>CAMZMU010000094.1:19367623-19846308 GCA_947311845.1 Poa pratensis
GCTTGAGGAAGATCATGTGCCTGATGTAGGTCGTTGGCCTGTTTTTACTAATTGTCCCCAATCAGTATGATAGAGGCTTCTGCTGCAGGAGGTGGATCTGGCAGGTCTGAAAATCCGTTTGAGGATATCTTTGGTGGTGGCGGCCGAATGAATGAACTCGTTTGAGTCTAACATAAAAATTTGTGTGTTAATCATCAACACTAGATACCCCAATATTTGCGTTCTTAATTTGCAAGCTTGGATTCTTTTACAATGACTAATTTGACATGGATAACTATGTGATTTAGTTTGGTTAGTGATTGCATATAGCATGAGGCGCTCTCCTAAAGCACCATACCTGCCCTCTATTTTTGAGCTAGCTCCCGTTCTCTCACCAATTTAGCTTCGTACTATTTTTCTTGATTCTTCTATTTCTACATTCTTGTTTTCATTCATTCTGAAAGGTGTTTTTTCTGTTGGTTCATATATTCTAATCTCTTTATGAATGTTACATAACTACTCTGACTTCTGTTTGCTCTGTTTTTTTTAAGTTATTGAGGAACATATTCAGAGGTAGAGAATCTGGTGGACACGATGTACTGGGTTTTTCTGCACTCATTTCTTTGACAATTTCAGTTATGCTCTTTTAACTGCAACTAATGTAGTGCATTTGTAGGTTGCACTTGAGATATCATTTCTGGAAGCAGTTCAAGGATGCACCAAAACGATCAACTTTCAGACTTCATCAGCATGTGGAACCCGTAGTTTGTGTATGCACTTTCATTTACCAACTGCATTTTTCGTAAGCAATGGTGTCTTTGGATCATAGTTTCTTTTTTCTGATAAGACGATGCTTTTTTCAGATGGAGCTGGTGTACCTTCTGGAACCGAACCGTTAACTTGTCTAGCTTGCAGTTTTTTTGGTTAATTCTTCCTCCAGCAATTGTATCTATTTTGTGAGATGTCTTCAGTGAAAGATTGTTAATGCTCTTATTTCTCTTTGTTTTTCCTCTTATGCAGACATATCTTCATACAAAGTTGCAAACTGGTCCCTTCAGGATGCAATCAATATGCCCACAGTGTTGTAGATCTGGGAAGACTAGAGGTGGAATATCTCTTTGGTCGTAGCTAGCATTGGTTTCTGCTTCTTTCCGTCTTGGCCCGGCCGATCTGTAAACTTCAGCCATTTGGCTATTTTCTTCTTCTTCTAATATACACATGCAGTTCTCCTGCATATTTTGAAAAAAAAGTTGGCATAAACTAAAAACAGTTGTTTTCTGGCACAATTATTGTACAAAGCCTTCCATGAATCATTCAGAATTTCAACCGTTTAAGGTTTCCAAGCCTTATGCAAACTTCTTAAATTTTCTTAATTCCAACAAATGTCTTTACCTTAACCTATCAACATTACTGATAAACATGAAGGCTGATGGTTATGAACCTTTTCCTATCAAAATTTATCTTCATTATACACGGTGACACACATAATAAATGATGATTTCATGTTGTACACGTACATTTTCCTCAGGTTTGCTAGGTATCTAGAAGTTTGTAAGATCAGTTGTTCCATTCTGAACAGTGAACAGTTGACAGTCTGTAGGCATTTAGAAAATAGAAAGTTCAAGTCTTGAAGTGAAAAAGAAAAATGAATAAGTAACAAAGGGACAAAAAGTGGTACAGCCACCTGCAATTTTTATGCATTTGCCTTTCTATTTTACTTCTTATAGTCAGAACTATATCTGAAAGAAAATGCAATGATTTCATTTTAACCGCATTTTGATGAATTTTGAGCTTGAACTGGAGGAATGATTTATGTACTAAATCCCGTTTTCAGGTAATGATCATATTTTTTTTTGAGGGATTCAGATAATGATCGTAGGACAAGTGAACAACCGCTGCATTCCCTTTTGCATGTTCCTAAGCATCATTTTTTTTTTTGGATTAAAAGGGCTCCAGCCCTGGCTTCATTGATAAACAAAGAAACCACAGCAGTCTGTCTTCACAGGTTCTCGAACTAAACGAAAGGAAGCTAAGCAGCAAGTCTGCAAGGCCAGTGTTCTAGCCTGATACTTATTACTAAGCATCATTATGTCCTGCAGGAATCAAGACAAAACAAGAAGCTCATTTTCGTATGGAGGTCAATATGTGCATTTCAGTGTCAACGTTTCCCTCCAGCACTTGTACAATGCCGTGTGCTCTCACAGGTAATTCTCACACCTTGTTTTTTGCAAGATTTTGTCACAGAGACAAACACATCTTGAGGAAGTCGCGAATGAAAAGCAAGGTGGAGAAGACGAGGACACAAAACGGCAGCCGGTGCATCAGCAGAGCCGGTTTTAGGAGCCAAAGCCACCCACATTTCATGTGTGGTTTAGCCTAACTCGCATACTAGAAGAAAGAGTAAGATATGCTCAGGTGCAAGTTATATAGTTAGATAGAGTAGGATTTGGCAGCAAATAGATCTTGGTTTCAAGTTTTTATAGCTGGAATAATGCTACACGCTGCTGCTGCCTTCTTATGTATTGGCGTAAGGGCGATCTATGCAAGATGGACGGGGGCACCTGGTATTGTAGTAGTGTTATACCGAACACTCACTGTCTATTCATGTCGCTGGTCAGGGACACTCTTTTATTACTGGGTTAAAAAGGTTTTGCACTGCAAATATACCTGCAGTGCGCTTGCCGGCGCGATATCTTCTTTCAGTTCTTCTCACCAATAATTCCACTGCGGTCATCAGGTGGCAACTTCAAGCCCACACAACATCAAGCCATCCCGCTGATCGGGCACAACCTGCAGTCAGCTCAGGCTTGACAACTTCCGGTAACAGCGATCTATTTCTCTTTTTTTAAATCATAACTCGTTTATCAATGGACAATTAAGCAAATAACTCAAACGAACAAAGAGATAACAAATGAAGACGCAAGCACTCAGTATCCATTAGCCCATCATTACAACCTCTGTTACGACCTTTATGTTCGCTTGTGGTCTACATATGCGTCTTTATCTCCTATGTGAGTGGCCACGGCAGAAAATAAACTAAAAAAATATCAGTTCATGGATCTGCCACATCCTGCTTCTTCAGTACTTGGTACTTCAAAGCCGTATAATCGTCTGTAGCGTCGATGGAGATCGTCGAGCCTGCACAAGCTTCTCCATTGACCAGCATGTCGGAAAGAATTGTCGTCACATGCTTCTGCACCCATCTTTTTACAGGCCTTGCTCCGTACACCTAGGAGCATTGAAGTAGCATGGTTACCAAAACATACAAACAAATATTTGACTGTTAAAACCTGGATATTGGATCTTCAACGTGTGATGACTGTGAAAATATGCTATACTCACCTGGTCGTACGATTCTGACCAAATGACGTCTATGGCGTCATCAGTTGCATGTAGAGAGACACCCTTGTTAGCGACCGTGGAAATGACATTCTTCATCTGGATTCTCACGAATCTCTCTCAGTTCGTCGGGTGAAAGGTCATCAAATATCACAATCTCACTCAATCTATTGATTAGGTCAGGCTTAAGCGCTTCTCGACCTGCATGAACACGATATGTGATGATCATTGACTGTGCTCGCCGCGAAGACAGTTTGGGATTCACCTACCTGTTTCATGAGTAGATCTCTTTCAGCTTTCTTTGCGTTTCCTCCAATCATTTTTGATGTTAGATACTCTGCTCCTAGATTGGAGGCCATAATGACGATAGTATTCTTGAAATCTACGACATATCCTTTGCCATCAGTCAGCATACCATCATCCATGAGTTGCATAAAAACCTTGAACACCGAGGCATGTGCTTTATCCACTTGGTCGAAGAGGACAACACTATACGGGGACCTCTTGACTTTCTCGGTGAGTTGTCCATCTTCTTCATAGCTTTACAAAGTCAAATGAATTAGCTAGATACGAAAACGAGTGTGCTGAGAAAAAAAGTATGCGGAAAAATGTAAGAAATTGAACCTTCGAGACCCTCCGATGAGACGCGTCATAGATCCAGTCTCGGCATATTCGGACATATCAAACCGAAGCAATGCCTTCTCGCTATCAAATATCTTCTCGGCAAGTGCTTTAGCAAGTTCTGTTTTCCCAACGCCAAAGGAGCCTAAAAATAGGAATGAGCTTATCGGTTGGCCAGATTGGGTAAAGCCGACCCTAGAACGTAGCACTGATTGTGCAACCAAATTGACTGCTTCATCTTGTCCAACAACTCGCTCATGCAATTTTTCTGCTAGGTGGATCAACTTCTCCCTCTCCTCTTGATCAAGTGTAGTGAGAGGAATCTTAGTCCATCGGCTCACGACCTTCACACCATTAGCATATGAAATGCACATCAGATCTCTAAATAATGGAAATTATATACATACACACAGGCATGAACTAGGGCTTACCTGTGCCACATGACGTGGGCCAACAATTACGTCCTGTGTGTATTTGTATTGCCATTTTGATTTTCCAGCCCTTTTTGTTTGTCGGCGTGCATCTTTGTTGTAGCGCATGCCTCGTCCATAAGATCAATTGCTTTATCAGGAAACTGGCGACCTATTAGCAATGATTAAATCTATCAATGATCTTCAACATATATAAACGCTGGCTAGCTAGCTGACGCATACAACTCAGTGTACTTACCGGTAATGTAGCGGGCAGCGAGCTGTGCAGCGACAACAAGAGCATCGTCCTGGATTTTCAGGCCATGGTGGTCTTGGTACCGCTGCTTCAGCCCCTGCAGGATGGCTATGGTCGCCTGCACGCTCGGCTCCTCGACGGCAACCTTCTGGAACGCGCTCGAGCGCCGCATCCTTCTGCACGTACTTTTGGTACTCCTCGGAAGTGGTGGCACCAACGCACCGGATGCGACCACGGGCCAGCGCCGGCTTGATGATGTTGGCGGCGTCCATGGCGCCTCGTCCGTCGCCGGCGCCGACGACCATGTGCATCTCGTCGATGAACAGGATCACCTTGCCTTCCGAGTCTTCCGCCTGCTTGATGGCGTCCTTGAAGCGCTGCTCGAACATGCCGCGCCACTGCGTCCCAGCGACCATAGCTCCCATGTCGAGCTCGAGGATGCGCGCGCCGGCGAGCGCGTCAGGGACGTTCCCAGCGGCGATGCGCTGCGCGAGGCCCTCCACGATGGCCGTCTTGCCGACCCCCGCGGCGCCGACGAGCGCGGCGCAGTTCTTGGTCCGCCGGCAGAGGATGCAGACGACCCTGTCGATCTCGTCGTCGCGGCCGATCACCGGGTCGGCCGCGCTGCCGTCCAAGGTCCTGACGCTGCAGGCGGCGCCGGCGTCCGTGGGCGTCTCGAGGTGGACGGTGACGGTGCGCCTGTCCTGGCTGAACTCCTCGAGCAACGTCCACGTCGCCCAGGACAAAGCAGCGGTAACGACAGTCCCTGCTCCGATGAGAGCAAAACCTTCCGGGGAAGACCACGACATGGCGATCTCAACTCAAGTGAAGTCCCGGCGACCGAAGAAAATCGTTCTATTCGATTGGATCGATGTGCCGCTAGTACTGAACTGCTGATCGACGCGGTGATCGTGTATATATGTATGACCGTAAATTGTTCCAATCCGTCTCGGTGTACAACCGGTTCCAACTCTGGCTCGCACTTTGATTCAGCAGAGATAACCTTGCCTTTATTTGTAGATCGAGACCCAACGTCGAAACAGTTCAGGCGCAGGAGATCATGGCTGGTAAGGATGGTTCTGTTGCGGCGGCGGTGGCGGCGGAGGAGGGCGTGAGCGTGATGACAGAGGGGTGATCAAGCCACACAGGGACAGGGTTACGTTGAGGACTCCTCCGATTATGAGCTTGAAGACTGATTTTTTTGCCTGCTGTGCAGGCCATGGCCATCCAGCAAGCGCCTGCTGTGGAGTCTGGTTTGCCTTTGGCTTTGGAGGACCTGAAGTATTGTGGTGCACCTAGCTCCGAGGAGAGGACCACGAAGGAGTTGGTCACTATCGATGCTGAAAAGCTTCAGAGAAGGAGTTGTTCCAAGATTTTGCTTGCTTTACGTCGGGCTTGCCCATGGACAAGCAGGTGGAGGAGTCTGCTCCCTCTCACATTGCGCGACGCAACATCCGTTTGGACAAGAAAAACAGTGCTTGTGATATTCCAACAGCCAAACGAGCGGAGTATAGGCGGGCGGAGGCCTTTGGGGAGTTACCAAAGCTCAAGAACAAAGGGAAAGCCGCCGAGGATGTCCTAAATGAGACGATGCAACACTATTTCCAGATGTACAAGAAGCAGCACACACCAGTGGTGGTTGAGGCGATTCATGCCTTAGTCAAGGTCAATACTTGATCTCTTATGTTGGAAAGGTGCACAACGGTGCATCAATAGTGGTGAGAGATGGTCTGTGTGTGTGAAGTTTGTCTTTGTTGGGTATGAGGTGTGCCTTATGAGTTTGGGCCTAGGTGACCTTGTTTCAGGCACAAACGACTTCCATGAGTTGTAGTGCATGGTTTTTGCCGGTTCCCGTAAACTAACCGCGCAATGTATGATTTTTGGGTTCGGTTCCCGTTATTAACTGTACCACTTCTCTTCTTCTACAATGCAACTGTGGGGGCTCCCCGCCCTCTGACTTCAAAAAAAAAAACTGATTTTTTCAGTGATGGGGAGGACGCTGAATGTGAGGAGCAGGCTGACATCACAAAAGGAGTTTTACAG
This sequence comes from Poa pratensis, assembly GCA_947311845.1. NCBI lineage: Eukaryota > Viridiplantae > Streptophyta > Magnoliopsida > Poales > Poaceae > Poa > Poa pratensis. Next base: position 19,374,272 of record CAMZMU010000094.1, read on the forward strand.
GGAGTGAAAAGAAAAAGGTAGATGTCAAGTTTGTATAATTTTAGAGTGTTGTCCTTCATATCTAAATTTCATCAACCAAAGTATCTTGGATCTTTATTGTTTTTGTTTCCATATTTGATCTCACATACTTTTGTTGATTATAAATCAATAAAGTCGGGTCGTTTGCTTAATATAGTTACTTTTTACCCCAATAGAAAAAGACATAAAAGAGTTTTGGCACATTTAGTCTATGGTCGATGGAGGTTAACTAAAGTTGTTCCCTAGGATAAGTTGTGAGTCCGGGAACACCCGTCCATGAAAATCCAACGGCGAAAGCTACCCTCTGTAGGCACGATATCTAAATTTACGCGTATCCATGAAAAATTGACATCTTACTCTTGATATTGTAACCGTTTTCTCCACTTTTGCTTTTAATTGAGTTTTTCTCTGACGTGATAATTTTCTCCATATAAGATGGTGAAAAATATGAGAGGAACAAGGGATGTCAACCAAGTTATATGCATCAAGGACGACGATAATGGGCTTCTAGTAAAATATGAAGAGATTAAAAACAAAGTGGCAATGTTACTTAACGGGTTGTTCAATGAAAGGAATGATAACACGATGCCTAAGATGGATGGCTCCTTTGATGACACAAACATGTGGCTCGTGGGTAGGATTGGAGAGCATAATGTTAAGGAGGCCCTAAACAGGATGAGAGGATCCTGTTCAAAAAAAAAAAAAAAAACAGAGAGGATGAAAGGCTTTGGCCCCGATGATGTCCCCATTCAGTTGTGGAGATGCGTTGAAAATGTGGAAATAGTATTGCTAACTAAGCTTTTCAACCATAATTTTAGGTCAAACAAGATTCCTCAAGAGTGAAGAAAAAGTATATCAATACTTATCTTCAAGAATAAATGAGATATCCTCTAAAAATTAATAAAGGAGATATTCAAAGTTATACTGGTTATCGAGGAATGAAACTTCCATACTATGAAAGTTTTGGGAGAGAGTGATTGAGCATAGTTTTGAGAGGGCGTGACAAATGTCAGTAAAAACAAATTGGCTTAATGCCCGGGAGATCAACCATAGAGGCAATTTTCTTGTTTGCCAACTTATGGAAAGATGTAGGAGCATAAAAGGACCTACATATTACTTTCATCGACTTGGAGAAAGCTTATCGCAAGGGGGTATTTGATTTTTTGCCCACTTTATTTTGCAAGTATCTGATTTGCACCTCTTTACTTTGGCATCTCCAATTTGCCACTCTTTCCTTTGCAACTTTATTATTTCCCTCTGACATATGGGACCCACAACTACCGACCAAAATACCCATCTTCATGTGTGACCTGGGTCTATCGAGTCCCCATCGAGCTGAGCACGCCTATGTTCCTTGTTTCCTCATGACACTCGTAGAACCAGGCTGCGGCAGTCGCAACCCACACGGAGGCCGAAGCTTGAGAGGGTGCTTGGAGGTGGGATTCCGGGGAGCGGGGCGACATCTCCCCCGACGCTAGGTACTAGCTCCTCTATCAGGGCAGCGGCAACCCTCACAGCTGAGAGCTAGGGTTAGGAATTAGGCGCTTTGGCCGTCGGCGATGAGCTGGCTAGTGGCTGCTCCCTTGTCTTGTTTCGATTCATCCCTCGTCCCTGCTCCTCCTAACTATCCTCATCCAAGTTAGGGTTCATCAGTTCAAGGACGAACAGGGGAGAAAGAGATTTTGGATTCGAATCAACTCAGTCTATACAATTGTATACTTGTCCTTCAAATGTTGCATATTCCCAAAAGCCAAAATAAATGAATTCAAAAGGGCAATAATAAAGCACCAAAGAAAAGAGTGGCAAATTGGAAATGCCAAAGTAAGAGAGGGGAAAACCGGATAGTTGCAAAGTAAAGTGGGGCAAAAAATCAAATTCCTCGACGACAACCTACCAAAAATTCACCTTGCTAACTTTAATATGGTGTATTTGAAGGGGTTCGTAGCAGAAAACAATAATTTTTCTAACTAGCGTACACCATAACTTAGCCAAGGATCTATCTATTAGTAATGCGATAACGGAGGAGATATCGGTAACATACCCTTGTAGACCGAAAGCGGGGATTACGCTCCCGCAACAAGCGTTGTCGAAGTAGACGACGTAGCCGACCTCAAGGTCACGAAGAACTTGGCGTGACGAAGATGAAGACGGCGCGATGATGACGCCCTGGCGCCCCAAGTGTGGCGCATCCGGTACTCGCACACGTGCGAATCTTGACGATGACTCCTGGGCTCTCCGATCCAGCCGAGATAGCAGAAATAGAACTTTTGGGTGGAATCCCGCAGCACGACGCGTACTGCGGTATAGATTTCTCACGTGTGCGCAGTCCTTACAAGGGACCGCGGTCTACGAGAGGTGGAGAGAGAGAGAAAGTGGGTAGAGGGGCATCCTCGGCCGACATACAAAATTAATTGTATTTGGTGTGTTTAAAACAATTAATATGCCCCACAATTTATTATGGGAAAGGGTGTCCCTCTTCCTAAGTTTCCCATGTGGGACTAAACAAAGGAGGAGAGGAGGGGAGGGTGCGCCGGCCACCTAGGGCCGGCCGTGGTGGCCATGGGCCCCATGGCCCAGCCGCACCACCTCCTCTTGGAGGTTCGGCCCCCATATGGGCCTTCCTTCCGGGGTTAGGCCCATTTAGGTGGGCTGCCCCATTTTCCCTCTTTTATTTAATATTAAATTAATATTTAAATATATATAATTCATTAATTAATATATTTACATATTATTTAATCTCCCGTGACTCCATAACAACTTCCGGACCACTCCGAACTATATTCGGTCTTCCCCGGAACCCTTCGATTCCACCGGAACTCATTCTCTCTCTCTCTCTCTATTTCTATTATTCCGATAATTCCAAAACGTTCTCCAAGCGTCGTCAAGACCTTAAGTGTGTTACCCTACGGTTCGAGAATACTCCAGACATGGTCGAGACCCTTCGCTCGCCAATGACCGCCAGGGAGACCTGGATGCCTATGACGGTCCCTGTGCATTCTACGAATATCGTCGTTGAACCATAAATATGAATATTCATTTCTTTTGTTCCTTTGATATTACCCTTGTCCGAGATACGATCGTGAACATCCTATGCTTTGTTTTATCTCGTTATCGACAAGGGCTAGTTAACTCGTTCTGTGATATTACATCCCCATGACCTAGTCATACGCTACGCAACTTCATAGATGTAATCTTACCGAGTGGATCAGAGTATCTTTTCATCATGCGGATGAACAAATCCCGCTCTTGATCCATATGCCTCAACGTACCCCTTTTGGATACCCAAGTGTCACACCTTTATAGTCACCCATTTATGGACTGACGATTGATGCACTCAAAGTATCCCCCGGAGGAGCAATTTAATATGATCTCACAGTCTGAGGAATAAGCTACCATATTACTTTTCTATTGCAATAATGAACTTTGTGACACGATCCTTTTTGCAAGACTTTGTTGGGTATGTCCATCATTTTATTCACTAATAAAACCCATTATCAAAACTATATAAATATCCATGATCGGGAATTCTCGATCATCTATTGACTAATGAACTAGTTTTATATAGAGGTTTACTAGGCACCCTGGTTTGTTTACATACCACACGTGTATTAACAATTCCGATTAATACAGTTATAGCATGGTATAAAATTTATTATAAACTTAATGAGATAATGGATAAATACTTAATATTTATTTGCCTCTAGGGCATATCTTTCAGTATTGTATTTCTAGATGAAGAGGGGAAGACGACCATGGTTTAAAAATGCAAAGGTGGTGAACATACAAGGATGTCCGCACTAAACATTAGCATTCTTGCTGAATAAAATTATAGAATAACAAGTCCACAAGAATTTCTAAATTAAAGGAACACATAACAAACATACTTATTGGCTCACATGCCCTGGCTTGGGTAGGGTGTTTCTTTATCTCATTATCTGAAGACAGGCACGCCCTGGTGTGCTCATGCTCGCACAAGCTTCGAGAGGATGGTACTTTCAAGTACAAATAGGATAGGTTATTTCACATCATACAAATATCTATCTAGACAAATTCAGCTACTTGTGGGCAACACTTAAGGCTGGTCTGATTTTTTTTTTAAATGGGAGCATTGCCCTACCTCTCATCAAAATGATGCACACAGCCGAAGGCTGCCTGATTAAACAAAGGAATAAACACACGGGCGAGAACACAAGAACTGGAAAGTGATCAAGTTGCAAAATGGTCTGCGCTCCCCAGCTTGGTCGACAGCCCTCTACCGCTGTCCTTTGAAGAGCTCTGGTTGGCTTCCTCCCGGAACTACGCAAAAGCCACCATCTGTGCTGCTATTGCCTGGAATATTTGGAAGAGACGCAATGACATCATCTTCAACAGAGTCGATATGTACCCCTTCCCGCCATTCTTCACCGATGTTCTGCTGATGTTAGGCTTTGGGCTAACAGATGTACCTCCCCACATGTTGTACACTACCTTCGCTCTTGGTGTAACACTATAGACCCCCTTGAGCTTTATTCATCTTTTTTTGAGTTTAAGGTGGTCGATATCCACCGCTCGAATAGATAGAATAGAATTGACCCTTTATAAGGGAAACCGGGTCCAAAAACCATACAAACTATACAAAAGAATCACACAGACGAAGCGACCCGCCGCCCACACGACACAAGTCGACCAAACGCCACAACACACACCATCCGCTCCGGGGCCGCCGCCCCGGCGTAGCAACCAGATCGACCTTCGCATTGCCCGAAGCGATCCAGTCATGGTCGACGAACCCTCTGCCCGCGCAGTCTTCATCCAGGTTGCCACCAAAACCACCCTGTTCGGGGGCCGCCGCCCCGGCGTAGCAACCACGACCTTCAATTTCCCGAAAGCGATCCAGTCATGGTCGACGAACCCTCTGCCCGCGTAGTTTCATCCAGGTTGCCACCAAAACAACCCTGTTCTGGGGCCGCCGCCCCGGCGTAGCAACCACATCGACCTTCGCATTGCCCGAAGACGATAGTCAGGTCACGAACCCTCTGCCCGCGCAGTCTTCATCCAGGTCGCCACTCAGGCCCACGCTAAAACGGCTCTGCCTCATAGAACCGTCATAGCGTGGGAGCCTGAGGCCGCTGCCTCGGCGTACCGCCACCGTCCGGGGCCGCCACCCCGGCATCCACCTCCTGACCACATAGCCAGTCTACCCATCCGCCGCGAACCCGCCGCACCGAGAGAGCCGGTGGCTCCAAGACGACGCCTCCAACAAGGTAGTGACGCATCTGTCACCGTCGCCTGCCCCGACGGATCTTAGGCTTTCAACCGGAGACCATCGGACCACTCCCGGCGGGCCGGTTGTCGAAAGTCCATGACGATGCCAACAAGAAGGGGAACGGCCCAAGGGCGCCGCCATCGTCGGCACCGACTCCGGTCGGTGCAAGGCTTTCGCCCGGAGTTCGATCCGCCCCGAAGCTTAGGGAGCCGCAAGAAGGGAGACCGCATCCGTGGCCGCTCGCCGAGCTCCTCCGCATGCGTAGCCGCTGCAGCACCTCCCGCTGCCGAAGCCACCATGCAAGCTGCTCCGCCTGCCGCAGCTATCGATCGGGGCGCGCCGCCGCCCCTTCCACGTCGCCCGGGTGCCGGAGCACGGCGCAGGAGAGCCACCACCTCCTTCCGCGCGGCATATCCGCCCTTTAGCTCGCCACACCTGCCATCACGCTGCACAGCACCCTCCTGCAGCGCCGCGGCCCTCGTCCTCCTGCTGCGCCGCACCTCCATCGCCTCGGCCCCCCGGCCCGCCATGGCCCAGATCGAGCCCGGCCATCACCGCAGCACGGGCCGGCGCCCGTCCGACCGCGGCCACCACGCGCGGAGCACCTCCACTCCGCCGCGCCTCGTGCCTCCGCGCAGCTCGCGCCTTAGCTTTGCCCCCGTCGCCATCGAGCGCTCTCGCGGGAAAGCCGCAAAAGAGGAGAAAACCGCCCGCCGCCACCTTCCCCGGCACGCCCGGCTTCGCCGACGCCCCCTCCAGCGGCGGCGATGCGGGGGAGGGGCGGGAGGGGGCCGGGCGGCGGATTCTAGGTTCCGCCCGTGCCGTCTCAGAGGAGACACGCGGGGCTCCATCGCTTTTTTTTTTCTCTTCGCGCTCTCTCCATCCTTTGTAATGTGCTACATTGTATGATTCTCTGATTGTTTCTATATAGTTCAGGCTGGTTAAAAGCCCGCCGAAGTTACAGTAAAAAAATCAAGTTGCAAAATACGGGGCTAAATCGCAGTTGGTCTCAACTCTCAACCACAGTTGTAGACACAAGGGCATTCCAGGATCGAAACCACGATGAGGAATAACCGAATAGGTGTTTTTTTCCGTGACCAAAGATTTACAGCGACATGAGATAAAGTAGTCTGGTCCCAAACTATTTTGGGCCATCCTAAGGGCGGTCGATTTTCAGTCCGACTACGAGTCTGAGAGGAAGATGGCTTGGCTGCTGGCTGGGTCGAATCTATATTAACCCACACATCAATTAGTGCAGACACCGTCAAACCCCTAGGACGGCCTTGCTGTTAGAGAAAGGAAAGTCGAGGGCAGAGCATATCAAGATCGTCGCGTTGAGATGGCAGGTCTCAGAGCGGACGAGGCGGGGGCGACGAGACGAACCAAGTGAAGAAGCGGCCCCGCACAACAGCAGCCCGCGATGAGCATAAGGAGGCGGAGGTGTCAGGACCCCGATGGATCCTGGCAGAATTGGATCACGAAGAAGAGGGATTTTGGGAGGAATTGAGATAAACAAGGTAAATTGCAGGAATAAAAGTAAGATAAATTGCAGAAAAGTAAAGGTAAAATTAGGGTTCATATTCTTGATTAACATCACCGATACAAGGATGGCTCTATATAGACACAGCTAGCTAGAAGATGACCACAATATGAGATACCTAAAGTACCCTCACAGTTACCAACATATTACTACTCATTGCCACTACTAGTACTGACATTACCCCCCCCCCCCCCCCCCCCTTGAGACCATTGGTCACCAATGGACAAGTTTCTACAGAAACTTTTAACAATGTCAATTATCCTTCAAAAATCATTCACCATGTCAGGGAGGTAGAAATGTAATGAAGAGAATATCTATTTCCAAGTTCTGAAGATAGTTTGGTGAAGACAGCAGATTATTCTCATTGCAATACTTCTTGACACCTTGCTGACGGAGACTCATGCATCTTGAGGTAAGCTCACAAAGTTCAGTATTGCTTGAACCTTTGGCTGAGAATTGTGTGGGAGGCAAGATAGCAGAAACCAAACAGCATGCATCTCTTCCTTCTTTAGCTATTTTCCCACAACTCAAGAACATGCACAGTGTAGTAACAGTTGACATACATATGGCAGGAAGGATAGCTTCTGTCGAACTGAATATGCGGGAGTAGCAGACTGGCTGTTGAGCTCGTTCTGAATATAGGCAGTCCAAAATAAATGGCAAGCAACAATAGTGTACCCAAGTTGATGTCTTTACTGCTCTTATCCTCGGCCACCTATACATGTACGAGGAAATTGCAATGCCAGGATCCCACTGCAACCAAACAGTGACTTTATGTTTTAGCAATTCAGAAGAATTAATCGTCGGACTCTGCAGCATGCCTATTAGTTGTCCATTTCTGAACTCACTTCCATTCTGCAACATCTCATCCATTAACCGTAACTCCATAGGTTGACTCTGTTGTGTCACTTGGACTGTTGTTGCTTGAAAATATGGAACAACTAGAACAAATACAGCTGCTGCAATCCCAGAATGTACGACTAAAACACCTGGATCCCAGGGTGTGGTCAGAGACAAAGGATTCAGACCCTCTACATGATCACTCATGGACTGTAGAACAGTATTGGAGCAACTGTTGCACTTCACGCTGCTATAGGTCAGAATGAAGGAATAGCTTAGTGTGGCCGGATGGCCAAATGACTGCAACAAGTACTTGAGACTGTTGCTTTCTGAAAGATGGCGGTCTTGTGTCAGTATTGAGGTCTGAAGAACACCTACAATATCTCTGTTCCGTTTTGAGCTCTGAATTGTATGTTCTCCTGGATCCCAGAGCCACCTCAATCCTCTCACAACCTGTGCACTACTGCGCTTGCTTGACCTTGTGACATATGAATCGGAGGCCATTAGGACTGGACACCTGCATGCACTCTCATCATTTTGTGGCTGCAGCTCAAGCACCTCTGAGATAATATTCACACAAGCACTAGTGTGTTCAGTTTCTAGCTTCTTGCTTAAACACTTGAGAAGTTGCTCACATTCTTGTTGCTCTTCTTCATATGGCTGCTTCTCAGGCTTGATAGCAAACACATGAACAGACTCCTTCGAGGTGTCCTCTGTTTTGTCATCAAAGACAGCAGACATTTGCTTGGAAGTAGATCGAGCTAGGGGATAATTTTCTGGTAACGCATAGTAGCTCTGCTTGGTACCATCTGCTCGAGACATAGTTTTGAGACTGAGATTGGTAAAATCATATTGTTGTGACTTTCATCAAATTCTGCTCACTGAAGTTGCTGACACATCGGAGACGGATTATGGCGCCCAGAACAACAGTCAGGAACTGAACCATGTGTTCCCTGCCACAAGCTTGATGTTGGCGTTTCACCAAAACCTGTGGAGCAGCATAAGTACTACCTGATGCACCAAAACGGGAGCTACCAGAGGTCGTTGACGAGCTTGCTGCTACAATGGTGATGTGCTGCGACTGCTCAGGTTTGCTAACGTCTGCTGAAGTTGGTTGCTTGTTGAACAAGGGCGCAGATGCAGTGGATTCAAACAAAGGTGAACCAGAGTTTGCCGACGAGCTTGCTGCTGCACTCGATTGCTTCCAAACACCTTCAAACACCCAGAGCTTGATGTTGGCATTGTATCAAACACCTTCGAGGCGACAGGAGCAGTACCAGTAACTCGCAATGGTGATGAAGCTGGAAGTGCTGATTCGTTTGCTTGCTGATAGAAAGTGCGAACTGTGAGGCCATTGATGTGAGTTTCGCAAGCTCACCTTGCAAATTGTCGACAGAAGTCCGGTCACGTGCCTGTAGCTCATCTAATCGGCGCTTGAGGTCGAGGATCGCCCGAGGCATATTCTTGCTGATGTGTGCTTCCGCTCGAACCTGTGCTTCCGCTGATGTCTTGCTCTTCTCCAGAATAATTGCCGGACTTGGTTTAGGCAGGAAGTGGTGGGTGGAGCCGTCAAAGGCCAGGAACGTGCTCACCTCATCGGCCTTGGAGTAGGAGAGGTCGGCGTGTGTGGCGCTGGTCTGTTGGAACCCTTGGATTGGAAGATGGACGGGCGGGGGAGGAAGGTGGTGCTCGTGGATGTGATGATGTGGTTGGGCGACCTACGGGGAATTTGCGCAGAAGAGGTGTGCGGTGAGGTCGTAGCCGGTGCGGTAGGGGTCGAGTAAGGCGCAGGCGGTGGTGGTGTGGTGGGCGTCAGCCGGTTGCCGAACGGTGGAATCGGATCGGGAGTGGGTGGTGGCCAATTTGGCTCAACGTTGGTGGGGATTGGGGTCGCCTCGCTGGTCGGGCAAGAGGATGTGGTGGCGTAGGGGACGGTGGAGGGGCCGTAAGGTTGAGCTAGGGAGGAACCGATCGGTGATGCGTACGCGGAGGCGGGAGGCGGATAGGGGTAGGCGGCAGCGTAGGGAAAAGCGGGTGGCGGCGGTGAAGGATGAGGGACTATGGGAAATGTGGGTGGATAGGTGTAGCCATGGATTTGGGTGGAAGCAGGGTAGGGGAAAGGAGCACCGTGAAAAAGAGGAGGTGGGTAGGTGGCGGCGGAGGGGTGGGGAAAAGTGTATGGCGTGGTCACCATGGACGCGATTAGATCGAAGAAGAGGAACGATTCGTCGGATCTGGGAAAATCGAAGAAAAGGTAGGGTGGAATTTGCGGTGAATCAAATCGGAGAGAAGTCAAAGACGAATCAGATCGGAGAGAAAATAGCCGCCGTGCGACCAGAATCGAGGACGAAGAAGAAGAACGGGAGGGAAGGGAGGGAGCACGCCCGTCGATCGAGCTGGCTCTGATGCCACTTTGTCAGGACCCCGATGGATCCTGGCAGAATTGGATCACGAAGAAGAGGGATTTCGGGAGGAATTGACGGTAAACAAGGTAAATTGCAGGAATAAAAGTAAGATAAATTGCAGGAAAAGTAAAGGTAAAATTAGGGTTCAAATTCTTGATTAACATCACCGGATACAAGGATGGCTCTATATAGACACAGCTAGCTAGAAGATGACCACAATATGAGATACCTAAAGTACCCTCATAGTTACCAACATATTACTACTCATTGCCACTACTAGTACCTGACAGGAGGGAAGAAGTGTTGTCGTCGCGCAGAACTAGCCACCGAGCTGACCTCCACGGAAGAAGAGGCGAAGAAGGAGACGACGAGGAGAAGGTACTCGCCGGAGTACGTCGACTTCATACTCTCCTGGAATAACGACTAGAAGATCCCGGATACACTGAAGGACGACGAAGACGTATCTGAGGAGATCCGCAACATGTGCCTCTACGCCATATCGTACTTCACGGAGCGCCGTGCCAGGATGAGCGCGCTGCAGGAGTTCGTCAAGGCCCAGCTCGTCGACCGTGGCTACGGCTTCGAGATGCCGGAGGAGGCCATCGAACCTCCAAAGGAATACGACGACGGGGAGGAATTGGTTTATCTGGGGTTTGGTATTTATGATGAGTAAAAGCTTATGTTACACGATTTTGAGCCGTGGTTAATTGCTACCCCAGTGACTGAAATCAGATGTCCCTTGTCAGTTTTTTCAATCATACCTTTGTGTGATGATTGCACTTTTATCTGTTGTGCTACCGGAGCGTCCCCGCCGGCCACTTCCAGGTCTCCCCGTGCCAGCCTTCCTCTCCCACCGCCGCTGCCGGGAGCGTCGCCGGTCAATGCCTATGCGGCGCGGCGGCGGCGGCGGCAAAATCCTCAGCCTCCAACGTCAGCGGCGGCGGCGCCCGCTTCGGCAGTTCAACGGCAGTGACGCGGGGTGGCGGCGGCCAGGTTCGGCGAGCTGGTGGCGGAGAAGGGCAGGAAGGCCAGCGGGCGGAGGCGACCATGGCCGGGGCCGATCTGGGCCCAGATGGGCTTGGACGGGCCGCGGCCAGGCTACTACTCCTGCTGCGTTTCGTCGACTCCGACGCCGACACGCTGGACTCTGGGATTGTCCCGCAACACGAGGAAGCCAGGGGCTCCGGCTCCGGGCGCGGCGGTGGTGGCCTCCTCCTCCGCTGGAAGTGGTCGGCCGGTTGGTTGTGGTGTATCCTCGATCCCACGGTCAGCCCCGCGGCGAGTTGGGGAGGCATGGCTACAGGTGAAAACCGAGCTCTGACTACGGTCATGGCAGGTGATGGCGGCGCATACGCGTCGTTACCTTGTTGAAGGCATCGCCGTCGCAGCTACTGTCTACCCGCTCGCGCTGCTCCGGGGGGAAACCCCAGATCTCGGGTTTACCGGGTCGGACGATGGCGGCGCTATCGGTGTCGCTCTCCCTCATGAGGGCATTGTTTTTGGAGCAGCCGCTGGAGGGAGGATGCAAGAAGTGGAGCCGTTTACATCTACCACGTTGATGACGGCGAGTCTCGGCGGCGTGGCGCAGCGGGGTCTCGGCGACGAGCGTATGATGATGGACTCGCGCAGGATGGTGGAGCTGTCTGGCGTCGTGGTGAGGCCGATGGCAGGCCTTGCAAGGTCTTCACATTGATCGCTCCTGAAGGTAGGATGGTGGAAGATTGTGGCAGCGGCTTCTATTGTGCGCATGCGGCGTGCGCTGAGGATTGGCCGGACCGGTTCGTGCTTCTGGCGCGCTGTCGGACGGCTTGGTTGAAACCTCCGGATTTAGATGATGTGCGTTGGTGCGTGTGGTCAGGGCATCGGCTCTGACTGTTCCACCCCCTTCATCAGGCTTGTAGGTGTAGCGAGTTTTCGCCTAGACGGTGGTTCTTCTGGTTGATCGATGTATTTCATTGTAAATCATAGTGCTTACTGTTTTTTTCATATTAATAAAACTCGGTTGTGTCCAACCTTTAGATGCAGAGGCTGGGGCACACCTTCCATTTCTAAAAAAATCTGTTGTGTTTCACGACAACCATATAACTTGCTCTCACGTCCGTTAACCTGCCTGCCTGTTTTTGTCACCTGCGTACGTAGTACTTGCAAGAATTAATATAAGACACTGGTGTCATACTGTCATGGAAAGCTGGTAAAACACATGCATGAGTGCCAATGTCATGTAGGTTAACGATTGCACGCCGGAAACGCTAGTGCATTGTTGGTTGCTGAGAAAATCGTAGAGAACACCACGCTCGAGATAGAGGTGAGGTTGATTGTTGAAAAATATAAGGAAATCTTCTTGCCAACATTTTTCAAGAAAATCACGGGACACATATATAAGTGTGATGGGGCAAGACAGAAGAAAGACAAAATAGACACCATGCATAAACCTATGGGAGCTCATTTAACATGATCCACTTTATCGGTATGATGTGTTAAAATATGGGACCGGTTTCTAGCATTTACTCCCTCCGTTCCAAATTAGTTGACTTGCATTTGACTAAATACGGATGTATCTATACTTGTTTAGTGTCTAGATACATTCATATTTTGACAAGTGTGAGTCAAATAATTTGAAACGGAGGGAGTACATGATATTATAGTAAAGTTTATCTCATTTAGTACAGGGCATGCATGTGTCGATATGATTTACTGACCCCCGAGATTAAGGACAAACTTTTTTTTTCGCGAGGAAGGACAAACTTTTACTCCATGGAAACAAGTATCATCAACGTTTGAGAGTAGATAAAGATATTAAGGGATAAAATATTTGTTGATTCTCATACCCTATAATGATCTATTTAGTTGCACCAAAACGTGATTTTTTTTCTTACCCTACTCCAGAAAGCTCTATCGAGTTATTAGTTAGACGCACCAAAATATAAAACCATCCACCATGTTCACTATATATTTAAGAAAACTATGAAAAAGTGCAATATAAACATACTGTGTTACATTAACTGGACAAAAATTAATTTATGCATGAATGTAATACATTTGGTTTGTTTGTGTTTAGGTGAAATCTGCTTGGACAAAATGTCTTTGTTAAACATCACAAACTTACTAAAATTAAACCAATTTTAGGACGACATGCAATATTAGTTTAGCACGAGAAAATATACATTTGATCATAAATAGTAGAACTATCTGATGACATATTTGACAATTTATGACCTAATATATAGTAACATAATTTAATTGTTAATTATGATAGTTATACGATGGCTGATAAAATTAGTATTTTGTATGTGTTAATGAAAATGAAATGTTTGTTGGCGAGGTCAATCTGGAATAAGTTAGAAAGTTTAGTATAAATATGTGGGACTTGTTCTTACTATATAGCACCCAACTGGGCCAAAACTGCGACTAGAGCATGAAAAATTGCATGTGTGTCCACGCAGTACGCAGAATTCCAATTAATGTTTATTGTATATATCACTGGGTACAAAGACAATACTTGTCTTCCATTGATTTGCTTAATGGTTTAATCATAGGTATGTAATATGAAAGTTAGCCGAGCCAGGGGTACGTGTCAGTAATGGGACTACACTCACAATAGGAACATGCATACACTAGTTGTCAACTTGTTATCTTTCCAAATAAGACAGTGTATACCATTCGGTTAGGGAGGTTGAAGGTCGGCCATGTCGGTGAAAGAGAGAGGTCACTGAGGAATTAAAATGTAACACCATATCAAGTCGTCATAGAGTAGAAGACTTAACCAGTGGCAAGTGAGGAGAGATCGCGCTGGTTCTAGCTATCCATATTCTTGGCCACCTCCGAGAGGTTTGTTTCGAATCTATGGTAGAGAAAAAAATCAGACATGAATTAAAATACAGGTAATGAACTTTGCACGGGAAATCATTCAACTTGTCGATTATGGATCCAAAAATTATCAAGACCAGAGTAATGAAAATTCGAGCAACCCCCATCATGAAAATTCGCAATTTACTAGCATTCGATTTGGAGCGATCACCTCATCGGCGAAAAAACCAGATCGCCAGACGCTGGAGCCAGATAGTGAGTCCGAATTCATCCCCATGTCACCCCCATCTTCGCTCGAAATATCCCGGGTTTGTGCCTTCAATTTCAGAGGAGCTTCCATGGCGGCATGATAACAGGCGCTAGCGCAAGCGAACAATGAGAGACGGGGGTGAAGCGCGACAAGGATGGAAGACAGACGGGATAGAGGCTCGGCGTGGAGAAGAAGCGTGGAGAGAAGGGTCAAAGCGCCCAGAAAAAAGCAACAGAGAGACGCGAGCACCGCTAGAAAGGAGTGGGTGCGTTCGGGACCAATCCAGTGAATCGTCCGCGGACCGTGGAGTTGGACTCAACTCTACGCGGTGGAGTTGGGCAAATCGCAGCCCAGATTTAATCAGCCGTAACAACCTCGGACTTATCTACTAATTTGGAGGGAAGTTTTTTTTCCTTTGATGGTTCCCTCCAAAAAGAACTACTCGCACCATTTTTCCCACCAAAAACACAGCATGTACTGTTTTTTCCCACCAAAAACTAGCGCAACAATCATCTACTTGCCTTTTCCAACCAAAACTAGCAGATCTATTCTATTCTTCCCCAAACCCTCAGATCTACATACTTCCCTGCTGCCGTTGGTGTCATCCAGTAATGCAGCCAGAAAGCAACAATGGAAATCTCAATGTGGAATCAAAACACCAACACCGAGCATGCTGCAAGTTGGACTCCCAGGCTAGGTATGGAATTCAGTACAACAGGTGAAGCATGGAATTTCTGGGTTTCTTATGCTGGAAAAATAGGATTTGATGCTAGAAAGCACTATAGTAATAAGAATAAGGATGGAATTGTGACATCAACAAGATTCTTGTGTGGAAAAGAAGGTCATCGATCAAAAGATAAACGTGAGGATCAATACAAGTCTTCATGAGCTGAAACAAGAACAGGATGTAAGGCACGCATGGAATTGTTTTGAACAGAAATACAAATAAATATGAAGTACATGACTTTGTGGCAGAGCACAACCATGACTTGTATCGGCCTGATATGATCCACTTGATTCCATCTCAGCGAAAAATATGTCAAGTGGATGCCATGGACATAGACGCAGCAGATCACGCTGGCATTGCACCAAAGGCAGCACATGCCTTTTCTGGAGAAGTTGTTGGTGGAACATCCAATCTTGGGTACACACTGCAAGATCGCAAAAATTACTTGAGGAGTAAGCGCCAACGTAGCTTGCAGTATGGAGAAGCAGGAGGTTTGTTAAAGTATTTTCAGCAACAAGTCATTGATAATCCATCCTTTCAATATGCTATTCAGCTAGATTGTGAAGAACAGATAACAAACATATTTTGGGCTGATGTGAAAATGTTGATAGACTACGCTTTATTTGGTGATGTGATTACATTTGATACCACATATTCTACCAACAAAGAGTACAGGCCTTTTGGAGTTTTTGTTGGATTTAATCATTTCCGAGAACTAGTGGTTTTTGGAGCAGCTCTCTTATATGACGAAACAGTAGATTCTTTTAAGTGGTTATTTGAAAGTTTTCTAGCAGCACATAATCAAAAGCATCCAAAAACATTTTTTACCGATCAAGATGCGGCAATGGGCAGGGCTGTTGGCGAGGTGTTTCTGCACACAATACATTTAAGCTCGTATAAGGATGAAGAACCAGCAGGAGTTCTCCCTAGTGACCCTGGTAAAAAAAGGGATGAAGAACCAACAGGAGGGGTCCTCCCTAGTGATCCTGTTCAAAAAAAGGATGAGGCATCAGCAATTTTGAAGGAATATAGGCGTTGCATGTATTTATATGATAAAGAAGAGAAGTTTGAAGAAGTTTTCAAGTTGATGCAGTCTAAGGTGAAGAAAGGAAGCTGGTTGGATGGTATTTACAAACTGAAGCACAAGTGGGCTTATTGCTACGTGAAGGATGTGTTTACATTGGGAATGCGAAGCACGCAACTCAGCGAGAGCTTCAATAAGGACCTGAAGCAACACCTGAAATTTAATTTGGACATAGTGAGGTTCTTCAAACATTTTGAAAGGGCCGTTCAAGAGAAGCGTGAGAAGGAGGTAAAGTCTGAACATGAAGCTAGGAAAAAGTTGCCGATGCTAAAACTGAAGGGAACGCCAGTACTACAACAAGCAGCAAATGTTTATACATCACCTATATTTAAACTCTTCCAGGAGGAGTTTGAAAAATCAACAGCAAGCTATATAAGGAACTCGGTGCAGAATGATTCCACCATTGAGTTCACTGTTGCCACTTGCAGTCCTGAAGGACAGCCAACTAATGGTTATGGATATAAAGTTTATGTTCATCCCATTAATCAAACAGTTTCTTGCAGTTGTAAGAAATTTGAGAAACACGGCATCCTTTGTAGCCATGCTTTAAAATCACTAGATATGATAAACATCAAGTTGATTCCAGAAGCATACATTCTTACACGATGGACAAAAGAAGCAAGATCAGGCATCGTGCAAGACAACAAAGGAAATGATATTGTTGAAGATCCTAAGTTAGAGAAATTGCACCGATACAAATCTTTATGCAAAAAATTTGCTCGCATGGCTTCCCGGGCAGTGGACTTTGATGAATCGTATTTCTTACTGGACAGTTTACTTGATTCAATGAACAAAACCATAGAAGAGAAGATAAATGAAATTTTCAAGCCTGAAGATTCCCATGAAGAAAGTTCGCCGGTGGCAGAGCAAACCTTGGACAGTACAGTGGTTGGTTTAAAAAAGAGAGAAGACCGAAAGAGTAATAAGAGACCAAAGGGTTGGGTTGAATCAATGCAAGAAAAAGCTAAAAATAAAGAGAAAAAACAGGCCAAGTCAACGCAAGGGAAATCCAATAAAATAAGCAAAAGTGGAACTGACATGAAAGAAGGTCCAGGTGATGAAGTACAATACTACAACAATAATGTAACAACTCCTGCTCATCTTATGGCTCCATGAATTTCAATAGATACATGTATGACCCTAACCATACTATTGTTTTATTAACTATAGGGTGTCGAGGTACCAATAGATATCTTGTGGATGAATGAAAATGGAAATGATAATGGTTTCACTGAATCATTGTTGGTAAGATATTAACAAGTTATTTACGACAAAACTAGAGTAACATTACACCTTTGGTCTCTCTCAAGTTTGTATCATATTTCAGGGATCGGGCGATAATTTACCTCCATCACATACTGAAGATGAGCAATTGTATTTTCCTCCTGTAAGCACCATTGGAACAAGCCAATCTGTAGGACACTACAATCCGTATAACACATCATACAGTCAAGTATGTAATTTATGCAACGTTGGTAAAACATAATCAAATTGCAATATATCATATTTAATTTCATGGCTATTTTATTTTTTCCTTCTACTATCTTACAGGAAACAAGTATTGAAAATACTCAAGATGCCCAATTGTACTTCCGTCCTGTAAGCAACATTGCAACAAGCCAATCTGCAGAACACTACAATCCTCATAACACATCATACAGTCAAGTATGTAATTTATGCAAAGTTGTTAGAACATAATCAAATTGCAATATATCATATTTCATTTCATGCTTACGTTACTTTTTGCTTCCACTATTTGACAGGAAACAATATTGGAAATACTCAAGTTGAGCAATTGTATTTTCCTCCCGTAAGCAACATTGCAACAAGCCAATCTACAAGACACTACAATCCGTTCTTGCGAACAAGCCAATAAACGTCATCTACTTGATATGTCATATGTAATAATTATTTTAATCCTTGGCAATGCAGTGGACATTATCCCCTTAATTTGTTATTGCAAGTACAATTAGCATAGTAGCAGAACAGTGAATCATAGATTTTTTTGCGATGAAGACATGAATCATAGATGGATGGATTTGAAATTTGTTTCTTACCTTTTATTTGCTCGAGTGGCTGCTGCAATTGCGTACATGCAGGCACACTGGTGCCTGTTCTTCCTCAAGCTCCAGTTCATGTACCCTTTATAGTTAGAGTAAGCTCGAAGTGCTGGCGTCCTCGGTGAAGTAGGAGGTCCTCGCGATGGGCGAGCTCGTGGTGCAGCAGCAAACGGGTGGGGGATGCAAGGAGGAGAGCCTCGCGATTTGGGGCAAGCTCGTGATGCGGCGGCCACTCGGTGGAGGACGCAAGGTCGCGGCACAGCTCGGACTACGGCCGAGCTCATCGTGCAGCGGAGGCGACTCGTGGAGGTCCTCGCGATTTGAATCGAGCTCGCTGTGCGGCGTCGA
The DNA here is from genome assembly GCA_947311845.1 of Poa pratensis. Classification (NCBI taxonomy): domain Eukaryota; kingdom Viridiplantae; phylum Streptophyta; class Magnoliopsida; order Poales; family Poaceae; genus Poa; species Poa pratensis. Next base: position 19,392,596 of record CAMZMU010000094.1, read on the forward strand.
CTCTGCGCTTGCGAATTTTGGCCGTCGTTCCGGTCGCCGGAGCTTCGTGTCCTGAAGAAGAATGTCCATGAGTTGGGAAGAGTCGAGGGGAATCGTTTCGTGTCCTGAAGCTTCACAACCTTATCCAAAAGAAAAAGAAGGCCTTTGGAGGAAGATTAAGACGTGGAGGAAATGCGATGGCTGAGATTTGCCCAACTCCACGCGTGGAGTTGAGTCCAACTCCAGGGGATCCGAACCCCCGGATGAGCACCAGACTTTTCTTAACATCACGAGTTAGAAAGAACAAATCCTAACTACCGTTCCAAAAGAGGTGGTTTTAGACGGCCATCTCCACAACCGGCCACCGCACGGACTGCAGCGGCATCCAAGACAGACTACATCCACGGCCATCAACATGGGTTTTCCCATAATGAACTCACCCTTTCCTGGTTGGTGCCTCCTTTTCCGCATATGCTTTGGTGTTCTCACTGCAAGATTAGACCTAATACTGTTAATCCTAAAGTCTAATGTCTGACAAAAACTCCATGAAACAGATCGTGTGGCACAGTGGCAAGCATTTTAGCACCTAAATAGGGTCATTATCTACGTTTAGGATTTTTTTTCAGAATTTTTTACAACTTAAATTTGCAGATTTTAAATTTTCAAAAAACCGGGCTACATGTAGCCCGGGTGACAAAACGACTTTGCGCTGCGGTAGACCATTCTTTGAAGAATGTAAAAACAAGTACTGCTAGTCATGTCTTTTCTGCCAACTGCAGATAGCAATACTTTTTCACGCACCAACTGTCCTGGAATTGGTTTTGGTGATCTCATTGTTAAACATCTCAAAGTAACCGCAATAAATTATCCTCACAATGTATTATCCTGATACTTACCTCTCTAGATTGAAAGCATTGCTAAGTTCCTGTACCTCCATGCTGTATATGGCAGGTATGTGCATCGATGCATATTCCAGGGGTTTTCCCCTTTTCAGAAAGAAAAAAAAAAGTAAATCTGAGATTCTTCCTCAAAGAAAGAAAATAGTTTTGATACTGGATTGGGTGGTGTATATGCCTTTACAAGTATTGTTGTACGGGCTATTCATATGTTGTCCCAGAACAAAAAAAAAAGGAAAAAGTCCATTTTCAACCCTGAACTCGTAGTGGTTCGGCGAAATAAACCCTGAACTCCGAATCCCTGAAGTTTGTACCCTGAACTTGTGATTCCCGGTCTAAATTAAACCCTGAACCAGTTTTCCATTTTAGAAAAAAAATAAACTAAACTGAAATAAATTGCTACTCTCACTGACAAAGATGACCCACATGTCATATTCATCATCTACCTCACCCCTCTGTCTCCAATCTCGGAATGCTGGCAATTTCGTCCGCCACCGTCTCGGCAACTGCTCTCTCCGTTCCAGCATGCGCAGCCCGCCGCGCTCCCGATTTCGTCCTAGAGCGGCAGCCCGTCGCGGGCAGCAACATCGCGCCCAGGGCGCACGGCGCGGCGGCACCGACGCGGCGACAATGGCGGAGACAACGCCAGGGGCGCGTGAGCGGGCGCCGCCGAGGACGCGTTCATGTGCAGCACGTGCAGCAGGCGGGTCCCGCGTTCCGGGCGCTCCCGTGCTGCATCGCCGGTGGATTGGACGGAGGGACGGAGGCACTGCACGGGCCGCACGCGGCTGCAGACGCGCCACGCGCTGCCTTGCTGTGTGCTGTGCGCTCCCGTGGCGTGCTGCATCGCCGGTGGATTGGACGGAGGGACTACAGCTCGCATGCGTGACGTACGAGCGCCGGCTTCGCCTTGATCCAGCGGACAAGGCAGTCACGCATGCGGCCCTCCATGGCTGACCACCAAATCAAAATCTGAGCATGCGGCCCCCGTTGATTCCCTCCACCAGACGCACCCCAAGAAATCCTGCTACCTCCCTAGACCACCAAATCAAAATCTGAGCACCTATTGATGATCCGCGTCAACGGCCCTCCATGGCTGACCTGCGGGAGCTTCGGCGCCCATGGTCCCCTGTCGCCGGTTCCACTCCCCCAGCCACACCCCCGAGTGCGTCGTGGTGGAGCAGAACTTCCATGATCGTCGACGGGCCTCGACGGGCAGCAGCTCAACGGTGCCGCTCGCGATCCAGCATTCCCTGTTTTTTTCTTGGAGATGGGATAGATGGAATAGGATAGAGATGAATATGACATGTGGGACCGCTTGTCAGTGAGAACAATACGAATTCCCGGCTGGGATGCTTTTTTTCCCATGCGCCAAACAACTCCAGGGTTCAATTTAGACCGGGATTCGCAAGTTCAGGGTACGAACTTCAGGGATTTGGAGTTCAGGGTTCAGTTCGTCGAACCACTATGAGTTCAGGGTTGAAAATGGACTTTTTCCAAAAAAAAAAACCTGCAACAAGTCCTGTTGCCTAGGGTATACAAGTCTATGAGCAGAGTTGGTTAATACAGTAGCATCAAACAAGGCACAAAACGAGGTTAACGCGAATCTGTACTGTAATAGAGTAGAGTATCACAAAGCTTAATTACTTGCAGCCCTAAGCAACGGTAATAATCCCCTGACAAACGGTAATCTCGACATGTTGCAATAACTAATATCTGTGATTATTTAGCACCACATATAATACAATAGATAGTCCCTGTCTTCGTGGACTAGGAAGTGGCAGCAGCAGCAGCCTCCTCCTCCAGCAGCTGCTTGACCTTGGTAATGTAGTCCGTCATGGCTTCCTCCTTGGATTTCGCTGCATCAAATTTTGCCAGAATTTGCAAACACGTAAGGCCGGTGATAGCGCAACAAAAGGAAACTGTGGTTTCATGGATTTGAAAAATCTAGAAGGGGTCGAGAAAGTTGCCAACCTTCGACAGCCTTCCAAGCATCCCATTTGGCCTTGCCTGCCATGTCGAAGAAGCCGGGACGGACTGCAGGATGAAATAGAAGTGATTAGGCGCGATGAATCGACAATAATAGAAATCCTACTAGTTGGTCATAATATGTAGTATCTCACTAGTTACAGATGATGTCCCATCTATTATTCATACACAAGTATTACTGGTCAGGCGTAAGATAGATCGATTTTTTTCCATCAGATTGCCCTTCTAACCATAATATAGTGAGACTTATTAGCAGTATCGCCAGTAAGAAGCATGCCTAGTTTTTATTAAGGGCAAGCAAAGAAAGGCGCTTGTGTATATATACCGGTGTTGACGGGGCCGACGGTGGCCTGCTTGAAGAGGCCATAGAGACACAGCTTGCTCTCGTTCGTCGTTGTGTCAGGCAAGGTCTTGGCCTTCTCAGCATACTCCTCAAACTCCTCCTGAAGAACAAAGCATTGCATACTAATCAGAAACCACTTTCAGACACTACAAATCATAACTTGCAGGTAATTTTTTCCCCAATCTGTATATTTATGAAAGGTTAATCTCCACTTTTGATACTAGTATGCTTTGAACCAGTGACAGTGATCCGCAAAATATCCGGGGATTCAGACAGCAAAGCTAATTTACGACTCTGCAGGGGCTGTAAAACCTGAACCACACAAAAAAGCTATAATCGCCTGGCCCAGAATAGTTATTTGCGTTCCTCAATTCCGCACCACCAATTCAAAACAAATCACACCGCGGACGGGATTCCAGTTAAAGACGGCAAAAATTCGTTAAATTCTACAGGGAATCGTTCGTTCGTTCGTTCGTTCTAGGAAGAAGAAACGAGGGGCAGCGATACCACAAAGATACATAACAGAATCGCAACAAGCACGGAGGGGAATAGGAGCCGAAAGAGAAATTCTTGCTCACCTGCAGGCCCATGTATCGAAGCTGCGGTCTCCTCGGTTTCGATACTTTCGAGGGGACGGAAACGATCTGAGCGACGGAAGCAGTACGGGTAGTCCAGGGGCACCGCTGCGTCGTCGTTTATAATGGCAGGAGTTGTGCGTGCTCCCGGCCGATACGGTGTCAGGACCGATCGCGGCCGTCGAAGCCGACTCGTGGACGGCGAGGAGACGGTCGTTCGTTGCGTGAAGATAACTTAGATCGACTCTTGTCGATGGGGAATACAGTAGTTTGCTTGGCGAGCTAGGTATATCCGCTTCGTGTGGCTTTGCTCGGTTTCTGCTTCGGTCTCATCGCCTCTTTTTTTTTTGAACAAATACGTAACCTTTATTAACTTAATCAATCGAAGTTACATCTTCCACAAGCTGTGGAATAAGAAACAAAGGCGGATCATCTAACCAAACATTTGTATCTAAATCTCTAGGTTGAGCAATAATATGTGCCGCCTTGTTTGCCTCTCTTGGACAGTGGGCAATCCGTGTCGAACTAAAACCTGCCAAGATTAGCCGACACTTGTCCAGGAATGCCGAGCCCACTATCCGATGTTGTCTTGGATCAGTTAGGGCCTGAATCGCCTCCATGCAGTCAGATTCCACATATACGTGTGTGCACCCGACGTTTCTATGTACCCGTGGCATACAATAACTTTTGATGTCCAGGAAAAGAAAACGTACAATTAAACCCTTTTTTTTTGTCTGCGAGGCAATTAAGCCTAAACTTAAGAGGCTCTTCCAAGCCTTGCCGATAGGTGCCTCATGGCTAGCTCGTGGAGTTCTTCCGGAGTTCTTAGATCAGTAGATCTAACATAGAGTCTCGCACGTAAAGGAAGAGTATCGCGCTAACGCGGCTTGCTTCGCTTTTGGACGCAGCGCTGTTGTCGAAGCCTGCTTAAAAACTACATGGCGTGCGTTAGCACTACGGCTTTTCCTCCTCCCTTTGTTGGTTCCGAACTATCACTGCTCAAAGATGTAACCTTCAAACCTTTTTCTTTAAATATCAGGAAGGCTTTCTCGGGGAGAAAGTGACTTTCTAGCTCAGACACATTCACAAGCTGACGTTTGTTTTAATTTAAATTCTGGTTTTGAGGAACGCGGAGGGTGGCGTTATCGTTGCAGCATGCAGAGTGCCCAACAATTGTAATGATGCGATCGAAGCAGAACTACATGCAATCATGGGGGGAATGGCCTTGGCTATTCAGTGAACTGATCTCCCGGTTCTAGTACAGGCTGTTTCGACAATGGCTCTGTCGGCGTTAAAAAATGGGTCGTTTTCTCGATCTGCTTATGGTCAACTGGTTGCTGAGATGAAAAGGCTCATGGAGGATAGGGAGTTTATCCAGTTAAAACAAGTAAACACCAAAATAGGGTTGCACATGCCTTGGCTAATTACGGGCGCTCTAAGCACAACACCTTGTGTTGGGTGCGTCAAGAGCCGAACTTTATCTCAAATCTTGTAATGGCCGATTGTAACGCTATTTCTGTTGAATAAAACTCCAGGTTTCACTCGCAAAAAAAACTATTTTGAACTCACTAGCAAAACTAGCCATGCGTTGCTACGAGTTAATTTTAAGTGAATATTGTTTATCTTTCTTTACTGTAAAAGTCCACCTTTTTCATCCGATGACGTATTCAGCATCATAATTCAATGTAAATAGTGAAAGAAAGAACAGACATGTCAGTGACAACTTTGTCCCCCCTCACTGTATCCAAGCTACAAATAACAGTATTTTGGAAAGAAAAATAGAACGAAAAATGAGCATTGTGCTAAAGAATACAATGAAAATAAAGGACAGAACATGGTATGATCAAGCCGAGCACGGTAAGAGTAAATCGGTTAACATTTATGAGGAGACCACAAGGCAAAGTAGGTGAACTTATATGCACCCACTACTATTCTAACATGGACAGCCTAAAATTTTCATAGTCAACATAGAGTAATACAACATAAAGATCTTGCAGTGAGGAAAGTTGGAAATTCACTTTGACTCCCGGGTGCATATGCTCCTGCTATTGTTTTCAAAATTTAAAAATATGAAAACACTTCGAAAAAATCTGAATTTTTTTTGGCACAAACATATGCAAGTTTTCAACATTCCTGCAAAATTTCGGAAGGAAATGACAATTCGGTGGTCTGTGTAAAAAAAAAGACAAAATATGTGGCCGAAATGAGATTTAAAAATACATTTTTCAAATCACAGATTTTGTCTTTTTTGCGCGGACCACAGAAAGAGTTATTTACTTCCGAAATTTTGCACGAATATTGCAAACATGTATATGTTTGTGCCCAATTGTTTTTAGATTTTTTCGAAGTGTTCCATATTTTTTATTCTGAAAATATATCAGAAGTATATGCACCCGGGAGCCAAAATGCCTCTCAGGAAAGTGCCACATTAAAATTGGGTATTGTCTCTTAAACAAGCATACCACCCTCATATACACGAATTCCATGCAAGTGGGGAGGGTTTCAACACTTTCTCACGCATTTTCAGGCGAAACCCCATTTTGTGGGCCCCACATCGTCTATCCCATCTAGTAGGCCACATCTGACTTTTTATTTGTTTGTGTTAGGATAAACCATAGGAACTTGGCAAACCTAAAATGAAGCCGAAGTTTTGCAACTGCATAGCGGGATAGTCTTGTTTCGAAAGGAAGTGTCACATCAAAGTTTTATATTGACTGTTAAGTAAACACACAACCATCATATCCAGTTATCCAGCGAGCTCCCCACCTAACTGGTTGATGAACTAGCTGAAAGGACAAGGATGTTGCCTAGAGGGGGGTGAATAGGCGATTAAAACTTTTCCGGTTTAGGCTTGATAATTGCGGAATAAAACTAGGTGGTTAAATTAACAAGCCAACAACCTAAATAAACTAGGCTCACCTATGTGCAACAACAACTTATGCTAAGCAAGACAAGCAACAAGGTGATAGCAATAGAATACTTCAAACACGAAGGCTATCACAATGTAAAGTGCATAAGTAAAGAGCTCGGGTATAGAAATAACCGAGGCACGCGGAGACGAGGATGTATTCCCGAGTTCCTCCTTTTTAGGGGAGTACGTCTCGTTGGAGAGGTGTGAGACCACCACAACAGGTTGGTCTCAATGCCACAACAGGCTCACCTTCTTCTCCGATGAACTGCACCACAAAGGATTGGTTCACCTTCAACTATCGGAATCCTTCGAGGCGGAATCCGGAGCCTTTACAACAACAGCCCGGGGCACAACCCACAACTGGATTCGGGGCTCCCGGATGGCTACAAGTGACCACAAAAGGTCTCAACCACCACAATGGCGTCTAGGGTCCAAATACCCAAGAGTAACAAGCTCACAAACTTTCACTTCCACGAATCCTCGTGGAGAGCACAAACCGATGCAACAAAGCAATGGCAATAGCATAAGTGCTCAAATCCTTCACTCTCAAATCCCACCAAAAGCAACTAATGCTTATGGGGGGAGAAGAGAGGAAGAACAAAGAAGAACTCAACAAATGGAACTTCAAGATCAAGATCTACTAGGTTCCCCTCACTTAGAGGAGGGATGGATTGGTGAAATTGTAGATCTAGATCTCCTCTCACTTTTCCCTCAAAGATATGCAAGAATCATGGGAGGAATTGGGAGAGGGGCAAGCTTTCCAAGGTCAACAATGGAGGTGAGAGGGGGAAATTTCGTGCTTGGAAGAGCTGGTGGCATTGGGGAAGAAGGGGGCCTTTTTATAGGTCCCTAGAAAAAGAGCCGTTGCAGGAAACTTACACCGGAGACTCCGGCCAGGGTGACCGGAGACTCCGGGGACATTCCGAGCAGGTTTCGGACCAGGGACCAGTAGCTGCCGATGATTGGGACAAAAAAAGAAGCGCGCAGACCGGAGACTCCGGTCTGGAACCGGAGACTCCGCCCAGGAAAATTCTGCAGCAACACCAAACACGAAAACGAAGATATCTTGAGCATACGAACTCCGTTTTCGATGTTCTTGGGCTCGTTGGAATCACCACAACGAGCTTTACAAGATCATGCAGAGAAACATCATAGTCCAATAAGGGAGGATAAAACCAAATGTAGAAAGGTGAAGCATCTCTATTAAAGAACAACCGGTAAATCTTCCGACATCAAGAACCCAACAAGTTTTTCATCCGGACTCTGTTTTCTATGATCTTGGGCTTGTTTCGAAGATAATCACAAGCTTTACAAGACCATGCATATACACATCATAGTCCATCATGTGAGGAGGAAACCACAAGAAGAGAGTTTGACCTCTCTTAGAAAAGACAAACCGGTAAACCTCCAACATCAAAAACGTAACAAGATATTCATGAAATCCGTTTTTGATGAACTAGAGCTTGGCATGGAGATGAACCAAGATCTAAATCCTCACATGGATAAAAGCCAAATAACAACCAAGAAAGATGATATGCCAAGTATGCAAAGGTTTGAGCCCTCCATAAATATGCGGTCAAGTTACTCACTTGAGAGCCCCTCTTGATAGTACGTCGTCTATCCTATAACCCGGTCTCCAAACTAACAACATGAGACCGGTAAAATAGAAACCCTATCAAGATCATACCTTAGCCTTGCACATTCCACTTGAGCTAGATGATGCCGATCTTGACTCCCTCAAGTTCGAACACCTTTCTTGATTGCGCTTGCTAGCACATGCTTGATGAAGACTTCTCCAAATACTCCCCCATACTCCATTATGGGAGAGCCTCGCTTAGCTCTGTCTTCATGTATCCATTGCAAGCTTCAATCAAATGATATCTTTCGAGATGGATCATATTGAACTTGCACTTCATCTTATTCTCTTAATCTTGATACCAACACATGTTTTCAAGAATTGCCAATGGACAAGCCCTACAAGGATAGCTCAATGCAACCATTAGTCCATAGTAGAGATTGTCATTAATTACCAAAACCACACATGAGGGCACATGCACTTTCACTAGCTCATCGCGTCGGGCTCCCACGCCTCTGGTGGGAACCGCTCAAAGCTTGGTCAAGCACAACATCTCCGTTAGATGACCTCCGTGTCCGTGATGCTAGCGGCTCAATGTGATTCCCTCACCGCTGGCAACCAGGAACTCCCTTGTTATCTTATTGATCTGACCAACCGCAATAACAACATTGCCATTCGGGATTACGCGAGCCGGAGTATTAAATAAATGGAATATTCTAGCAGGAGCAACCGAACCATCTTTTCGTTGTCCTTCCATTCTTATGACCAAGAAAATAGCTCTTGGTCATAAGAATCCAGTCGGAGTTCGAAATCGGAGATAAGAATTGAATCGATTTCAGGCACTTCCCTCAAGCCGAAACCGGAACAGGAAACTTGTAACTTCTAGCCGAGGAGGATAAGAGAGGTTTGTCTTGCTTTGTATTATAGTGATTGTGTGCCAGGGGTCAGCGAAGAGACGGGACGCTATTGTCCCGGACTACTTGGACTAGTCTACTAGGACTCGGGGAAGAGACTTGTTTGGAGACTGTCGCAGCAGTGGAACACGGGGTTCCCCTAGTGCTGCTAAAGTGGGTCCACAACTTGGGCCCACCAAGAAGATGGACAAGGCAAGGAGTCAAGACCGGTAGATGGGCCAGCCCATCTGCCCCACGGAAACCCGACAAGTTCGACATCGACATACCACGGCTAAGGACCAGGTTGCCTCCCGGGGTCACCTGGAACCCGGCGAACCAGGCGGAGCACCCGCGAGTCCAAGCGCCCGCAGGAGGCCAGGCGCGCACCCGGATTCTTCCTCCGTACACCAAAGAGGATAAGCTCGCCAGCTCGTGCAGGAAGCTGGTAGAAGACTTGGGCGCCAAGATGAAGGACTTGCCTCCAGTGACGTCGCCTTGGGCGTGGTCGGTGGGCTGTCAGACTCTGTCCGCCCCGCTTTCCCCAAAGGTGGACGATCGCACCTAACCATCAAAGATACTTGGACGAGAGAAGGCCACGTCACCCCAGAAGACCACCGGGGGTTTTCCCGCCTAAACCCCCCCCCCCCCCCCCACACGCTCCTCGCGTACCCATGTGGGGTCCCCTTAGCCTATAAAAGGAGGACCAAGGCACCGAGGCAAGACACGATGCAAGTAGAGCTCAAGCAAGGCTAGACTACGGTTTGGAGGGTAGAGAGAGAGGTGATCTCCTCAGGGTAGGATCTGCTCTTCGTCTACCTCCGGCCGACGCTCTGCTGGGTTCACTCCCGAGACCACCCTTGTAAACTACACCATGATGAACAGCTCAATCCATACATGCAGGAGTAGGGCTGTTAGCCTCCGGGCGGCGTGGACCTGGGTAAAACTCTCTGCTTCTCTGTGTTGTGTGCTTGATCACCGTACCGAAGAACTCGACGAACTTCCCCGGGTGAAGTGTTTCCCAGCCTCCTTCGCGTCCCGTGCCGAACCTAAAAAGGGGTATCCTTTACTCCCGGTGTCCGTCATCCGAGACACGACATCTGGCGCGCCAGGTAGGGGACGCAAGCGCTGGATTCGTCTTCATCAACCACAAGTTCGTCATCAAGATCTACGTCAAGCTCTTCGTCCGTGACAAGATCTGCCTCTAGCTCTTCTTCCTCGACAAGATCTACTTCAAGCCCTCCTACTCTATCAACAACTGTTGCTTCCTCTCAGCAAGGCGGGTGGTCGCTTCGTCAACAAAAGAGAACCATGTCGGGAACACGGGAGGTCCTTGGTGAGCCGGAGAGTCAGTCGAGCTGGGGCTGAAGGAAGCGTTGGGCGCGGTCCGCTCGCTTCTTTCCTTTCTGATTGCGTGGATCACACGTTCGCTGGGAGACCCCAAGAGGAAGGTATGAAGCAGTGTAGCAGCAGTTTCCCTCAGTATGAAACCAAGGTTTAATCGACCAGTAGGAGCAAGAAATCACTTCTGAAGGTTGTTGGTGGCGCGTTACTGATCACCAACGTGGAATCTGCACACAACACAATCAAACTACTTTGCCCCAACGAAACAGTGAGGTTGTCAATCTCACCGGCTTGCTGAAAACAAAGGATTAAACGTATGGTGTGGAAAACAGTAGTAAATTGCAGAGAATGAAAAGGAACAGTGTTTGCAGTTGGTTGTATTATCAGTGTAAAAGAATGGACCGGGGTCCACAGTTCACTAGTGGTGTCTCTCCATAAAAGATAACTAACATGCTGGGTGAACAAATTACAGCTGGGCAATTGACAAAATATTGAGCGCATGACAATGCATATATATGACATGATGATTACTATGATATTCATGTGGGCATTACGACAAAATACATAGACCGTTATCCAACAGCGTCTATGACTAATAATCCACCGCCAGGTTGTCATACCGAGTTCCCCGTTGGTATTAAGTTGCAAGCAACGGATAATTGCATTAAGTAATGTGCGTAATGTAAACAAATGCATTAGACCTAACGGCGTACCCTTAAGCTAAGCATCGGTTATTTTATCCCTAGTGGCAACAGCACATCCACAATCTTAGAAGTTATTGTCACTCTCCCAGATTACCGGAGGCATGAACCCACTATCTAGCATAAATACTCACTCTTGGAGTTACAAGCATCTACTTGGCCAAAGCATCTACTAGTAACGGAAAGCATGCAAGATCATAAATAACATATAAGATAGATTGATAATCAACTTGACATAGTATTCAATATTCATCGGATCCCAGCAAACACAACATGTAGCATTACAATAAGATGATCTTGATCATGATAGGCAGCTCACAAGATCTAAACATGATAGCATAAAGTGGAGAGACAACCATCTAGCTACTGCCATGGACCCGTAGTCCAAGGATGAACTACTCACGCATCACTCCGGAGGCAGGCATGGTGATGTAGAGCCCTCCGGTGATGATTCCCCTCTCCGGCAGGGTGCCGGGAAGAGCTTCTGAACCCTCCCGAGCTAGGGTTGACGGCGGGGCGTCTCTGGAACTTTTCGTGGATAATGGCTCGGGTTTAGGGTTTTCGCGTCGGGAAGAATAAATAGGCGAAAGGGCGGCGGCTGCGGAGCCACGAGGGCCCCACACCACCCCACGGCGCGGCAGGGGGGCCGCGGGCCCCATGGTGTGGGTGCCACGTGGCCCTCCTCCGTCTCTCCTCTGGACTCCGTCTTCGTGTTGGAAAAATAGGAGGTTCTGTCCAAGTTTCGTCCAATTCCGAGAATATTTCCAGACTAGCTTTTCTGGAATACAAAAACAGCAGAAAACAGGAACTGGCACTGTGGCATCTTGTTAATAGGTTAGTCCCAGAAAATGCATAAAAATGCTATGAAGTGTATATAAAACATGTAACAATTGGTATAATATCAACATGGAACATCAGAAATTATAGATACGTTTGAGACGTATCAAGCATCCCCAAGCTTAGTTCTACTCGTCCTCGAGTAGGTAAAACGATAAAAACAAAATAATTTCTGAGGTGACATGCTACAATCATAATCTTGATCAAATAATATTGTAAAGCACATGTTATGAATGAAGTGATCCAGGTCAATGGTCTATAGTTTGCTAGCAAGTAGATAATGAGCAAACAACTGAATCATATAAGCAAAAACTTTTCATGAATAGTACTTTCGAGACAAGCATCAAGAGTTTTGCATAAGAGTTAACTCATAAAGCAATAGATTCTAAGTAAAAGGTATTTAACCAACACAAAGGAAGATTTAAGTTTCAGCAATTGCTTTCAACTTTCAACATATATATCTCATGGATATTTGTCAACACAAAGCATATAATAAGTGCAATATACAGCATATAAAAATTGTTGCACCAAAGTTGACACTAGTGTTTGCTTCTAAGATAGAAAGAAGTAGGTAAACTGACTCAACATAAAAGTAAAAGAAAGGCCCTTCGCAGAGGGAAGCAGGGATTAAATCATGTGCTAGAGCTTTTTAAGTTTTTGAAATCATATAGAGAGTAAAAATAAGTTTTGAGAGGTGTTTGTTAATTGTCAACGAATCAGAAAATGGAAAGTACAATATGACCCCTGCCAACCAGACTTTTAAGAGCGGCTCCCATGAAGGACGTTATTTCTACCAGCAAGGCAGATCATCCCTCTTTCTCTTTTGTTTACACATGCAGATATTTCACTGTTTGTCATTGCTTGACTGATAAATCAGGGCAAAAATGTGAAGAGAATTAAGCGGTTAAAGTTGTAATTAATTGGGACTGGGCACCCCATTTGCCAGCTCTTTTTGCAAAATTAATGGATAAGCGGATGTATATGCCGCTAGTCCGGTGGTAAAGTCTGTTTGACAGTTGACATAAAGACATCCACCCCGTCCTCATGAGCTTGGTAAACATTGACACAAAATAGGAGTAATAAAGTTTGAATAGTTTAAAGGTAGCACATGAAAAATTTACTTGGAATGGCAAGAAATACCACATATAGGTAGTTATGGTGGACACAGATGGCATGGATTTGGCTCAAGGTTTTGGATGCACGAGAAGCATTCCCTCTCAGTACAGAGTTTAGGCTAGCAAGGTTATTTGAAGCAAACACAGGATATCAACCGACACAGCAAGGCTTATATGAAAACATATTGCAAGCATTATAAGACTCTACACTGTCTTCCTTGTTAACCAAACCCTTTTACTAGAAAATATCTAGACCTTAGAGATACCAATCATGCAAACCAAATTTCAACGAGCTTTACGGTAGTTCTTCATTAATAGGTTTTAACTACATGATACAAAAGCTTAAACATGAACTACTTGATAACTCAAAACAATTGACAAGTATCAAATTATCCAATACAATGATCTACAAGAATATGTAAGCTTTTTCCATTATACCATCTACCACATGCAACATTTTCTGTTCCAACCAAACACCAATCAATTTATTTCAACATAAACTCTCCAAACAATTATAAGTGAAGCAAGAGAGTACTTTCTTTAAAAGAACTAACAGCTCTGAATAAGAGATGCATGAAAACAGGAGCTAAAAGCATAGCAATAGCTAGATAAGAATACTCAACAAGTATAAGTGAAGAATAGGAGTATTCATATGAAAAAGCGGAGCGTGTCTCTCTCCCAATCAAGAATGCTGGGGTCCAATCAAGTTGACCATAAGAAAAATAAAATACTGAAAATAAAAGCACACAGACGCTCCAAGTAAAGCACATATGATGTGAAAGAATTAAAATATAGTTTCACTAGAGATGACCTGATAAGTTGCTGATGAAGAAGGGGATGCCTTGGGCATCCCCAAGCTTAGACGCTTGAGTCTTCTTGAAATATGCTGGGGTGATCCATGGGAGCATCCCCAAGCTTAAGCTCTTCACTCTTCTTGATCACATTATATCATCCTTCTCTCTTGACCCTTGAAAACTTCCGCCACACCAAACTCAAAGTAATTCTCATTAGAGGGTTAGTGCACAATCAAAAACTCACATGTTCTATAAGGACACAAACATGACCGTTACTTTTAACATTAGCTACTGCCACTGATGTTATGTGAAGCTCTTCACCCTAAAAAAGAATTCCACTCAACACTAGTAAAAGAGAGAATGCGAAAAATAAAAGACAGAATCTGTCTAAACAGAACAGTCCGCAAAGACGAATTTTTTCGAGGCACTTACGTTGCTCAGATCGAAAAACTTTAAACTAACGAAAGATGCGTACATATCTGAGGATCACGCACAAAAATTTCAGATTTAAATAATTTTTCTGTGATTTTACAGAATTAAAACGGTGAACAGCAGAAATCTGTTCCTGCGCAGAAATCCAAATCTAGCATCATCTTCCTATTAGAGGCAATACTTGGCACAACAATGCGATAAAATAAAGATACAAAGGAATTGTTACAGAAGTAAACAACTCCTTGACTCAAAAAAAGAAAAATTGCAGAAATAAAATAATGGGTTGTCTCCCATAAGCGCTTTTCTTTAACGCCTTTCAGCTAGGCGCAGAAAGTAAGAATCAAGTGTTTCCAAGTGATGAAGCATCAACAGAATAATTTGCTCTAACAATAGAATCAAAAGGTAACTTCATCTTCTTTCTAGGGAAGTGTTCCATACCTTTCTTGAGTGGGAATTGATATTTAATATTCCCTCTCTCATATCAATAATAGCACCAACAGTTCTAAGAAAAGGTCTTCCCAAAACAATAGGACAAGAAGCATTGCATTCAATATCCAAAACAACAAAATCAACGGGGACAAGGTTATTGTTAACCATTATAAAAACATCATCAACTCTCCCCAAAGGTTTCTTTATAGTATTATCAGCAAGGTGAACATCCAAATAACAGTGTTCCAAAGGTGCTAAATCAAGCATATCATAGAGTTTCTTAGGCATAACAGAAATACTAGCACCAAGATCACATAAAGCATTGCAATCAAAATCATTCACCTTCATTTTAATGATGGGCTCCCAACCATCTTCTAACTTCCTAGGGATAGAAGCTTCATGTTTTAATTTCTCTTCCCTAACTTGCATGAGAGCATTAGTAATATGTTTAGTAAAAGCCATGTTTATAGCACTAGCATTAGGACTTCTAGCTAGCTTTTGCAAGAACTTAATTACTTCAGAAATATTGCAACCATCAAAATCAAAATCATTATTATCAAAAGTAATAGGACCATTGTCTCCCACATCTCGAAAAATTTCAGCACTTTTATCAGGAACAGTTTCAGTGTTTTCAGGCAATTTTAAACGTTTTGCAACAGAAGTAGAGACATTGCCAACACCAATTACTTTACCATTGATAGTAGGAGGTTTGTTAACACTTGAGTTTACAGCATTTTCAGTAGTAGTAATAGTATAAACTCTAGCAATACTATTCTTTTTAGCAATTTCATCCTCTCTTGCCCACCTAGCATGTAAATCAGCTAACATCCTCACATTATTATCAATTTTAACTTGTATAGCATTGAGAGTTTTGCTCTCTTTAACATCATGAGGCATAGTTTTAATTTTTAACAAATCAACATCAAGAGCAAGACTATCAACTTTAGAGGCAAGAACATCAATTTTCCCAAACTTTTCCTCAACAGATTTATTGAAAGCAGTTTGTGTACTAATAAAATCCTTAAGCATGACTTCAAGATCAGAGGGTACACTCTTATTATTGTTGTAGGAATTACCATAAGAATTAACATAACCATTGCCACTATTAAAAGGATAGGGCTTATAATTGTTATTACCAAAATTATTCCTATAAGCATTGTTGTTGAAGTTATTATTTTTAATGAAGTTCACATCAACATGCTCTTCTTGAGCAACCAAAGAAGCTAAAGGAACATTATTTGGATCAACATGCATTTTCCATTTGTAAGCATAGACATAATAGTATCAATCTTATCACTCAAGGAAGAGGTTTCTTCAACAGAATTTACCTTCTTACCTTGTGGAGCTCTTTCGGTGTGCCATTCAGAATAATTTATCATCATATCATCAAGAAGCTTTGTTGCAGCACCCAAAGTGATGGACATAAAGGTACCTCCAGAGGCCGAATCCAATAGGTTTCTTGAAGAAAAATTTAGTCCTGCATAAAAGGTTTGGATGATCATCCAAGCAGTCAGTCCATGGGTGGGACAATTCTTTACCAATGATTTCATTCTCTCCCAAGCTTGAGCAACATGCTCATTATCAAATTGTTTGAAATTCATAATGCTACTTCTCAAAGATATAATCTTAGCAGGAGGATAGTATTTTCCTATGAAAGCATTTTTGCATTTAGTCCATGAATCAATACTATTTCTAGTCAAAGATAGCAACCATTCTTTAGCACGTCCTCTCAAAGAGAAAGGAAAAAGTTTCAGTTTAATAATATCACCATCTACATCCTTATACTTTTGCATCTCACAAAGTTCAACAAAATTATTAAGGTGAGCAGCAGCATCATCAGTACTAACACCAGAGAATTGCTCTTTCATAACAAGATTTAAAAGTGCAGGTTTAATTTCATAGAATTCTGCGTTAGAAGCAGGTGGAGCAATAGGTGTACTAATGAAATCATTGTTGTTCGTGCTAGTGAAATCACACAACTTAGTGTTCTCAGGGGTACTCATTTTAGCAAAATTAAAACAAAACAGAAAGATAACAACTTGAAAATAAAAGTAACTAATTTTTTTGTGTTTTTGATAAATAAAGCAAACAAGACTAAATAAAAATAAACTAAGCAAGACAATAACAAAGTAAAGAGATTGGAAGCGTGAAACTCCCCTTGCAGAAATCCTCTTGCTCCCCGGCAACGGCGCCAGAAAAATGCGTGTGGAAGGAGAGAGAGATCTGAAATATTTCTCTCCCCGGCAACGGCGCCAGAAAAAGCTTGATTGCGTGGATCACACGTTCGCTGGGAGACCCCAAGAGGAAGGTATGAAGCAGTGTAGCAGCAGTTTCCCTCAGTATGAAACCAAGGTTTAATCGAACCAGTAGGAGCAAGAAATCACTTCGAAGGTTGTTGGTGGCGCGCGCTGACGTGGAATCTGCACACAACACAATCAAACTACTTTGCCCCAACGAAACAGTGAGGTTGTCAATCTCACCGGCTTGCTGAAAACAAAGGATTAAACGTATGGTGTGGAAAACAGTAGTAAATTGCAGAGAATGAAAAGGAACAGTGTTTGCAGTTGGTTGTATTATCAGTGTAAAAGAATGGACCGGGGTCCACAGTTCACTAGTGGTGTCTCTCCATAAAAGATAACTAACATGCTGGGTGAACAAATTACAGCTGGGCAATTGACAAAATATTGAGCGCATGACAATGCATATATATGACATGATGATTACTATGATATTCATGTGGGCATTACGACAAAATACATAGACCGTTATCCAACAGCGTCTATGACTAATAATCCACCGCCAGGTTGTCATACCGAGTTCCCCGTTGGTATTAAGTTGCAAGCAACGGATAATTGCATTAAGTAATGTGCGTAAAGTAAACAAATGCATTAGACCTAACGGCGTACCCTTAAGCTAAGCATCGGTTATTTTATCCCTAGTGGCAACAGCACATCCACAATCTTAGAAGTTATTGTCACTCTCCCAGATTACCGGAGGCATGAACCCACTATCTAGCATAAATACTCACTCTTGGAGTTACAAGCATCTACTTGGCCAAAGCATCTACTAGTAACGGAAAGCATGCAAGATCATAAATAACATATAAGATAGATTGATAATCAACTTGACATAGTATTCAATATTCATCGGATCCCAGCAAACACAACATGTAGCATTACAATAAGATGATCTTGATCATGATAGGCAGCTCACAAGATCTAAACATGAATAGCATAAAGTGGAGAGACAACCATCTAGCTACTGCCATGGACCCGTAGTCCAAGGATGAACTACTCACGCATCACTCCGGAGGCAGGCATGGTGATGTAGAGCCCTCCTGATTCCCCTCTCCGGCAGGGTGCCGGGAAGAGCTTCTGAACCCTCCCGAGCTAGGGTTGACGGCGGCGGGTCTCTGGAACTTTTCGTGGATAATGGCTCGGGTATCAGGGTTTTCGCGTCGGGAGAATAAATAGGCGAAAGGGCGGCGGCTGCGGAGCCACGAGGGCCCCACACCACCCCACGGCGCGGCAGGGGGCCCGCGCGGCCCCATGGTGTGGGTGCCACGTGGCTCCCCTCCGTCTCTCCTCTGGACTCCGTCTTCGTGTTGGAAAAATAGGAGGTTCTGTCCAAGTTTCGTCCAATTCCGAGAATATTTCCAGACTAGCTTTTCTGGAATACAAAAACAGCAGAAAAAGGAACTGGCACTGTGGCATCTTGTTAATAGGTTAGTCCCAGAAAATGCATAAAAATGCTATGAAGTGTATATAAAACATATAACAATTGGTATAATATCAACATGGAACATCAGAAATTATAGATACGTTTGACACGTATCACTTTCCCCCAGATCTGTACAAGAGTAATCCTCGTGCGAAGGCAAGGATCGCTAGCCTGGAAAGCCTGTTGGACTACGCTCACCAATGCCACGCTCCCACAAGTTCTACCCCGACCGCAAGCCTCGGCACCGCCATTCCCGCACCAGCAACCCAGGCGGAGGAACAGCCTAAAGATCCTCATGGCAAGAGACCCATGGAGCCACCCCGGGAGGGCACCGGGCAGAGTTCCAACTCCCGGCGCCGCTCCCGGGAAGAAATGGAAGGCCAGGCAAGCCAGCACCTCAAGACCTGCTGCACGCCGTACCCGGCCTCAACCCTGGACCTCTACCATCTGGAGCAGGAACCCAGGGAGAACCTTGCCATTACGTTTGGAGATTCCGGGGGTGGTCGATCGTATCACGCAAAAGGAGCTGCGAGAGATCTCCATGATCGCCGTCTTCCACGTCAACGTGCGCCATCTAAAGATGCGCGAGAAACTGTGTACGCGTGTCGTGGACACTCTGGAGGAGCTGTGGAAGCTGGCCGACAGATGCGTTCGAGCTGAAGAAGCCCTGGAGCCTTTCTCGAGGGTAGTTCTCTGAAACAAGCCGTGTGATGTACCTAGTTATCCCCGCTAAGCGCAAGGTGTACCCCGAGAAATCCAGTGTGGTCATTCGAGAACTCCCATGAGCAATAAAAGATAAGTTATCCCTAACCAAGTCCACGTCAAGTAAAGCTTTCTATTTGTGGGCTTTAGACTGTATGCAAATCTAGAGAAGTGGCTCGACCGTCGAACGAGCACTCTAGGGTATCGACTCTCCCGGGGTAAAGAGCGGTGAGAGACCTTGATACCTCCCGGGGACGTGCATGCCAAAGAAGTGAGCGCCTTCCCGGAATCGGTAGGGCATGTGGGTGCATTCCTGACCAGTCAGGGCCTCACGGGTAAGCTTGCATCCCAAAGGGTCCCTTAAAAGGACGTGGAGACAGTGAAAATATGCTAAGATAAGTGAAAGGCACCCGCAAAGTAGAATAACGTAGCAAGTTCTAAGCATTTAAGCACAAGTTTAAACAAGTACGAGGTCTAACGCAGAGTTTATTACATTTGGGGCACAAAGTGCTCGAATGTTATGCAGGAAGCTAAACACGAGGGAACAGCCTCGTGGCAAAAAGTCGTTGGGACATCCACCGCCTGCGGAGAAGCCCGGAAGGAGCAGAGTCTTGGAAGTTCGCATGATGGCATTCGGATTGGCCTCTTGGAACGTCGCCATCACGTGCGCTGCCGCGGACTGGCTCGCTCCATTCCTATCATTATGAAGCCGGCGAGAAGTCTTGTTCTTCAAAGATCTGATGTCGGCGGCCACCCTCGAGATAAACTCTGCCACGGTGGCACGCTCTGGCAGTTCGGGTCCAGCACTGGCGGGACAGTGGGTAGGCTCAGCTGCCTCACCCGCATGGTGGCTTCTTCCCCAGCGGCCACAATGCTAGCCAGGCCTTCTTGGAGCTGGCGGCGGACTTCAGCCAAATTCGCAGTCGCTTGGGAAAGGGTTTCTTTCTCCTTTGTTGGAGGTCTCCCTTCAGCGTCACAAGCTCCGAGTCCCGTGATTCCAGCGTTTCAGTCAGCTCAGATATCTTTTGGCCAGTTCCTTGGCCTTGATCGCAGAAGACCGGCCAAATTCTTGCTCCTGGTGAAGCTCTTTCTTGACATCCTCGATGACCTGATTGGCTTGTTTTTCCTTCAGCTGCCAGTACTCGATGTCCTTTTTCCTGAGGGCCAGCTCTTTCTCGTAGCGCTCCGCATCGTCCCTCCGATCCTGCTGAAGCTATGCGACGTCCTGCTCCATCTGTTGCTTCTGGAGTTCTAGAGCTTTGATCTCCTCTGCCAGTTTGGCCTCTCGGGCAACTAGTTGCCCCTCCTTCTCGGAGATGTCTTGCTCATGCCGTCGCACTCAGCCTTCCAAGCGACACTCTTCTTCTCGAAGCCCTTCCACAAAGCGGAGAATTGCCTCCCTTGGCGGTGATCTTTTCCGATCCGCTCTGGATCACATCCTCGATGCGAACACTAGTCTCCACTAAAGTGTTCTCCCGAGCCCCAAGCTCCTTGTCCAGCTGACGCATTCCCTGAAGAATGGCGTCCATAGTGTTCGTCCCACGGACCGTGATCCCGGGGGCTCCTCCTTGCAATCCACCCGAAGCACGCGGGTCACCAGCGCGCCTCGCGGACAGATCCTCCTTGATCAATGTCAGCACGGCGATCTCCGCACTTGCGCCAGAGTTGGTCGAGAGCTCGGTGAAGACTCTCAGCTCTTGCTGATGGCTACGTGTTTGTGAACCCCAAGAGGAAGGTTATGATGTAGACATCAGAAGTTTTCCCTTGAGAAATCTACCCAAGGTTATCAATCCAGTAGGACTTGACGATCTATCGGAAGGTTGTTGATGTTGACTCCCCCTGGCGCTAGGGAGCTCGCACCAACGTGGAATCTGCACAGACACAAACCAGAACTTTGCCCAACACGAAACAGAGAGGTTGTCAATCTCTCCGGTCTTGCAGAAACAAAGGTTAAACGTATGGTGTGGAAAACAGCAGGAAAAACAGCAAGTAACAGGAAACAGATGATTGCAGCAGGTTGTGTAAACAGTATGAGGAAATTGGACCAGGGTCCACAGTTCACTAGTGGTGTCTCTCTTAGAACAGATAACTAGCATGTTGGGTAAACAAATTACAGCTGGGCAATTGACAAATAGAGAGGGCATAACAAAGCAATACATGCCAAGATGTCTACTATGAAATCTAGTTGGGCATTACAACAAAGTACATAGACCGTTATTCCAACCGCATCTATGCCTAAATAATCCACCTTCAAGGCAGCATCCGCATCCTATTCAGTATTAAGTTGCTAACAACAGATTATTGCATGAAGTAAAGTGTGTAATGTAATCAATACAAGTGCCCTTGGACACTGCACCAATGTTTTATCCCTAGTAGCAACAGCACATCTACCATCTTAGACCTTTCTGTCACTGATCCAGATATCTAGAGACTGAACCCACTATCGAGCATAAATACCCCCTCTTGGAGTCACAAGCATCTACTTGGCCAAAGCATCTACTAGCAACGGAGAGCATGCAAGATCAAGAGCACATAGATAAACAACTTGAATAAACATGGTATCAATATTCATCGGATCCCAGCAAACACAACATCTAGCATTACAATAAGATGATCTTGATCATGTTAGGCAGCTCACAAGATCTAAACATGGAGGCACAAGGTAGATAGACAACCATCTAGCTACTGCTATGGACCCGTAGTCCAGGGGTGGACTACTCACGCATCACTCCGGAGGCAGGCATGGTGATGTAGAGCCCTCCGGTGATGATCTCCCCTCCGGCAGGGTGCCGGGAAGAGCTTCAGAACTCCTCCGATCTGAGGTTGACGATGACGGCCGCGACGGAACTTTTCGTGGAATATGATCGACCGTAATAGGGTTTTCGCGTCGCGGAGAATATATAGGCGAAGAGGCGGCGTCGGTGGCCGAGGGGGCCACCACGCCATAGGGGGGCGCGGGCCCACCCTGGGCCGCGCCCTAGTGTGGCGTGGCCCCCTGGTGGGTCTGCTCCGACTCCCCTTTCGACTCCGAGATCTCCTCGTGATATTATTGACGATGTCTTTTGTTTCGTCCAATTCCGAGAATATTTTCTTAATAGATTTTCTGAAACCAAAAACAGCAGAAAACAGGAACTGGCACTGTGGCATCTTGTTAATAGGTTAGTCCCAGAAAATGCATAAAAATGATATGAAGTGTAACCAAAACATGTAACAATTGATATAATAACAGCATGGAACATCAAAAATTATAGATACGTTTGAGACGTATCACTTGCCCAGTCATCCATGAGCTGTCCAAGATGTTCGGAACCCCCTCGAGGTTTGGTGCTCCTTCGTTGCCAAGGCCTTGGGCGGGATCGGCGTCGTGTTTGCTCTCCAAGCTCGCCACTGCCCTCATAGCCGACGCGCCTTTAGTCACTTCCTCATCACCAGACAGGGTAAGGGAGTGCAGCTTCTCCAGACTTGCGGTGACCGGAGGGTCACCCAGGAGGGAGCCGACCACCACTGAGGCATCTGTCCAGAAATGCGAAAGAGAAGAGTCAGATAAGCAAGATTCACCTCACAGAAGGAAGTTCTCCCCGCGGATGAAATATACCTGCTAGCTCCGGTGTCGTGATGGCTCTGGGTCTCTCCTCTGGGCGAATTGGGGAGGCCACAGTCGCGCTCCCCACTCCGCTCCAACGGCGGTCCTCCGCCCCCGCAAGGATAGGAAGGGTTGTCTTCCCTCGAGCCCTGGCACTAGTGGCCGTGTCATCCTCAGCCGTGTCTCTCGGCCTCTTGTTGGTCTCTGGGAGGATTGACCCCTGCAACGACACTCGGTCATTCTCCTCGGAAAACATCTTCGGAAGCAAGCACAAGGACATGATTCAAGGCAAAGGACGGACAAGTTAGATACCTACCCGCGAGCACGCTTGCACCCCAGCAACATGGGAACATCCACGGAACTGCCTCCGCACCCGGCGGAAGAAGCATGAGGGCTCAGAGGTTGCAAGCTCGTGACAGCCGAAGGCTCCGAGGCCAGTAACGGGCGCCGGGAGGGTGCCCCACTGCACGGAGCCAACATGAAGGCGCCAGTGTCGGTCTCCGTCTCCATGGGATAGCCTTCATCGCCGACTACGTCCACGGGTGGGGAAAGGAGGCTCGCCCCTGGATCCGGGACCGCGGTGTTTTCCCGGGGGCAATGCAGGGAAGGATTCTTCTCCCCTCATCATCCTCCTCCGCGTCTTTATCGTCGTCTTCGTCGTCGTCCTCGTCGGCTCCGGCCTCATCACCGTCGCCCTCGCCATCGGC
This sequence comes from Poa pratensis, assembly GCA_947311845.1. Classification (NCBI taxonomy): domain Eukaryota; kingdom Viridiplantae; phylum Streptophyta; class Magnoliopsida; order Poales; family Poaceae; genus Poa; species Poa pratensis. Next base: position 19,416,119 of record CAMZMU010000094.1, read on the forward strand.
ATCATCATCGTCACCACCTTCAGAGCCGGAAGAACCCTCCCAGGACTCTTCCTCGCTCTCCTCGTCGGAGCCCAGGACCTCTCCTTCCTCGTCAGAGCTGGACGGGGCTTTGGACTTGCGGGTCCTCTTCGTGGCAGGCTTGGGCTCGTGGTCAGACCGGCCTGCTATGCCCAAGGCATTGCACACCGGCATCGACGCCAGGATCTTCGTCTTCTCCGGATCGTCGCACAAGGGACGGAATCCTTCCAGCAAGCTGTACTCCACGTCCGGGTAAAGATCCCCCTCATGGCATCATGAAGATGTTGGTCGTCCATGTCGGGGCTTCTCAGGCGGGACGGATCTTGGCCGCCTTGGTAATCCCAGGCCGGGTGTGGCCGCAGCTGCAAAGGGGCCAGGCGATTGCGGAGGAAATGAGCGACAATGGCGGCCCCAGAGATTCCCCGCTCTCGGAGAAGTTTGAAGCGGGCTACAACCGCCGATAATTCCTTATCTTGCTGACTGAAGCCCCTCCAATTTGACAAGCCCACCGGGTGCGCCGTTGGCTCTTCAAGTTCTGGCAGAGCTTCCGGAACTCCGACTAAGAACCAGCCGCTCCTCCACTCGTCCCATTTGGGTTTGACTACCATCTTTGGGTAGTCCTGCTTGACCTTCGGGCGGAAGCAGAAAGTGACGCCACCTCCCATCCAGCTGTCTTTCCCGATGTGGGGATAGAAAAAATGGCGAAACAAGGCCGCAGATGGCATCACCCCGACGAACGCCTCGCAGGCATATGCAAAGACTACCAGGTCCAGAATGGCCCCGGGAGTCAGATGCAGAAGCTTCAGCCCGTATACACGCAGGATCTCCTTGAAAAATTCAGAGAACGGTGGGACCAGCCCCATCTTCATGAAGCTGTTAATGATCGGAATCTGCTTGGACGTCCGAGTTTCAGACGGCGGCAGGATGTCTGACGCCACTCGAGCAGAATTTTGGGCGCAGCCTCGGAACCCATCACCCCAAGATGCTGAGCTCCCGCATCAGCTGGCTGCTGGCGGCATAGATGCTCGGAGGCAAGGCTTTCTTCTTGCGCATCTCCGCCCGTGCAGCGTTACGCTCCGATCTCTTCTGTGCCCGAGTGGATCTGGGAGAGGGTTGCCTCCTGATGAGCAAAGCCCCATCGGGCTTCCTCTGGGCGGATTGCTTCTTCCTAGCCATTGGAGTCGAGACTGGTGACGGATCTGTCTTTACGGTGGAGAAAATGGAGGAAGGCGGCGCACGGCGAGGTGGAGAAGACGAAGCTGGGTGAGCGGTGATTTGGGATTTCGGCGATTATGGAGAGTAATGACTACAGTGCCGTTGAATCGTGGCTTATAAGGCATCCCACGCGTCACGTCGCGGCCCCATTACTCCGACTGACGCGGGATCGAGGAGGCGTTCCACCTGGACGTTTCTTCCCGATGGATTCAAGATGAACGTTGGCCGCCCACACGGATCGCAATGATCGCAAGACGAGGAAGACCCGGGGGTCTCGCGTTGACTTTCTTCAGCTCGGCCTCACCAACTGGATCGACCAAGACAAGACGCCGGGGACCCACTTTGACTGAATTTTTGGTCATAGCCCCGGCAGCAGAAGGATGTGTCCGCCGGGACTATGCCCGGGGGCTACTGTCGCAGCAGTGGAACACGGGGTTCCCCTAGTGCTGCTAAAGTGGGTCCACAACCTGGGCCCACCAAGAAGATGGACAAGGCAAGGAGTCAAGACCGGCAGATGGGCCAGCCCATCTGCCCCACGGAAACCCGACAAGTTCGATATCGACATACCACGGCTAAGGACCAGGTTGCCTCCCGGGGTCACCTGGAACCCGGTGAACCAGGCGGAGCACCCGCGGGTCCAAGAGCCCGGCAGGAGGCCAGGCGTGCACCCGGGTTCTCCCTCCGTTCACCGAAGAGGATAACCTCGCCAGCTCGTGCAGGAAGCTGGTAGAAGACTTGGGCGCCAAGATGAAGGACGCGCCTCCAGTGACGTCGCCTTGGGCGTGGTCGGTGGGGCTGTCAGACTCTGTCCACCCCGCTTTCCCCAAAGGTGGACGACCGCACCTAACCATCAGAGATACTTGGACGAGAGAAGTCCACGTCGCCCCCAGAAGACCACCAGGGGGTTTTGCCGCCTAAAACCCCCCACGCTCCTCGCGTGCCCATGTGGGATCCCCTTAGCCTATAAAAGGAGGACCAAGGCACCGAGGCAAGACACGATGCAAGTAGAGCTCAAGCAAGGCTAGACTAGGATTTGGAGGGTAGAGAGAGAGGTGATCTCCTCAGGGCAGGATCTGCTCTTCGGCTACCTCTGGCTGACTCTCTGCCGGGTTCACTACCGAGACTACCCTTGTAAACTATACCATGATGAACACCTCAATCCAGACATGCAGGAGTAGGGCTGTTAGCCTCCGGGCGGCCTGACCCTGGGTAAAACTCTCTGTGTCTCTGTGTTGTGTGCTTGATCGCCGAACCGAAGAACTCGACGAAGTTCCCCCGGGTGAAGTGTTTCCCAACCTCCTTCGCGCCCATGCCGAACCTAAAAAGGGGGTATCCTTTACTCCCGGTGTCCGTCATCCGAGACACGACAGAGGCATTAAGGACGCGTGTGCATTTCTCGCTCGAACGGAGGCGCATGAAAAATTCAAATAACGGGCGTGTAAACCTCCATCTTCATTTTATGGCGATTTACACCACAGTGCGCCACTGCTGTTACCACTACGTCCTCCGACGACACCGGGGCCGCCTACTTTCCACGTGGCAACCAGTACACAGCCACGCGAATTCTCCTCCAGCATGACCATGATGGGAGTGCGGGTTAGCACGTAATGGCCGTGCGCGGGACAGAGATCAGACTCGCCACGCCTGAACATCTTCTCCGAAAACGCTATCTCACTGTCCATTCTAAGCGGGCGAGGGACTTGGCGATAAAAGGAGGGGTAAGTGAAATGGCAAATCTGATTGTACAAATTTCTGATCAGCCGCGGCTTTTTTATCCTCACCCTTCACAGATATTATACAAATTTTCTCGCAATTTTTTCCACCAAAAATTTCCCACGCTTTTTTACCACCATAATTTGTCCACCAAAAAATTCATGTGGGAAATAGTGTGAGCGGCAGGAGAAAAGGGGGGAAGATAAAACACTTTTTTTAATAGCTGAAAAATTAAACCGAAAAAATCCATTTGCCGAGTTCGTGCTAGGTAGCACTCGACAAACACTGGTCCAGCAAGTTTCTCGAGTGTACCTTGTGTGGCCCTCGGTACCTGGTGTATACACTCGGCAAATTTTTCAGCTTTCAAGCGGTTCTATAGTTCGAGATTCAAATAGGATTTTTTTAAACAAGGCAAAAGATTATCTCGAAATACAAAAACTTACATCAAAATATGTGTGGGGGATGACATAAAGCAAATTCCTCAATATAGGAGTATATTACAGATGGTTATATAGTTCGAGATTTAAATAGGAACATGCATCATAATTTGTGTTAAGAAAAGATTTTTTCAATATACAATTTACACCTGAAGCGCCTACGAGACTACTCCCTCCATACACTAATAAGTGTAAATCTAGTGTTTAATGTTTGAATATTTTGACCAAATTATAGAAAATAGTAGCAATATGTATGACATCAAATTGACATATTTTGAAACTTTATATCAAGACAAATCTAGTGATATTAATTTAGTGTCATAAATGTTGATAGGTTTCTCTATAAAGTTAGAAAGATAGAAGTAAACTTATTCGCGGGCGAAGTGAGTACGGCATTATTATTAGTTTTATTCAGTGGTAATCAAGATATGGGAAGGTCGAGTTGATACTCGAGAATCAAATTGTTGCTTTGATGATTCGTAATGGTAATCTTACCTCTATGCTTCGATGAATGGTGCGTACCAGTGTTTGTCCAAATTTTTTTTTTTTTGACATGTCGATGCTACAGTACGAAAGAATAAACGTGTGGCTGCCAAAAAAGTACGACTTTTGCAGTTTTCCTTTTGCCGCCGGGAGAGTACGACTTTTGCAGAGAAGATGAACATCTCCCCCGGAACAAAGTTGGTCGTAGCACTTCGCTTAAGCCGCCACCATCGAGTTGATCCATACACACACTGATGTAAACACCCCAAGTGCAAGACTCCAGGCTGCCGACCAACTAAATGCATGACACCGGCATTATCTCTGCAATCTACATATACCGACGGAGTGCTGGACTCCTTCCTGGCAGAGCAAGAGCAACCCGCAGCACACGAACCAATGGAGACCGAGCTCTGGCTGCTGTGCGCGACGCTCGCGTTCGTCGTCTTGCTATGGGCGACACGCCGTGCGGCGGGCACCGGACGGATGCCGCCAGGCCCGAAGCCACTCCCCGTCGTCGGCAACCTCCTCAGCCTCCGCGGCAACCTCCACCACACGCTCGCGCGCCTCGCGCGTGCCCACGGCCCCGTCATGACGCTCAAGCTCGGGCTCACCACCGCCGTGGTGGTCTCCTCACGCGACGCGGCCGCGGAGGCATTCGCGAAGCACGACCGGCGCCTGGCAGCCCGCGCGATCCCTGACGCCGCCCGCGCGCTCGGCTTCTCCGACCGGTCCATGATATGGCTTCCGAGCTCCGACCCGCTCTGGAAGAGCCTGCGCAGCATCGTGGCCACCAACATCTTCTCCCCGCGCGGCCTCGCCGCGGCCCGCGGCGCCCGCGAGCGCAAGGTGCGCGACCTCGTTGGCTACTTTCGCGGCCGCGCCGGGAGCGAGGTGGACGTCGGCCAGGCCGTGTACGGCGGCGTGCTCAACCTCGTGTCGACCGCGTTCTGCTCCGTGGACGTGGTCGACGACGTCGGGGGCGAGTCGGCGCAGGGGTGCGCGAGCTTGTCGAAGAACTCGTCGCGGCGGCCGCCAAGCCTAATATCTCTGACCTCGTCCCTTTCCTCCGGCCGCTCGACCTGCAAGGATGGCGTCGCTGGACGGCGACACGCTTCGAGAAAATCTTCCTCATACTGGACGGCATAATCGATCGCCGCATGGCCAACAGCTCCGCGGCGGAGAAGCACGGTGATTTCCTGGACACCCTTCTGGAGCTCGTCTCCACGGGCAAGCTCGCTCGCGGCAGCCTGACGACCATACTGTTCGATGTCTTCGCGGCCGGGAGCGACACGGTGTCCCTCACCGTGGAGTGGGCAATGGCCGAGCTGCTCCGGAACCCAGGCGTGATGGCCAAGGTCCGCGTAGAGCTACAAGACGCTCTCGGCGGCAAGGAAACCATCGACGAGGACGACGCGGCGAGCCTGCCGTACCTCCAGGCCGTGGTGAAGGAGGCCATGCGGCTGCACCCCGTGGCGCCGATACTGCTGCCCCACCAGGCCGTCGAGGACGGCGTGGAGATCGGCGGCTACGACGTGCCCAAGGGCTCGACGGTCATATTCAACGCGTGGGCGATAATGCGGGACCCGGCGGCGTGGGAGAGGCCGGACGAGTTCGTGCCGGAGAGGTTCCTGGACATGGCGGCGTATCAGCAGGTGGACTTCCGGGGTAAGGCCTTCGAGTTCATCCCGTTCGGGTCCGGCCGAAGGCTGTGCCCTGGCCTGCCCATGGCGGAGCGCGTCGTGCCGTTCGTCCTGGCCTCACTGCTGCACGCGTTCGAGTGGCGGCTGCCGGACGGCGTTTCGGCCGACGAGCTGGATTTGAGCGAGAGGTTCACCACTGTCAACGTGATGGCCGTCCCACTCAAAGCCGTGCCAGTCCTGGTCACTTAGTTAATGCACGTTTGCTTGGCCTGGGAGTGGTGCCCAGCCAGCTGGAATGTGAACATACTATAGTTTGCTAGAACAAATTATGCAAATTGACAAGTTCATCGGGCGGTTCATCCCATGTCAAGCTCTGCATTTTACAGGAACCCGCTCGTTTGAGATGACTGGAACCTGCATTTTACAGGAACCTGTACGGTTAAATGCAAACTTGACAACGATACAATTAGGCATCAACTCTCACCTCTGCACAGGCAGGGCGGTGCCTGTGAGAACATGCTCACCACTTGCAAGCATAATTTCACAGGATACAAAGGCTCAAGGAACCATCCACATGCAGCATTTATCAGCAGAACTGAACAAAGTAACCATGCAACATTCGTCAACAATTAACCCAATCAGCGCGATTGGTACAAGTTCTCAGAATCACCGCGGATTTGGAGTCAATTCTACAGACACAACCTTTATCTTACCAAAGGTAGCAGCACTGTCTTCATTATTCTACGGTAGAGAAAAATTTCAGACGTTACAAAGCGGAAAACAGGGGAGCATTATGGCAAACAAAAAAGGAAAATGATAGAAAAGGAAGGGACGTCTAAGGAGGTCTCCAAGTCAGCATCCGAACATCCAAGTCAGGCTGACGGCGAGAACCACTTGAAAGCTAAAGAATCTCCATGGAGAACGAGTGAGTCTGGCACCCCGGAAACCAGCATGTTTCTAGTTCGTGCTTCGCCATATGGACCACCATACCAAGCAAATTAGGGCATATCATTTCTCTTTGAGCTCCTTGGAACTGAAGCAGGTTGTGCGGGCATGCCACCAGAGGAGCAGGCTTCCATTTAAGTGGAGCGAGCGAGGTGCACGGGAGCACCAAAATTGTTAAGAGATAGGCTCACCGTCTCGGGATGGCAGTGACAAAGTGGACAGATGGGGTTATGCGGCCAGCCCAGGCGAGCAAGCCGATCAGCGGTGAGGCAACGGCCCTGCACAGCAATCCATGCGACGATATTGAGCTTCAGAGGGATACGAGCTCTCCAAAACACTGGAAACAGTTCTGCCCCGGAACTGAATTCGGTAGGTACTTCTAGCAGATTAAATTCCATTTGAGTCCATTTACAAGATAGGTTGTCAGGCACGGCAGAGAAGGTAACAAACGGGACCTGGTTCCAAATATATACATAGTTGGCAAGGACGGCAGCGTCAGAAAGAGGCTTGACGTTGAGGATCAAAGTGCTGCCATCAATGGCCTCCCTTAGATAAACATCCCTTCTGCGACTGTGACGAAACAGATTTGGCAAGATATCTGGCCATCTAGTGGTCCTTCCAGAAGCTGACAATGCGGCCATCACCGACCAGGATTTTAGAAGAAGCTTGGAGAAAGGCCCTGACAGAGTTGTCAACAGGAAAAGGCAGTCCATGCGGTTTAACCGATCTGCCCCAGCTGTGCCACAGCCAACGAACCTTCGGGGCGGCGTGACTCTGAATTTCAAGATTTGAGATCACCCAGACCGCCGTATTCGAGAGGGGTCCACACTTCCAAGGCACAGACATTTGCCACCCGTGACCTTGTCCTTTCCCAACCAAAGAAAAGACCACCTTGAACAGGACAAACTTAGCTGTGATCGACGTGAAATTACCTTGCAAACCAGGGAGCATCTTCACAACCTTGTCAAACTTACGTAAGTGTAACTTTTCATATAAATAGGTCCATCTCAAACCAAATGATTTCTCTTGGTACCGTAGGAATAGGAAACACCAAAGAGTGAAAGGCACCGGAGGTCACGAAGTTGCGCGAAAAGTAAGGATTGGTCACCAAGTTTAAAAACCTCAAAACGAGGTCATGAAGTTGTGGAGTAGTCAATTTTTGGTCATTCCGTCACGGTGGGCATCAAGTTGCTGACGTGGCAGTGTGTTTTTTACAAAAAACACCTTCAACTTTTATATATTCTAATTGTTAGGTCCTTCTCCGGACATGAAAGGCACCAGAGGTCACGAAATTGCGCGAAAAGTAAGGATTGGTCACCAAGTTGAAAAACCTCAAAACGAGGTCACGAAGTTGTGGAGTAGTCAATTTTTGGTCATTCCGTCACGGTGGGCGTCAAGTTGCTGACGTGGCAGTGTGTTTTTAAAAAAAACACCTTGAACTTTTATATATTCTAATTGTTAGGTCCTTCTCCTTTTTTCAAGTTGCTGACGTTGCTGCCTGGTCCTTCCCCGCCGTCTTTCCGAGCTGCTCCGATGTGCGCGTCACGTCCAGCACGTCGTCCACCACCTGGAAGAGCAAGCCGATGGAGCGCGCGTACCGCCGGACTCTCTCAATCTCGCGGTCCGTACCTCCGCCAACAGTTGCACCACACACGGCTGCGGCCTCGAGGAGCCGCGCTGTCTTGTGCAGGTGGATGTGCTCCAGCATGACGAGGCTCACGGGTGCGCCCTCCGACGCCTTGTCGGCGACCTGTCCGGAGTATGGCTTCCCGGTCGGCACCCGCGGCGTTCCCTAGCTCTGCCACGGCCCGCAGCGCGCGCTCTGCGGGGACAGCGCCGAGGTCGGCGCAGCCGCGGGCAAGGTGCTCGAACGCGAGCGCGAGGAGGGCGTCACCGGAGAGCAGCGCGGTGTTGGATTTGAAACGCTAGATCAGCCGGCCACACGCACGTACAACTTTGGAAGCAACAACTGTTGATCGATTACTGGCTAGTACTCGTACGTGAGTACCTTAGCTAGACGTGATCTTACGTGAACGAGCTAGCTTGCCGGACGTATACTAGCGATTCTTTCCGGCGACTCGAACCTTGCGAACTTAGCGACACGAAGAAAATACGGGAATCGATTTGATTGCCAAAGGCACGTCTCGCGCCTTGCTCTGTATTTCTTTTCTATTTTTCGTTGTTACAAGCAGCAGCCCTGCTGCTCCTTTTATACGCCTCGGCCTCGCGTATTCGTATAAGGAGGAGTATGGCTTCCCGGCCGGCGCCTCCGGCCCAGTTGCACTACCCTGCGACGAGGACAGCCTCCGAGATGTCCTGCGCCGTGTATCAGGCGCTGTAGGCCGCGCCCAAGAATCAGCCACGGCGAGCAGCTCGAAAATAAATATGGAGAAGGACCTAACAATTAGAATATATAAAAGTTGAAGGTGTTTTTTGTAAAAAAAACACACTGCCACGTCAGCAACTTGACGCCCACCGTGACGGAATGACCAAAAATTGACTACTCCACAACTTCGTGACCTCGTTTTGAGGTTTTTTAACTTGGTGACCAATCCTTACTTTTCGCGCAACTTCGTGACCTCTGGTGCCTTTCATGCCCGTAGAAGGACCTAACAATTAGAATATATAAAAGTTGAAGGTGTTTTTTGTAAAAAAAATACACTGCCACGTCAGCAACTTGACGCCCACCGTGACGGAATGACCAAAAATTGACTACTCCACAACTTCGTGACCTCGTTTTGAGGTTTTTCAACTTGGTGACCAATCCTTACTTTTCGCGCAACTTCGTGACTTCTGGTGCCTTTCACTCAACACCAAAATACTAAGATTAGCATCGCAAGGTCAGATAATGGAAAAATATATAGTTACAAGAAAGTGCAAGGGGCTGTTATATTTCACTCAGGCTTCCTCCTTACATTTTCACGACCTCTGTTGCACGCAGAGGGAGTAAAGAGTTCCTCAAAATGTGGGTCACTGAGGCCCTAAAGAGAACCAATGCCCTAAAGAGAAAATAGAAAAGCAAAGATAATTAGTCAAGAAACCACATCACATTAATGTAAATATTACTATACAGCACAAATAAGACACTACCTTGTAAATGTGTCTTATCCTAGCCTCCTCGTCCACCTGTAAAAGAGGGGAGAACACATGTGAATATGTGATTAACAATGAAGCAAAACATATTGAAGTGCAAGCCGGAGAACAAATCATCATACACTGTCTTCAGAGTCGCTCCACTCAAATGGCAAATAAGCGTTCACATGACCACCAGCATATGCATAGGAGTTGTTGGGATGCTTCATACCAGCACTTCCATTATTTGTACAACCATAGCAGTGACCTTCATTTTGAAAAAGGGGGTTTGCCGATCAAATGACCTGTAAACGAAGAGGTACAAACACACAATAATATCTGAACAGCTAATAAAGGTAAACAAACAATGTGCATATAGTCATTACATATGACTGCATGAACCAGTTAACAAAAGTAGATCCAAGGGTAATGGATAAGAATATGCGATGAAGGGAAACATGACACAATAGGCCAACAAACAATGTAATACAATAAAGATCATATACTACCGCTACAAACACATTTACAACAATATAAAACAGAATAGTTCAATTAGTGCAATCCGCAAATAGTATTTCAACGATATTTAATTTAAGATAAAAAGTGTAGAATACCGTTGTCATTAGGTTTAACGACGCTGAAACGGGTGACCACCAATTCTTCATGTTCTCCGTGCATATGTTTGATTTCAACGAAGAACAGATCATCGGTGCCACAGTCAAAATCATCAGCTCCTTTGATCTTCATGGTGAAATTCAAATGATAGTACTTACTCTTCTTAGGAATGGTGCTATGGATCTCAGAAATGAATTGGTAGTGCAGAACATCTTTGAGTTCATATGCAAGATCCTAAAGCAAGGAGCAAGAAAGGGATCAGCAATTGTTACATGAGTACCACAATAAGACATTTCAACATTGATAGCGGGATATAGAGCGGGAGGTGGGAAGGAGAGAGAGCAAACCCCCAACAGATTGTGATCCTCGTTGTACTTGTCCACTAAAGCTTGAACCAATAGCCGGATTCGATCACGGTTTCTCTCATTTATTTGTGATTTCGAACAATTCTTCCTCGTGCCATCAAGCCAGTACAGACATCTTCGTATGGCAATTTCCACTAGAGAAACCCCGTCTTGCTTCCTGAACCTAATTTAGAACAGAGCATTCTATATGATCAGTGGATTGTACTTTCTCAAAAGTTGGGAGTACAAACTATACTAAGTATTTTGTCCATGTTATAAGCCCAGCATAGGGTTAGGGGATCAAACAGCCACTGGCAACCGCTGGCAACTGCTTACATGCCTTTAAGTTCCAAATGCATAATTTTGTTTCTTTTTAAGAAAAGAAAAAGGCATCCATGTCTCATTTTCAGATCCCAACTCAGTGTGCTCCCACAGCACTGTTTTGAACGGTTGACAGAACTTACTGCTGTAGCTATCACATTGTTTAGACATGAAGTAACAGAGCTGCGTGGGCGTGACGGGCTGAAGGCTACCCAATTCTAAAAATTGAAGTTCAGATAAAAATTACCTACATACAAAGTTGTGTCATATATTTATGCCTAGTTTGGTTATCTTCAGCTATGCTTAAGATATCAGATCTCAGTGAACAACTCTCACAAAAGAATTCACACATGATAATGTTTCACTAACTTTCATTGGTAGCATAACAGGAAACTAGTAATAACATAGGCTGGTACTCTTTGCATCAACTTACCAGCTTTTTTTATATCAACTAAGTCAGGTATGATCGTTCTTTTCCTGATTTGGTGTATAAGCGGTGACAATGTTTTGTGGACCATATAGCAGCATCGGAACTATGTAGCATTGTTCAAAACTATATAATAAAATGCAAGGATGGACACGAGATGGGACAAATGAATTATTGAAAATCTAGAACAAGGTTAAAAGGCATTACATTTTTGTATCCTTGCGATCATCAAGATGACAATCGATGGCAATGTTGGCTTCCTGTAAGCTCTGAAATGGCCCACCCAGATGAGGGTATGGGTGAAAATCTCCCCCACGGTCAACCCTGATGTAAAACGTCAAACCCCAATCGGGAAGTCTGCGGACCAAAATGGTCGAGGAAAGGCATCGCCTTGACTGTGGTGAGATCACGTTGGTGTCATGAGCTACTGTCTGCGCAGAGGACGGGGAAGCGGCAGCAGCGGCCGATCCAGGCAATGCTATAGAGTCGAGGAATTCTTTCAATGACGATGGTGAAGCTCCAGGGTTAATGACACGATACCCCTTCTCACACCTGAGGTAGAAGAAAGCTCCACCGATGAGTAGAAGTCTAGAAGAACAAATTATATCGGATGTGAATAAATAATACATATCATCAGAGTGTTAAGGTCAAATCAATATCTGGAAGAAAAAGGTTATATCTCTCATTGGCAAATTGCAGTGCATATATAATACTCCCTCCATTCCAAAATAAATGGTGTCAATAAAACTAAGAGTGAAAGGCACCGGAGGTCATGAAGTTGCGCGAAATGGAAGGATTGGTCACCAAGTTGCGAAACATCAATTCTCGGTCACGAAGTTGTGGATTTGCTAATTTTTGGTCATTCCGTCACGGTTCCGTAACGCCGCTGTTAGTTTTTTTTGCAAATACCCCCTTCAACTTTTAGTTCTTCTAATTGCTAGTCCTTTATCCCAAATCTTTTTTTGCAAATCGATCCCTGTTAGGTCTGGCGGATGACGGCGCACTGCCGTGTCGCGCAGCTGCATGGCGCCTCCCATCCCGAGCAGTACAGATGCGTGCCTTGTATGAGGTGTGCTGGATTGGAAGTTCCTCCGACTGCTCATCCCCAGGAGCACTCAGCGGGGCGTTGTGACGATTTGACTTCAATAATCTCCACGATTGATTTGAGCCACCAAATCTGCTTGATCCCTGCCTGCATCTTGATTAATTGGAGGCGCTCGAGGCAGAGCACCAATTCGTAGTCCTTGCAGACACGCTGGGCCACCGGCTGCAGCAGTTCAACCAGCACCAGCGACATGGAGCACATCGGCATGGGCAGCAGTGGTTTGTCGAAGTTCGCTGATGCGCGGCCGGCGACGATCAGCTAGCTACCGTGCGTGCTAGGGACGCGCTCGGCGACGGCGGTGCAGATCATCCGGCGACCAGCTAGCTGCCGTGCGTGCTAGGGACGCGGCAGGAGGTCGGGGCGGCCGGCGGCGGGAGGGGCGGCGAGGTCAAGGCGGCCGGCGGCGGGATGGGCAGCGAGGTCAAGGCGGCCGGCGGCGGGAGGGGCGGCGAGGTCAGGGCGGCCCGCGGCGGGAGGGGCGGCCGGCCGGCGCGCTCGCTTCGAGCACCGTCCCTGCTCGCGGCGCCCCGAAAAGGGACTAACAATTAGGAGAAACAAAAGTTTAAGGTTTTTTTTGTAAAAATCAAACTGCCACGTCAGCGAGTTCACGGCACCACCGACGGAATGACCAAAAATTAGCAAATCCACAACTTCGTGACCGAGAATTGACGTTTCGTAACTTGGTGACCAATCCTTCCATTTCGCGCAACTTCGTGACCTCCGGTGCCTTTCACTCTAAAACTAAATTGGTGTTTTAGAATTTGATATATTTTTTCTATAAACTTTGCCAGATTTAAAAGTTGTTTAACTTAGGAAAAAATCTACAACACCAACTATTTAGTACCGGAGGATGTATCTATGTATGATACGCCTCCCTCCCTAACCCAATCTGAAGCCCGCAGGAAGGAATCAATCCATCCCCATCGAATCGATGAAAAGAACAAGTCGATTTAGACTATATTCGAAACAGAAAACGAACATAATCAAGAGTTAGAGGTCACACCGTGGAGATGGACGCCGCCGCCGATCAATGTCGCAGGGTGAGGGGTGGTTCCCGTCCATATCAAAAGAAGCGATTGGTACCTCGTCGGCGAGGGAGCGGTCGACGTCGCCCCATGGACGGCGGCGCCCCGTGAGGGGTAGACTCATGAAGTTTGCCGCGGAGGAAGTCGAGGATTTTTTTTTTAGATGGAAAGACGGGGGATTTTTTTAGACGAGGAAGTCTCGTTAGAATTTACGGAGCGTAATCTTTCACGGCGCGCGTGCTCGATTTTTCTGGAGAATGGATTTTTAACCCGGACAAGGAGATTTGGCTCATGGGTGCATATGCACCCATTATGCAAAAAAAAATTAGTTTTTTTCAGAATGTCAAAAAATTCCGGAAAAAAAATCCGGGTGTAGATTACAACATGATGTGTTAGCACAAAAAAATGCAGGGTGAAAAAACTTTTTTTGCGATCTGTACAAAAAAGAGAAAAAACTGACGCGTACATATACGTTTCGGTGTGTCCGGATTTGTCTTTTTTGCACAGGTTGCAAAAAAACTTTTTTCTTCACGAAACTTTTTGTGTCAACATGAAATGTCATGAACTGCATGCAAAAATTTTTTTGGAATTTTTTGACATTTTGAAAAATGTTTTCCGGGTAGTGGGTGAATTTCCCTTTTTAACCCCCTGATAGTGCGCCACAACAACATAAGCCCCTTTGTTGTCTTGCTCCTTCTAGCCCCCCAGTCCGGTTAATTCATTGTTGATGACCCCCTTTGGCATGTTTAACAAGTTTGTTATTGTTATTAATATATATAAGTAACAAATTGGGACATGAATCTCTACTATATAACGTGGCCTAACGACCGTACTTATCGTACGTACGTTCGGCGCACGCGCTCCTTCCCGCCGATCGTTTGCGATGAGTGTGGGCCTTCGTACCATGTGTGCTTTCTTTCGTCGGATCGATTCCTTGGTGTGGGCCGGCCCAATCAATTGCCTAATTTGATTGCCGATCAATCGCTGCATAATACCCAAGATGTATACAGTTTGTTAAAAAAGAAACTCGGGATGTATACAGTATACACTGCTTGAAGACGGACTATGCCGAATACGCCACCATGGGGCGCCCGTATAAAAAAATCGAAATACAAACCCAACATTGCATAGCCTGAAGGTCCGCTCCAGCTCGATGTTCACGCCGTCACGCCCTCTCGCCCAGCTTAACATTGCCACGCCCTAGCATCCACTCCAGCTCGATGTTTACGCCCTCTCGCCCAGTTCAACATTTCCACGCCCTAAGTTCCGCTCCAGCTCGACTTTCACTACGTCTCGCCCAGCTCGACATTTCCACGCCCGAAGATCCGCTCCAGCTCGACGTTGACGCCGAGTCGTCGATACGGTAAGCACTTCTCATGACGTGTGCTCGTCAGATTGATTTCATTCGTTATTAATAAAGAAAATCCAGTCGACTGCTTTTGCAACTCATGGCGGAAACTTCCGGGCATGAAGCGGCTTCATTGATCGGAACAGCTAGAAATCAGACGATTGCTTTTAATGCCACACTGGACGATCCTTCGGTTATTTACATGTGAGAAGCTCAAGTCGCATAACATGATATTGTGATTAATACATTTATATTCTTTTATTTTCCCGTTGCAACGCACGGGCATTATGCTAGTATACAGTAATACCCCATGCTTGTCTTACCTTTGGGGCAACAATGGAGGGCGGCCGACGGCAAGGATATGCGGCAGAGCGGCCAGACGTGACTGAGGCAAGGCCCGGCGGCGGAGCGGCTAGGAGTGACTGATGGTCCCGAAGAGTAAGGCTTTGATACCTGCAAAAGTAAACGGGATTAGGTTGAGACTCCAAGTGCAGAGTGTATAGTAAGTGGAAGACAGTTTTCCCCACGAGGGGTGACTCGAGGGTTTAATATCGAACTCTCGGGGAATCTGAAGTGGTAGATTTATCTTCTTATCCTTCTTTTGGTTATCTACAAAACAAGGTTAGATGTTTTGGTCCTCAACCTCACCTGTGGTTGTCAAGCACAAGGTGTAAGAATGATATCAGGATAGTTATGTAATGCAAACAAGAAATAAATATGCAATGATGATGGATGCAATGATAAATGATATTTTTGGGTTTTTGAATGATGTATGTAAGATGAAAAGTATTTTTGTATTTTCGGATTTAATGATGGCTGAAAATAGAAAAGTGGTATATGGTGTTGGAAATGTGTTTCTTATGATTAAAAAATGGACTGGGGTTTATGGTTTCACAAATGCACTCTCTCTTTAATGATGTGGTGGACAATGGAACATAAAAGTTAACATATGAGATTGCAACAAAATTTCATGACAAGTTATAATTATATGGGCATCACGTCCTAACATAGAGATCTTTTGGTTATTAATCTCTCTTATACTCCACTAAGATGCGAACTAAATCATAACACATTAGTATTAAGATAAATCAGAGCATAGCAATAAGTTTCATGACATGAAGTTGAAATAAGAACATGCTAGATCTAGTCATGGAGTAGTGGCAATGGTCACACCCACATCTCCGGTAGCAAGGTATTTCTTTTTATCCCTAGTGAGGCAACAAAGTAAGGTAAAATACCCAAGTGGATCGCGGAACTTTCTCTCACGTTCACCGCACTAGCCACCCCTCGTTACTCCATCTAATGCACACGTTCCCCCTCACACGCTCTCATAAACATGCTTGATCAAAACAAGTAAATAAGAACGGGTACATAATATGCATCTACTTTCATAACTGAAGTAAAACAATTGCAATCTCACACATATATTAACTCATAAAGATCCACCACAAAGGTATTACAACGGTGACCGTAATCATGTTCAGCAGCTCATACGGTGCTAATTAGTGAAGCTCAAGAGAGGAGAGATACATAACTTACTTCCACAAACCCATAGTCCAGAGGTGGACTACTCCCTCTTCATCATGGAGACGGTGGAGAAGTCGATGGAGAAGATGGAGACCACGCCGGCAGCGCCCCGCCGGAGTTTTCCCCCTAAAATCTGCAGCTCCTGATCTCCATTTCGGTGTTTCTGTGTTTGTGCGGCGCTCCTTCCAGAGAACGTCAGGGGACCTTTTTATAGGCGTTTTTAGGTCAACATTGATGGCTACGTGTTGGTGAACCCCAAGAGGAAGGTTATGATGTAGACAGCAGAAGTTTTCCCTTGAGAAATCTACCCAAGGTTATCAATCCAGTAGGACTTGACGATCTATCGGAAGGTTGTTGATGTTGACTCCCCTGGCGCTAGGGAGCTTGCACCAACGTGGAATCTGCACAGACACAAACCAGAACTTTGCCCAACACGAAACAGAGAGGTTGTCAATCTCTCCGGTCTTGCAGAAACAAAGAGTTAAACGTATGGTGTGGAAAACAGCAGAAAAACAGCAAGTAACAGGAAACAGATGATTGCAGCAGGTTGTGTAAACAGTATGAGGAAATTGGACCAGGGTCCACAGTTCACTAGTGGTGTCTCTCTCAGAACAGATAACTAGCATGTTGGGTAAACAAATTACAGCTGGGCAATTGACAAATAGAGAGGGCATAACAATGCAATACATGCCAAGATGTCTACTATGAAATCTAGTTGGGCATTACAACAAAGTACATAGACCGTTATTCCAACCGCATCTATGCCTAAATAATCCACCTTCAAGGCAGCATCCGCATCCTGTTCAGTATTAAGTTGCTAACAACAGATTATTGCATGAAGTAAAGTGTGTAATGTAATCAATACAAGTGCCCTTGGACACTGCACCAATGTTTTATCCCTAGTAGCAACAGCACATCTACCATCTTAGACCTTTCTGTCACTGATCCAGATATCTAGAGACTGAACCCACTATCGAGCATAAATACCCCCTCTTGGAGTTACAAGCATCTACTTGGCCAAAGTATCTACTAGCAACGGAGAGCATGCAAGATCAAGAGCACATAGATAAACAACTTGAATAAACATGGTATCAATATTCATCGGATCCCAGCAAACACAACATCTAGCATTACAATAAGATGATCTTGATCATGTTAGGCAGCTCACAAGATCTAAACATGGAGGCACAAGGTAGAGAGACAACCATCTAGCTACTGCTATGGACCCGTAGTCATGGTGATGTAGAGCCCTCCGGTGATGATCTCCCCTCCGGCAGGGTGCCGGGAAGAGCTTCAGAACTCCTCCGATCTGAGATTGACGATGACGGCCGCGACGGAACTTTTCGTGGAATATGATCGACCGTAATAGGGTTTTCGCGTCGCGGAGAATATATAGGCGAAGAGGCGGCGTCGGTGGCCGAGGGGGGCCACCACGCCATAGGGGGCGCGGGCCCACCCTGGGCCGCGCCCTAGTGTGGCGTGGCCCCCTGGTGGGTCTGCTCCGACTCCCCTTTGGACTCCGTGATCTCCTCGTGATATTATTGACGATGTCTTTTGTTTCGTCCAATTCCGAGAATATTTCCTTAATAGATTTTCTGAAACCAAAAACAGCAGAAAACAGGGAACTGGCACTGTGGCATCTTGTTAATAGGTTAGTCCCAGAAAATGCATAAAAATGATATGAAGTGTAACCAAAACATGTAGCAATTGATATAATAAGCATGGAACATCAAAAATTATAGATACGTTTGAGACGTATCAAGCATCCCCAAGCTTAGTTCCTGCTCGTCCTCGAGTAGGTAAACGATAAAAACAGATAATTTTTGAAGTGACATGCTACCAACACAATCTTTGATCAAATAACAATGTAATGCACATGATCTGAATGAAGTGATCCAAGCCAATGGTCTATAGTTTGCAAGCAAGTAAATAAAGAGTAAACATAAGTGATCACACAAGTGCAAACTTTCATGAATAACACTATAAAACATTTAGAGATATAATAGTCTAACATAATAGTTAGTCACAGCAGCAATAATTCTCAACATGAAAGTGTTTGTATCAACACAAAGGAAGATAATAGCTTCAGCTTTTGCTTCAACTTTCAACATGTATATCATATAGATAATGTCAATGCAAAGAATATGATCAACCAAACACAAAGTTATGTAAAAACTGTTATACTGGAGTTGACAATGATGTTTGCTTAAGTAGACAGAAAGAAGTGGGAAAACTGACTCAACATAAAAGTAAAAGAATGGCCCTTCGCAGAGGGAAGCAGGGATTAACATCATGTGCTAGAGCTGTAGTTCCCGAAGGCATATAGAGAGCATAAAATATTGTTTTGTAAGGTAATGGTGTATACAGGTGTCAACAAATCAGCAAATAGGCAATACTCTACTTCACTAGTTGATCAAACTTTACAAGAGCGGCTCCCATGAAGGACGTTATTTCTACCAGCGGGCAGATCATCCCTCTTCTCTTTTGTTTACACACTTGTGAACATTGCTTGACTGACGAATCAGGGGCAAAAAGATGTGAAGAGAATTGTTTGGTTAAAGTTGTAATTAATTGGGACTGGGCACCCCGTTGCCAGCTCTTTTTGCAAAATTATTGGATAAGCGGATGTATATGCCACTAGTCCAGGTGTGTAAAATTTGATCAACCAGGAAATAAAGACCACCTATCTACGTCCTTATGAGCTTTTCAAGTAGTGACACAAAAAGGAAATGTAACAGTTTTGAGTAGTTAGTAGATAGCACATGAAGAAATTTACTTGGAATGGTGAAAACACCACATAATAGGTAGGTATGGTGGACACAGGTGGCATGGATTTGGCTCAAGGTTTTGGATGTACAAGAAGCATTCCCTCTTAGTACAGAGTTTAGGCTAGCAAGGTTATTATAAGCAAACATCATTATCAACTGGAATAGCAAGAGTGTACATAAAACACAAGGTTTGACGAACCATAGACTCCCACTGTCTTCCTTGTTAACACATAGCCTTCATCCAAAAATTATCTAGACTACTATGGACTTCCAATTATGCAACAGATTATTATAGCAGAAAATCCTTATAGTAGTTCTTCATTAATAGCCATTACTTACATGATGCACAAGCTTAAACATTAATTACTTGACAGCTCAAAACAATTGGCAAGCATCAAATTACTCAAGACAACGATCTAAAAAGATTCATGTAAGCATTTTATACCACTACCACATGCATAGCATTTTTCTGGTCCAACCAAACACCAATCAACTTATTTGACAACTCTCCAAACAGATATAAGTGAAGCAAGAGAGTACTTTCTTCAAAAGAAACTGAAAGCTCTAACAAGAGATACATGAAAAACTGAGAGCTAACAGCAATAACAGCAACTAGACAGGAATACTCAACAAGTATAAGTGAAGCACAAGAGTATTCTAATGAAAAAGTGGAGCGTGTCTCTCTCCCAAACATGAATACTAGGATCCAACAAGTATAGCACAGCAAACAAAACAAAACAAACTGAAAACAAAAACACACTGACGCTCCAAGGAAGAGTACACTAGTATGAAGCAATAAAAATATAGCACCATTAGAGATGACCTGATAATTTGTAGATGAAGAAGGGGATGCCTTGGGCATCCCCAAGCTTAGATGCTTGAGTCTTCTTGAAATATGCTGGGGAGGTAAGCCTCCCCAAGCTTAAGCTCTTCACTCTTCTTGATCATGTAATATCATTCTCCTCTATCAACACTTGAAAACTTCCTTCACACCAAAACTTAACAGCTTTTCTCATTAGCAGGTTAGTGCACTAAAAGATAATACTTCAAAGTTCTAGCAAAGACAAAACTCACAAGCCAACTATTTTAAACATTAGCCACTGTTACTAGGCTCAAGTGGGCACTTTTACACGAAAAGAAACCACTTAAAAACTTGTAAAAGAGAGAATGCAAAATAAAAGACAGAATCTGTCAAACCAGAACAGTCTGTAATGACGAATTTTTTCGAGGCACTTACGATGCTCAGATGAAAACTTTTGAAATAATGAAAGTTGCGTAACATCATCAGGAACATGCACAAAAAATTTCAGCATTTTTCGATTTTTTCTGATTTTCTACTGAATTAAACGGTGACGAACAGCAATCTGTCCCAATGCAGTCCCGAAAATAAAACCAACTTTGCATTAGTAACTCTCCTTGGCACAACAAAACAGCAAATAAAAGATACAAAGGAGTTGCTACAGAGGTAAACAAGCATCCTTGACTCAAGAAAACAAAAATAAAACAGCAAATAAAAACATGGGTTATCTCCCAGAAGTGCTTTTCTTTAATGCCTTTGAGCTAGGCATGAAGAGATGCATCAAGTATTGTCAAGACCAGAAAATCCAAAACCATAATTTGTCTTGACACTAGTATCATGTGAGTATTTCATCTTCTTCCTAGGGAAGTGTTCCATACCTTTCTTGAGTGGGAATTGAAATTTTATATTCCCCTCTCTCATATCAATAACAGCACCAACAGTTCTCAGAAAAGGTCTTCCCAAAACAATAGGACAAGAAGGATTGCATTCAATATCCAAAACCACAAAATCAACAGGGACAAGATTGTTATTAACCATTATCAAAACATCATCAACTTTTCCTAAAGGTTTCTTCATAGAAGAATCAGCAAAGTGAACATCCAAATGACATTTTTCCAAAGGTGCAAGCTTGAGAATATCATATAAATTTTTAGGCATAACCGAAATACAAGAACCAAGGTCACACAAAGCATTGCATTCAAACTCACTCAGTTTCATTTTAATAACAGGTTCCCAATTATCATCTAACTTCCTAGGGATAGAAGCTTCAAGTTTTAATTTTCTTCCCTAGCATGCATGAGAGCTTTGATAATATGTTCAGTAAAAGCCATATTTATTTTACTAGCATTAGGACTCTTAGCTAGCTTTTGCAAGAACATGATGACTTCAGTTATGTTACAATTTTCGAAATTGAAGTTGTTGTCATCAAAAACAATGGAGCAATTATCACCAACACCTCTAAAAATTTCAGCACTTTTACTAGGAACAAAAGTAGTGCTATCAGGCAATTTAAAACTTTTTGTAGAGGTAGTAGAGACATTTCCAACACTTATTATCTTTTCACTAACAGTAGGGGGCGCATTAGCATGTGAGGCATCATTTGTTTCATTAGTAAAAATAGTGCAAACTCTAACAACACTATTTTGTTCAGCAATTTCAGCTTCTCTTTCTTCTCTCTCCCATCTTTCATGAAGTTCAGCAAGCATCCTAATGTTATTATCAATTTTAATTTGGATAGCATTGAGTGTTTTACTCTCTCTAATATCACTAGGAATAGCTTTTATTTTCAGCATTTCAACATCATGAGCAAGACTATCAACTTTAGCAGCAAGAGTATCAATTTTTCCTAGCTTTTCCTCAACAGTTTTATTAAAAGTAGTTTGTGTGCTAATAAAATCCTTAAGCATGACTTCAAGATCAGAGGGCACACTTCTATTGTTACTGTAGGAATTGCCATAAGAATTACCATAAGAGTTGCTACCATTAGCAGGATATGGCCTATAATTGTTGCTACCAAAATTATTCCTATAGCATTGTTGTTGAAGTTGTTATTTTTAATGAAGTTTACATCAACATTTTTCTCATCATGAGCAACCAAAGAAGCAAGAGGAATATTATTTGGATCCACAACACCATGTCCATTCGAAAGCATAGTCATAATAGCATCAACTTTATCACTCAAGGAGGAAATTTCCTCAACAGAATTTACCTTCTTACCAGTTGGAGCCCTTTCAGTGTGCCATTCAGAATAATTTACCATCATATCATCAAGAAGCTTTGTAGCAGCACCCAAAGTGATGGACATAAAGGTCCCTCCAGCAGCCGAGTCCAATAAATTCCTTGAGAAAAATTTAGTCCTGCATAAAAGGTTTGGATGATCATCCAAGTAGTCAGTCCATGAGTGGGGCAATTTTTAACCAAAGACTTCATTCTTTCCCAAGCTTGGGCAACATGCTCATTATCAAGTTGCCTAAAGTTCATAATACCACTTCTCAAGAGATAATTTTAGCAGGAGGATAATATTTTCCAATGAAAGCATCTTTGCATTTAGTCCAGGAATCAATACTATTTCTAGGCAAAGATAGCAACCAATCTTTAGCTCTTCCTCTTAAAGAGAAAGGAAACAATTTCAGCTTAATAATATCACTCTCTACCTCCTTATACTTTTGCATATCACAAAGTTCAACAAAGTTGTTTAAGTGGGCAGCAGCATCATCAGTACTAACACCAGAAAATTGCTCTTTCATAACCAGATTTAACAGTGCAGGCTTAATCTCATAAAATTCTGCTTTAGAAGCAGGTGGAGCAATGGGTGTACAGATAAAATCATTGTTGTTTGTGCTAGTAAAGTCACACAACTTAGTATTTTCAGGATTACTCATTTTAGCAAGACTAAAACAAGCACAGGGCAACTCGAAATTAAAAACTAGATGCAGGAATTTAATTTTTTTGGGTTTTTGATTTTTAACAGCAAGCAAAACAAAACTAAAACAAGACAAAAACAAAGTAAAGAGATTGGAACTGAGAGACTCCCCTTTCCAATAGCCTCCAAGTCCCCGGCAACGGCGCCAGAAAACAGCTTGATGGCTACGTGTTGGTGAACCCCAAGAGGAAGGTTATGATGTAGACAGCAGAAGTTTTCCCTTGAGAAATCTACCCAAGGTTATCAATCCAGTAGGACTTGACGATCTATCGGAAGGTTGTTGATGTTGACTCCCCCTGGCGCTAGGGAGCTTGCACCAACGTGGAATCTGCACAGACACAAACCAGAACTTTGCCCAACACGAAACAGAGAGGTTGTCAATCTCTCCGGTCTTGCAGAAACAAAGAGTTAAACGTATGGTGTGGAAAACAGCAGGAAAAACAGCAAGTAACAGGAAACAGATGATTGCAGCAGGTTGTGTAAACAGTATGAGGAAATTGGACCAGGGTCCACAGTTCACTAGTGGTGTCTCTCTCAGAACAGATAACTAGCATGTTGGGTAAACAAATTACAGCTGGGCAATTGACAAATAGAGAGGGCATAACAATGCAATACATGCCAAGATGTCTACTATGAAATCTAGTTGGGCATTACAACAAAGTACATAGACCGTTATTCCAACCGCATCTATGCCTAAATAATCCACCTTCAAGGCAGCATCCGCATCCTTTCAGTATTAAGTTGCTAACAACAGATTATTGCATGAAGTAAAGTGTGTAATGTAATCAATACAAGTGCCCTTGGACACTGCACCAATGTTTTATCCCTAGTAGCAACAGCACATCTACCATCTTAGACCTTTCTGTCACTGATCCAGATATCTAGAGACTGAACCCACTATCGAGCATAAATACCCCCTCTTGGAGTCACAAGCATCTACTTGGCCAAAGCATCTACTAGCAACGGAGAGCATGCAAGATCAAGAGCACATAGATAAACAACTTGAATAAACATGGTATCAATATTCATCGGATCCCAGCAAACACAACATCTAGCATTACAATAAGATGATCTTGATCATGTTAGGCAGCTCACAAGATCTAAACATGGAGGCACAAGGTAGAGAGACAACCATCTAGCTACTGCTATGGACCCGTAGTCCAGGGGTGGACTACTCACGCATCACTCCGGAGGCAGGCATGGTGATGTAGAGCCCTCCGGTGATGATCTCCCCTCCGGCAGGGTGCCGGGAAGAGCTTCAGAACTCCTCCGATCTGAGATTGACGATGACGGCCGCGACGGAACTTTTCGTGGAATATGATCGACCGTAATAGGGTTTTCGCGTCGCGGAGAATATATAGGCGAAGAGGCGGCGTCGGTGGCCGAGGGGGGCCACCACGCCATAGGGGGCGCGGGCCCACCCTGGGCCGCGCCCTAGTGTGGCGTGGCCCCCTGGTGGGTCTGCTCCGACTCCCCTTTGGACTCCGTGATCTCCTCGTGATATTATTGACGATGTCTTTTGTTTCGTCCAATTCCGAGAATATTTCCTTAATAGATTTTCTGAAACCAAAAACAGCAGAAAACAGGGAACTGGCACTGTGGCATCTTGTTAATAGGTTAGTCCCAGAAAATGCATAAAAATGATATGAAGTATAGCCAAAACATGTAGCAATTGATATAATTAGCATGGAACACCAAAAATTATAGATACGTTTGAGACGTATCAAACATCCCCAAGCTTAATCCATGCTCGTCCTCGAGTATGAAGATGATAAAACTAACATGGACTTTGCAATTTAATACTTAACAATGGATATCAAAGATGATTACTATTGCTACATATAGTCAAATGATTCATTCTTCAAAGGAGTAGCAATATGCAAATAGTTTATGAAGTGATATCAAGTATTCAAGACAAGGATGTTCATTGATAGTTCACAAAGTGTAACATGGTAGCAAGTAATATGGAACACATGTATGCATAATGATAAGTAGAACATCCTACAATGGTCATAGAGTGTAGATGAAAATCTGAATATGATAGGTGTACACTTTGGAAAGATGTATATGTGAGTAGAGGTAAAGCATGCATAAGTTTCATCCAACTTCCAAACTCTTCTACTTAAGTTAATGATTGCAATAAGGTATTCATTGGTGTCAAGCTCTCATTGCCCCTATCATAGCATCTTGAATGATTAAGGTTAAAGTGAAAGCAAATATGAGTAGTGTGCTTGATAAAGAATGGGTTGAATGTCTCATGCCCCTTGAATACAAGTACTTACACCATGTGTTACTCAACTTGGGAAACAAAGCAAGTTCAATTAAATATCATTGTAAGCATAATAGTATCATCAAGAGCGTCAACTGGGGTACCTCTTGTCCCAAGATATGGAACAAGCCCATATCAAAATGACAAGACAAACAAACAAAATGAACAATCTCAACACCCTTTTTATTTACCATTTGGAATAGTTTTTTATTGCAAGGTGTATCACAGAAGGTTCACCATAGTATGTAAGTAAATTTCCACCATGAATGATGCATGGCTTAGATTAGCGGCCCAGGCGTCTCTCTAACCATTTACACAAACTCATTTAAACTCACTTATTTCCACATTTATTTCAACATGATAAGCATCCATAGACAAAAGCACATGATATCAACTAAATGAGATGAAGAGCGTGTTGAAAGCTTGCCATGTGACAGCACATATGGGCTAACTTCCAACCCAAAACATTCATCAAGCCACAAACATCATAATCTTAATCACAATGGGTCAAGTTTTATTATGCAAATAAAAGAACATTGTGCATCAAGTTCGTGAGAGCTATATAACCAATTTTTTCCATTGCAATCAATAACATAAACATTTTCATTCAGAGGTAAGATAACACAAACAACATGTTAAACATACTCGGAATAGCATAAAGCCAATAGGTAGATATGGTGGACTCACTGGAATAACTTTGGTTGAAGGTGTTGGAAACAAGTTTTTGCTTGTTGGAGTTTTTGGGCTAGCAAAAGGGAGAAAGTTGACCATCTAGATGCATGCATGAGTGTCCATAGAACTAACTAATCCATGTTAAACCAAGTGAAATAACAATCAGCACCAAAACATGAATAAGTGATAGCTCTACAAAAAGAATTTGCAAACTATTACTCATAAACAAGCTCATGAATCATGCAACTATATGTATCATTAAAAATCAAGTCAAACATCCCTTTTCCCAATCTTATAAAAGCATCCAACATATTTCAACCCATATTTCCAGTAGCTCTCTCATATATAATTGATAGTGTGGTGGTCTCTCAAGACTCAAACAAAAACAAAAAACGACGCTCCAAGTTTATGCGATAAAGTGTTTCGATCGAAAAACAGAAGTTGGACGTGTGCAAACCGAGAGTGTGTAGGTCCAGCGGGGTTGTCTTCACATCCCCAAGCTTATGGTCTTCACCATCCTTGGATAGCTCTTGGTGCATCTCCTCCAATCCCTGTGAAAAAACTTCAAAACACCGTTTCTCCCATCTCTTTTCTGTGGGGTGCATTAATAGTGATAAACAAATAGGTTCCTTGCTGCATATAATCCTTGAACAAAAATTCATATGAATGTCCAGAAAGTGTATAATGTTGTATGCCTACTCATAAACTCAATTGGATCAAAAAGATTCAACTTAAAAGCTCAAAGCATGCATCAAACAAAATGGGACAGAATCTGTCCAGAAAAACAGCAGCAGCAAAACGTATTTTTCTACCCTACCAAACTTTCTCGAAAAATTCCGAAAAATTCATGCATACAGAGGATGAAAAGTTGCAACTACAGTTCAAATATGAGCTCATTCGGAGTTACAGAATAAGAATTAAAAATCATACCGTGCACTGACTCGTGCAGGAATAAAATCTCCGAACGCTATAAGCAACTTTTTCAAACCAAAAAGGGTAAAACTTGGCACTTTATTAAAACTCCAGAACCTAACTAGACACAAAATCTCTTGTTACAGCAAGAGGACACAAAGAAAAATCACACATAAAAATAACCGGGTTGCCTCCCGCAAAGCGCTTTCTTTATAGCCATATAGCTAGGCTTCTTACTTGTTGTTTTATTGTGGACGAAGCTCATGAGGGAGCTTGAACTTTGGTGGTTCCCTCTTCCTTGGAAAGTGTTCCATGCACTTCTTGTGTGGAAACTGAAACTTTACATTCCCTTCCTTTGAATCAATGATAGCACCTGTGGTACGAAGAAAAGGTCTTCCAAGAATAATAGGACTAGAGGTTTTACTCCCCATGTCCATGATTAGAAAATCCACAGGCACAAAAGTCATATGTAACTCTACCATAACATCACTTACTTTTCCCAAAGCATGTTTAATAGAGTCATCAGCAAGTGCTAGTTCAATAGAGCATTTTTCAAGATTTTTCAATTCAAGCACTTCATATAGTTCTTTAGATAAAACAGAGACACTAGATCCTAGATCAAGTATGGCATGGTGTGTCTCTTTTCCAATAGTTACTAGTACCTTAGGTATCCACATATCCCCAAGCTTAGGTGGTATCATAGCCTCTTGGTTGTACCTAGCAATCTTTTCTTTCAAGACATGATTAGCAATATAAGAACCAAAACCTGCTTGGTTAGTGTTGATGGAAGGATCACTTGCAAATTTTTGTAAGATAGATATTAATTCATGCAAGCTACAATTTTCTAAGTCAAGCAAAGGATCCTTGACTTCATTAAGCATTTTAACTTCCTCAACTTCAACCTCTTTCATTACCCCAATAGATTCTTTAGCAACTCTCTCTTGCTCATGAATGTGTTCCCAAGACTTATTGATAACCTCTTGGCAATATTTTATTGTTTCCTCATGTTTTTGGGCTGTAATGATGCTCTTTAATGATGAGACTTCCTTAGTAAGCTGATCTACCCTTTCAAACAAAGCATCTTGTTTTTCAAACTTAGAGATAAATTCCTTATTAAGCTCTTTTTGGGTAGATATAAAAGATCTAATGGTGTTTTCCAAGTCACTAGAAACATTACCACTAGAAGCATATTTATTTGGCACATATGGGGGTTTATTATAAGAGTTATAATTGTTGTTACCATACCCATTATTACCATAGTTCCTAATGAAGTTGACATCAATATTTTCAGAATTGTTTCCAACTAGTTCTTGCAAAGGAACATTTTCAACACTAGGTTTATTAAGCAAAGCAAGAATAGTATCCATTTTAGATGACAAATCATTAGTTTCTTCAATAGAGTTCACTTTCTTAGAAGGATTAGGTGCCCTATCAGTATGCCATTGACTATAGTTTTGTAAAATGCTTTCCAATATATTTTTAGCTTCTACTATAGTCTTACTCATAAAAGCACCTCCAGCAGCAGAATCAAGTATGTTTCTAGACATGTAGTTTAAACCATTGTAGAAAGAGTGTAATATGGTCCATTCATTAACTCCATGTGAGGGACAAGTTCTAAGCATAAGTTTTATCCTATCCCAAGCCATAGCAACATGTTCATTTTCATTTTGCCTAAAAGAAAGGATGTTGTTTCTATTTTGCAAAATTTTAACAGGGGGATAATATTTCTTAATGAAAGCTTCTTTTAGATCATCCCAAGAATTAATACTACCAGATGGCAAGGAATGCAACCACTCTTTAGCTTTTCCTCTAAGTGAAAAAGGAAATAACTTCAGTTTTAGGATATCACTTTCCACATTTTTAAACTTTTGCATGTCACATATTTCAACAAAGTCATGAAGATGCATAGAGGCATCCTCCATAGCACTACCACCAAATTGTTCCCTAGTTATCAAGTTCAACAAACTAGGACTTACTTCATAACTCTCAGCATTTATCTTAGGTGTGGCAATAGCTCTCGTGATAAATTGATCATTAGGAGTGTTTGTGTAGTCACACAGCTTAGTTCTTTCTCCCATTTTAGCAAGTTTTTTTGGTATTTTTAATTTTTTATGCAAAACTGAAATAAATATGATATGATATGCAATGACACTAACAAAACAAATAAATTGCTTTGTAAGTAAAGATGGATAAGATGGTGCTCACGTAGGTGCAACCTCCCCAAGCTTAGGTGTTAGCACAAGTTGGTGACGTTGACTTTGTTGTGAGATGAATGCGATGATGCACACCCTTGGATAAATCTCTCAGCTACGATTCCCCGGCAACGGCGCCAGAAAACGTCTTGATGGTCCCGAAGAGCAAGGCTTGATACCTGCAAAATAAACGGGATTAGGTTGAGACTCCAAGTGCAGAGTGTATAGTAAGTGGAAGACAGTTTTCCCCACGAGGGGTGACTCGAGGGTTTAATATCGAACTCTCGGGGAATCTTCTTATCCTTCTTTTGGTTACCTACAAAACAAGGTTAGATGTTTTGGTCCTCAACCTCACCTGTGGTTGTCAAGCACAAGGTGTAAGAATGATATCAGGATAGTTATGCAATGCAAACAAGAAATAAATATGCAATGATGGTGGATGCAATGATAAATGATATTTTTGGGTTTTTGAATGATGTATGCAAGATGAAAAGTATTTTTGTATTTTCGGATTTAATGATGGCTGAAAATAGAAAAGTGGTATATGGTGTTGGAAAGGTGTTTCTTATGATTAAAAATGGACTGGGGTTCATGGTTTCACAAATGCACTCTCTCTTTATAAAGTGGTAGACAATGGAACACACAAGTTAACATATGAGATTGCAACACAGGGTTTGATAACAAGTTACTTAGATATATGGGCATCACGTCCTAACATAGAGATCTTTTGGTTATTAACCTCTCTTATACTCCACCAAGATGCGAACTAAATCATAACACCTCAGTAATTAAGATAACTCAGAGTATAGCATTAAGTATCATGACATGAAGTGAAAATAAGAACATGCTAGATCTAGTCATGGAGTAGTGGCAATGGTCACGCCCACATCCCCGGTAGCATGGTATTTTTTTATCCCTAGTGAGGTAACAAAGTAAGGTAAAGATACCAAAGTGGATCGCAGAACTTTCTCTCACGTTCACTGCACTAGCCACCCCCCGTTACTCCAACTAATGCACACGTTCCCCCCACACGCTCTCATAAACATGCTTGATCAAAACAAGTAGACAAGAACGGGGTACATAATATGCATCTATACTCATAACTGAAACAAACATTGCAATCTCAAACATATATTAACTCATAAAGATCCACCACAAAGGTATTACAACGGTGACCGTAATCATGTTCAGCAGCTCATACGGTGCTAATTAGTGAAGCTCAAGAGAGGAGAGATACATAAGTTACTTCCACAAACCCATAGTCCAGAGGTGGACTACTCCCTCTTCATCATGGAGACGGTGGAGAAGTCGATGGAGAAGATGGAGACCACGCCGGCAGCGCCCCGCCGGAGTTTTCCCCCTCCAATCTGCAGCTCCTGATCTCCGTTTCGGTGTTTCTGTGTTTGTGCGGCGCTCCTTCCAGAGAACGTCGGGGGACCTTTTTTATAGGCGTTTTTAGGTCAAGACGATGTCGGTGGAGCGAAGATCGACGGCAACGGAGCCACGAGGCCCAAATGGGTGGGTCCCACACGGCCTGTACTGGCCGCGTGGGCCCCCTCGTTTGGCCCTCGGCCTCCGTTTGTTCGCTTCCTTCGCCCACAGGTCTTCTTCCTTCCAAATATTGACGCCCGTAAATTTCCAGGTGATTTCGTTGACGTTTGGGTCCCTGAAACATTAAAATAAGAAAACGGGGTTTTCTGCCTGTGCAGGGTTAATTCCATAAAAATAGGAAATAAATGAATATTCCCAAAAATCATTATAAAACATTGATATAACCCTTATATGATGCAAATATGATTGGAATATAAGCAATTAAAGTGCAAAGTTCATGTATGCATTTTACATGCATCAGTGACGGAGGCGAGGTCCGGCAGCGGCGGAGCTTCCAGGGCCGACGAGGCGATGTGGTGGGCTGCCAGGGTTGCCGGAGGCAAGCGCCCAGCGGCGGGGCTTCCAGGCGTGAGGGAGGCGAGGCCCGAAGGCGGGGCTTCCAGGCGCGACGGAGGCAAGGCCCGGCGCTGAGCGGCCAGGGCGACGGCAAGGTCACGGACGGGGCGGCGACCTGCGGGGAAAAGGAACGAGTTCCATCTCCAGACTCCCAGCGCCCTCCGCACGGACGAACACAAAAACGGACAAGGTCCCAGGAGATCCACCGGACACACAACTCCACGCGCCCTCCGCTAGCGCTAGGCGCACCACCGGAGCGGGGATAGGTGATACGGTGAATCACATGTTCGTTGGGAGACCCCAAGAGGAAGGTATGATGCAGTTCAGCAGCAAGTTTTCCCTCAGTATGAAACCAAGGTTATCGAACCAGTAGGAGCAGCAACTCTTCTGAAGGTTGTCAACGGCGAAATATGATGCGGCGCAACACCAGGATTCCGGCGCTGACGTGGAACCTGCACACAACACAATCAAAATACTTTGCCCCAACGAAACAGTGAGGTTGTCAATCTCACCGGCTTGCTGAAAACAAAGGATTAAACGTCTCGTGTGGAAAATGAGTATTAAATTGCAGAGAATGAAAAAGAAACAGTTTGCAGTTTGTGGTTGTTTAATCAGTGTAAAGGAATGGACCGGGGTCCACAGTTCACTAGTGGTGTCTCTCCAAAAGATAACTAACATGCTAGGTGAACAAATTACAGCTGGGCAATTGACAAATAGTGAGCGCATGACAATGCATATATATGACATGATGATTACTATGGTATTTAATTGGGCATTACGACATAATACATAGACCGTTATCCAACAGCGTCTATGACTAATAATCCACCGCCGGGTTGTCATTCGAGTCCCCCGTTGGTATTAAGTTGCAAGCAACGGATAATCGCATTAAGTAAAGTGCGTAATGTAAACAAACACATATGCCCGTGGACATAGCATCGTTAGGTTATCCCTAGTGGCAACAGCACATCCACAACCTTAGAACTTTCTGTCACTGTCCCAGATTAAACGGAGGCATGAACCCACTATCTAGCATAAATACTCTCTCTTGGAGTTACAAGCATCTACTTGGCCAAAGCATCTACTAGTAACGGAAAGCATGCAAGATCATAAATAACATAGGGCATAGATTGATAATCAACTTGACATAGTATTCAATATTCATCGGATCCCAGCAAACACAACATGTAGCATTACAATAAATATGATCTTGATCATGTAGGGCAGCTCACAAGATCTAAACATGATGGCACAAATTGGAGAGACAACCATCTAGCTACTGCTATGGACCCGTAGTCCAAGGATGAACTACTCACGCATCACTCCGGAGGCAGGCATGGCGATGTAGAAGCCTCCGGTGACGATTCCCCTCTCCGGCAGGGTGCCGGGAAGAGGTTCTGGACCCTCCCGAGCTAGGGTTGACGGCGGCGGCGTCTCTGGAACTTTTTGTGGATATTGGCTCAGGCACTTAGGGTTTTCGCGTCGGGGGAATAAGTAGGCGAAAGGGCGGCGGCTGATGACCCCCGAGGGGCCCACACCACCCTAGGGCGCGCCAGGGGGGTGGGCCGCGCCCTAGTGGCGTGTGGGGCCCTGGTGGCTCTCCTCCGCTGCTCCCTTGGTCCTTCAGATGTGTTCTGGTAAAATAGGGATCCCCGTGAAGTTTCGTCCAATTCCGAGAATATTTCCAGACTAGCTTTTCTGGAATACAAAACAGCAGAAAACAGGAACTGGCACTTCGGCATCTTGTTAATAGGTTAGTCCCAAAAAAGTATAAAAGTGATATAAAGTAGATGCAAAACATGTAGCAATTGGTATAAAACAACCATGGAACATCAAAAATTATAGATACGTTTGAGACGTATCAGCATCCCCAGCTTAGTTCCTGCTCGTCCTCGAGTAGGTAAACGATAAAAACAAAATAATTTTTGAGGTGACATGATACCATCATAATCTTGATCATATAATATTGCAAGTCACATGTAAATGAATGAAGTGATCCAAGTCAATGGTCTATAATTTGCTACCAATTAGATAATGAGTAAACAATGAATCACACAAGCTAAACGTTTTCATGAATAGTACTTTCAAGACAGCATCAAACTGTTTTGCATAGTGTTAACTCATAAAGCAATAGTTTCTAATAAAAGGTATTCAATCAACATAAAGGAAGAATTAAGTTTCAGCATTTGCTTCAACTTTCAACATATTTATCTCATGGATATCGTCAACACAAAGTAGTATAACAAGTCCAATACGTAGCATATAACCCATGTTGTAACAAAGTTGATACTAGTGTTTGCTTGTGGAAGACAGAAAGAATAGGAAAACTGACTCAACATAAAAGTAAAAGAAAGGCCCTTCGCCGAGGGAAGCAGGGATTAAGTCATGTGCTAGAGCTTTTAGGTTTTTGAAAGCATATAGAGATTGCATAAAATATTTGATACTCCTCCCAACCTTGCTAACACAAGCCATGGCTAGCCGAATCCTCGGGTGCCTTCCATCAATCACATACCATGGAGGAGTATCTATTTTTGAGAGGTGTTTGTTAATTGTCAACGAATGGTAGCGGGTGAGAACAGTATTCTACCTGTCAAACGGACTTTTTAAGAGCGGCTCCCATGAAGGACGTTATTTCTACCAGCAATGCAGATCATCCCTCTTTCTCTTTGGTTTACACACATGCAGGTATTTCACTGTTTTGTCATTGCTTACTGATGAATCAGGGCAAAAGTGTGAAGAGAATTAATTGGTTAAAGTTGTAATTAATTGGGACTGGGCACCCCGTTGCCAGCTCTTTTTGCAAATTATTGGATAAGCGGATGTATATGCCACTAGTCCAGGTGTAAAAGTCCATTTGACAACCAGAATAAAGAATAACCACACTAATTCCTCATGAGCTGGTAAACATTGACACAAAAAGGGAATAATAATATTTTGAATAATTTAAAGGTAGCACATGAAAAATTTACTTGGAGTGGCAAGGAAATACCACATATAGGTAGTTATGGTGGACACAAATGGCATGGATTTTGGCTCAAGGATTGGATGCACGAGAAGCATTCCCTCTCAGTACAGAGTTTAGGCTAGCAAGGTTTATGTAAGCAAACAAGAATATCAACCCGTACACCAAGTTTTATATGACAAACATATTGCAAACGTTATAAGACTTCATGCCGTCTTCCTTGTTAACCAAACCCGTTTATTAGAAAATATCTAGACCTTAGAGATACCACCGATGCAAACCAAATTTTCAACAAGCTTTACGGTAGCTCTTCACTAATAGGCTTAACTCATGTGATGCACAAATTTAATCATGATCTCCTTGTTAACTCAAAACAATTGACAAGCATCAAGTTATCCATATTAGTGATCTACAAGATTAAGCAAGTTTTTCCTTATACCAATTACCACATGCAACATTTTCTGAACCAACCAAACACCAATCAATTTATTTCATCCACTCTCCAAATAGATATAAGTGAAGCAAGAGAGTATTTTCTACAAAAGAAAGCTAATAGCTCTGAAAAGAGATACATGAAAACAAGAGCTAAAAGCTGAACAGCGCTAGATATGAATACTCAACAAATATAAGTGAAGAATAGGAGTATTCTCATGAAAAAGCGGAGCGTGTCTCTCTCCCAATCAAGAATGCTAGGGTCCAGTCAAGCTTATTGAAAATAAAAGACAATACTGAAAATAAAAGCACACAGACGCTCCAAGAAAAGCACATATGATGTGAAAGAATTAAAATATAGTTTCACTAGAGATGACCTGATAATTTGACGATGAAGAAGGGGATGCCTTGGGCATCCCCAAGCTTAGACGCTTGAGTCTTCTTGAAATATGCTGGGGAGATCCATGGGGCCTCCCCAAGCTTAAGCTCTTCACTCTTCTTGATCCTATTATCATCCTTCTCTCTTGACCCTTGAAAACTTCCGTCACACCAAACTCAAAGTAAATCTCATTAGAGGGTTAGTACTCAAAAATTTTAATCCACTGGTTCTGTTGTGACACATTGCAAGAACTCAATAAAACATTAGCTACAGCCCTCCATTAGAGAGCCTTGCCTAAAGCCCACAAGAGACAATGCAAAAAACAGAGACAGAATCTGTCAAAACAGAACAGACAGTAAAGATAAATTTTTTCGAGGCCCTTACGACGCTCAGATCAAAAAACTTTGAACTAATGAAAGATTCAGAAATTCATAAAGATTACGCACAAACAATTTCAGATTTTTTAACAATCTGGTGATTTTAGGATTTTCGTACAGTGGACAGCAAAAATCTGTTTCTGCGCGGCAATCAAAATTAAGCATCATCTTAACACTAGAGGCTACTCTTGGCACAACAATGCGAGAAAATAAAGATACAAAGGAGTTGATACAGAAGTAAACAACCTCCTTGACAAAAATTGAAAACAAAAGATAATGGGTTGCCTCCCAAAAGAGCTTTCTTTAATGCCTTTTAGCTAGGATTGAAGATTTTAATGATGCTCTCATAAGAATAAGAGTTGAAAAACAAAGGAGAGCATCAAGAGGCAAATATCAAACACATTTAAGTCTAACCCACTTCCTATGCAAAGGAATCTTGTAACAAAATAAATTATTGAAGCATAAAGCAACTAGCATAGAAAGACGAAACAAATGCAACTTCAAAACTTTCAACATAAAGAGAGGTGTTTTAGTAACTTGAAAACTTTTACAACCATATTTTCCTATCTCATAATAACTTTCAGTAGCATCATGAACAAACTCAATAATATAACTATCACATAAAGCATGCTTTTCATGATCTACAAACACATAATTTTTATTAGGCTAAAAAACAGCGGGGTCCTTAAACCCACTTTTGACAATAGTAGTATAATAAATATCAATAGGCAATATAGGACCATCATCAAGAGCATTATCATATAAGACATTAGGGAGCACATTTTTACTTTCTGCAATTTCCTTTTCTTGAGTCAAGGAGGCTGTTACTTCAAATTTATCAAAAGGAGATATTTCAATAGAATCATGACATTCAACAATATAGCATTTCTCCTCCTTAGGTAGGCGTGAAGGGTAATCATATAATGTAAGAGTTAAAGAGTTACTATCATTAGAAGGTAGATGCTCCTTTTGTTCATCACTCTCTTCCTCTTTTTCATCCAATGAGTTTTCAGTTTTAGCAGTTTCTTCTCCCACAGGTTCCTGAAACATAGCAAGTTGTTCTGGAGAATAAATTTTCTCAAGAAATTCAGTGATATAAGGATTATCTTTATAATATTCAAGGCAATAACCAAGTATAGCATAATTCTCAGTTCTACAAGGAGCATCATCATTTTGAATATAACCAGCAATTTCATAGGCACCCTTAAAGACAAAAAATTCTTCAATTCGCTCAAGATTACCAAAGTCATAATTTCCTTTAGCATAAGCAGCCAAAGTTTCATTATCATTATAATCACATTGGAAAGGGAGGTGTTTATGCCTTCTACAACATAAAGATTCATTAAAGCAGTAGGATTCATCATAAGTAGAGCACAAGTTTTTAGCAAAATAATTCAATCTACTTATTTGTTCCCATAAATATTTCCCTTTTTCAGACAAGCGGTATTCCTTATAGTAATTATGTTGTTTCTCCGTGAACCCACTTAGACAATAAGATTTTGTTTCAAAGAGAAAACCCATTGATAGCGAATAAATAACTAGACATAATAACAAACCGAAATAAACTAAATGCAAGAAACTAATTTTTTGTGTTTTTGATAATTAAAAGCAAACAAGATAAAATAAAGTAAACTAAGGAAGACAAAAACAAAGTAAAGAGATTGGAAGCGTGAAACTCCCCTTGCAGAAGACTGCTGTCTCCCCGGCAACGGCGCCAGAAAAATAGCTTGATACGGTGAATCACACGTTCGTTGGGAGACCCCAAGAGGAAGGTATGATGCAGTTCAGCAGCAAGTTTTCCTCAGTATGAAACCAAGGTTATCGAACCAGTAGGAGCAGCAACTCTTCTGAAGGTTGTCAACGGCGAAATATGATGCGGCGCAACACCAGGGATTCCGGCGCTGACGTGGAACCTGCACACAACACAATCAAAATACTTTGCCCCAACGAAACAGTGAGGTTGTCAATCTCACCGGCTTGCTGAAAACAAAGGATTAAACGTCTCGTGTGGAAAATGAGTATTAAATTGCAGAGAATGAAAAAGAAACAGTTTGCAGTTTGTGGTTGTTTAATCAGTGTAAAGGAATGGACCGGGGTCCACAGTTCACTAGTGGTGTCTCTCCATAAAAGATAACTAACATGCTGGGTGAACAAATTACAGCCGGGCAATTGACAAATAGTGAGCGCATGACAATGCATATATGACATGATGATTACTATGGTATTTAATTGGGCATTACGACATAATACATAGACCGTTATCCAACAGCGTCTATGACTAATAATCCACCGCCGGGTTGTCATCCGAGTCCCCCGTTGGTATTAAGTTGCAAGCAACGGATAATCGCATTAAGTAAAGTGCGTAATGTAAACAAACACATATGCCCGTGGACATAGCATCGTTAGGTTATCCCTAGTGGCAACAGCATATCCACAACCTTAGAACTTTCTGTCACTGTCCCAGATTAAACGGAGGCATGAACCCACTATCTATCATAAATACTCTCTCTTGGAGTTACAAGCATCTACTTGGCCAAAGCATCTACTAGTAACGGAAAGCATGCAAGATCATAAATAACATAGGGCATAGATTGATAATCAACTTGACATAGTATTCAATATTCATCGGATCCCAGCAAACACAACATGTAGCATTACAATAATATGATCTTGATCATGTAGGGCAGCTCACAAGATCTAAACATGATGGCACAAATTGGAGAGACAACCATCTAGCTACTGCTATGGACCCGCAGTCCAAGGATGAACTACTCACGCATCACTCCGGAGGCAGGCATGGCGATGTAGAAGCCTCCGGTGACGATTCCCCTCTCCGGCAGGGTGCCGGGAAGAGGTTCTGGACCCTCCCGAGCTAGGGTTGGCGGCGGCGGCGTCTCTGGAACTTTTCGTGGATATTGGCTCAGGCACTTAGGGTTTTCGCGTCGGGGGAATAAGTAGGCGAAAGGGCGGCGGCTGATGACCCCCGAGGGGCCCACACCACCCTAGGGCGCGCCAGGGGGTGGGCCCGCCCTAGTGGCGTGTGGGGCCCTGGTGGCTCTCCTCCGCTGCTCCCTTGGTCCTTCAGATGTGTTCTCGTAAAATAGGGATCCCCGTGAAGTTTCGTCCAATTCCGAGAATATTTCCATACTAGCTTTTCTGGAATACAAAAATAGCAGAAAACAGGAACTGGCACTTCGGCATCTTGTTAATAGGTTAGTCCCAAAAAATGTATAAAAGTGATATAAAGTAGATGCAAAACATGTAGCAATTGGTATAAAACAAGCATGGAACATCAAAAATTATAGATACGTTTGAGACGTATCAATAGGGCGGGGAGTACCTTATTCCGACACCGGGATGTAGCCGCCGTTCACCACCCGGATGAAGACACAAAAACTACAAAAAAAAACTGTAACGGGAAACCTCCCGCCGGCGAGAGGCCAGGTGAAAGGACAAGGATGTCGCCTAGAGGGGGGGGGGGGTGAATAGGCGATTTAAAACTTTTCCGGTTCAGGCTTGATAATTGCGGAATAAAACTAGGCGTTTAAATAAACAAGCCAACAACCTAAATAAACTAGGTCACCTATGTGCACCAACAACTTATGCTAAGCAAGACAAGCAACAAGGTGATAGCAAGATATAAAACTTCAAGCACGAAAGCTATCACAATGTAAAGTGCATAAGTAAAGAGCTCGGGTATAGAAATAACCGAGACACGCGGAGACGAGGATGTATTCCCGAGTTCATCCTTTTTAGGGGAGTACGTCTCGTTGGAGGGGTGTGAGTTTCAAACTCAAGACGCCACAAATGGCCTCACCCTATTCTCCGATGAACCTTACCCAAAAGCTCGGTTCACCTTCCACTATTGATTTCCTTTTGGACGGATGTCGAGTCCCTTACAACAATCTTGAGGCACAACCCACAAAAGGATTGGGAGCTCCCAAGTGACCACAAAAGGCCTCAACCGTCACAAAAGGCGTCTAGGGTCCAAAGACCCAAGAGTAACAAGTTCACGAACTTTCACTTCCACGAATCCTCGTGGAGAGCACAAACCGATACACAAAAGCAATGGCAAGAACACAAGAAGTGCTCAAGTCCTTCACGCTCAAATCCCACCAAAAGCAACTAATGCTTATGGGGGGAGAAGAGAGGAAGAACAAAGAAGAGAACCACACAAGAACTCCAAGATCTAGATCCACTAGGTTTCCCTCACTTAGAGGAGAGATGGATTGGTGGAAATATAGATCTAGATCTCCTCTCACTTTCCCTCAAGGATATACAAGAATCATGGGAGGGATTGAGAGGAAGGCAAGCTTTTCCAAAGGTCAACAATGGAGGAGAGAGAGGAGAAAAACGTGCTCAAAAGGTTAGGGAATCATTGGGGAAGAAACCCCCTTAAATAGGTCCCCTTAAAAAGTGCCCGTTGGACAGTGCAGGGAGGCCGGCCTGGGAGCCGGCCTGGAGGCTGGCCTAACAGGCATCACGGCGGCATAGAGAGCCCGACCTGGGAGCCGGCCGGGAAGTGGCCCGAGACAGCCGGCCTGGGCCGGGCAACCGCCCGAAGCAGCCGGCCTGGGAGCCGGCCTGGCTGGCCACCCAACAGAGGCGCCCGGCCTGGGAGCCGGCCTGGGGGCTGGCCACCCAGAACCCGAAATTGTAACACCCATAACTTTTGCGAGAAAACTCCAAATCAGGTGAAACCAATTTTGTTGGAAAGGTAACGACAAGAACCATAAATAGAGTTAAGTTGACACACATGGGAAGGTGTGAAACTTTCCTCACGGATAAACCGATAATATTTCCAACACGAAAACACAACAAGTTTTCCATCCGGACTCCGATTTCGATGATCTTGGGTTTGTTGAAATCGCAATGAAGAGCTTTACAAGATCATGTATAGAAACATCATAGTCCACCATGTGAGGAGGAGACCATAAGGAGAGAGTTTGACCTCTCTTAGAAAAGACGCACCGGTAAACCTCCAACATAAAAAACGCAACAAGATATTCATGAAATCCGTTTTTGATGAACTAGAGCTTGGTATGGAGATGAACACAAGCTCTAAATCCTCACATAGATAAAAGCCAAATAAGAACCAAGAAAGATGATAATGCCAAGTATGCAAAGGTTTGAACTCTCCACAAAGATGCGATCAAGTTACTCAGTTGAGAGCCCCTCTTGATAGTACGCCGTCTATCCTATAACCCGGTCTCCCACTAACACCATGAGACCGGTAAAATAGAAACCCTATCAAGATCATACCTTTGTCTTGCGCATTCCACTTGAGCTAGATGATGACGATATTGATCTCTTCAAGTGGACCACCTTTCTGATTGCGCTTTGCTTGGTGAAGACTCACATATCGCTCCCCCATACACCACTATGGGAGAGCCTCTCTTAGGCACATCTTCACTTGACCATTATCTCCAAATGGGTGACAAGCTTCAAGCATAGGATTTCTTCGAGATGCTTCTCTTGAACTTGCACTTCAACTTCTTCTCTTAATATATATGATGACTTGAATATTCCTTTGGTCATCACTTTATCTTCTTCTTTCAATCTTGATACCAACACATGGTGTTCAAACATTGCCAATGGACAAGCCCTACAAGGATAGCTCAATGCAACCATTAGTCCATAGAGATTGTCATTAATTAACAAAACCACACATGAGGGCTCATGCACTTTCACCAGGGTCCGTCGCCCCTCCAAGGCCTAGAAAGCCATCGGAGACGCGGAAGACCGGCGGCATCGCCGGCAGCCGGGACTGAAACCCTAGTCGCCTTGAGATCGCCTAATCGCCTCTGCCCTCCTACGTACCAGTTTAGAAAAGAGTCCTTATTTTTCCCTATTTTGAAAGGTTCAAAATCGCTCCACAAAATTTGGTAAACATGGCAACTCTATACCTGTATACCTGGAGGGTAATGCGGCGATCTGGTTCAAACACCAAACGGCGCCATGATCAGATTACATTGGACAACTTCGTGGCTGATGTTGTTGTGGAAAAATTTGAACATGACGAGTAGGATGGTCATATGAATAAGTTACTGCAGTCAACACAGTTCGGTTTAGTTGCTAAATACAAATCAACGTTCGAGGAAAATATGTATCATCTGATGTCTCTGGATGCCACGCTTAGCGCAAGGTTGTTTGTTTCTCAGTTTGTCTTTGGCCTTCGTGATTATCCATGCGGCATCCTTGGCTTGGATTCATGAAGAAGAAACTGAACATCATCGTCCAAGTTCCCGATCATCGGCACCCACAAAACACCCTCCACCTGCTGATCGTCTATAGCGACACAGCTGGCCGAACTATGGTGTTTGCCTCTTTGTAGGCTTGCCCCGAAGTCTATTTATTACTTGCTCTTCCATTGTCATTTCTCAGTACGGATTTGGAGCATGACTTTTTCCTGGATTTGCATCCACCGTGTCTCTACATCCTTGTGGACAAGCCTTCGCGATGTTAAATCTTGTTGGACAGCATTCGTCTTGCACCCTAGCCTTCCTCCCAAGGCTACGGGCTCCAGCACCACCCTTGTCGCTTCGTAAATCTAGAACGAGAGGAACGTCTTCAGGCATGTCGCGCTCATGCCCTCTCGCAATGTTGTGGACATCAAAGAGGAGGCGAAGCTCTCGGTCATCGCAGGTGGTGAATTTCATTCCGGGGGAGTAGCCTCTTTTTGGTTTCTTTAGCTGTCATGGCCTAATGACATGGGTATCCTTTGGGGTTTATTATTTGGCTTAGACCTTGTTCTGCTACGTTTCTCTTCTTAATCAATGAAATGGCAAATCTTCTACGGAGTTTCGAAACAAGTGATGTTCGAACGGTTGCATTACACACCCTGGGAATAAAGAAGTGAATGTTGAGACTTCTACAACACGTTTCGAGGGAAATTGTACGTACTTTTGTGTGCATTTTTTAGATATGCAAGTATTGCTGGAAACGGAGAACTTGCCTGTGGCAAGATGGTTAGGAGGGTGGTTGTACCCCCAGCCCATCAGAGTTCAAACCCCAGGTTTGACACTGGTGTTTCTCATTTAGGCGGAATATTATTCAGTAGGAGGCGACGTTCCCGTCGACAGCGAGGCGCCTGTGGTGACTTCGTCAATCTCAAAACCCGACCGCCGGCTCAGTCTTTCGAAGGTGCTCATAGAGGTAGGGTGTGCGTGCGTGCGTTCATAGGGGTGAGTGTGTGTACGTGTATGTGAACGTCTGCGTTGTACTGTGTTTCGCAAAAAAAAAAGTATTGCTGGAAACGCAAAAGGCTCAACAAAAGAATTACCCAGGGGCCACGGGCCAGGACAGGGCCTACCCAT
Source organism: Poa pratensis (assembly GCA_947311845.1). Lineage (NCBI taxonomy): Eukaryota > Viridiplantae > Streptophyta > Magnoliopsida > Poales > Poaceae > Poa > Poa pratensis. The sequence continues at coordinate 19,458,302 of CAMZMU010000094.1, forward strand.
GGAGAGGGAGAAGAGATCCGTGAAACCGGCCACGGTAACCACGTCCACACGTTCTCCTCCTTCCTGCCTCGTCCTTTGTTTGGGTTCGGCTTCCACTCCACTCCGCTCTCCGCGCCCATCCCGAGGCCACCGCCCCGCCCATCTCTTCCTGCTCCCCTCTAAAAATAACACCGGCGCGGCGATCGCCACTGCTCGACGGACGGCGCACCGATGGCGTCGCTGCGGCCACTCGACCCCTCGCTCGCCACGGCCGCCAGGCCGCGCCGCGGGGGTCTCGTCCCTTCGCCGCCCTCCGCCGCGGGCGCGGGCGCGCTGCTGCGGCGTGGCGCCCTCCTTCCGCGGGGGCGGCGGCGCGGGTTCTCGTGCCGCGCGGGATCCACCGCCTCGGAGAAGTAATGCCTCGCTGCCCTTTTTTTTTATCCCCCTTAATCTCTAGCGTACTTCCGCGAGCCTTCGTGCGTGACTCGTGAGGCTCTCAGAGGGGATGGGATGTGGGCGGAATTCTCTTGTTTTCTTATGGGAGTCACTCTAGCTGAAAAAAATTGAAGATCGCAGTTCGCAACTGTAGCTCTACAACCATACCCCTGAAGATCGCATTTGTGTCACAACCAATGGCACCCCAAGGCCATAGAGTAGTGCAATTAATGAAACCATGAAAACCCGATCTAATGCGCTCCGAGCCTCCGACCCTGACCCGACATTGCCATTTATGGCCCAAAGGGCAGGGGGCAATATTAAACGAGCTACCGAAGCTTACTGAAGCGTGTAAGGGAATGCTGCTATTGTGCCTGCCACTCAAAACACATGCGTTAAAGGTTGGAAGATACGTGCTTGATGGCGACCCTGACTTCATTTGATGACAATGACATGACTCGTGCCTTTCCCTTCACATGCACATGCAACCCTGTACGGCAATCCCAGGCCATAGCATGCCGTCAAACATTAGTATGTTGGCTTTTTTTGACTGTTGACAGTTCAAAGTGGCATATATCATCAGTAACATATGTTGCCGGGGGTAAAAACAGTTCTGGGCAAGCTCGGTGAGAGATACATTATTCCGCTGATGGCATGCAAGATATTTCCCATTCTATAATTGTAGATTTTTAGCTACCAACTGAATCTGATATGTTAGACCCATTGTTAGTACCATCCTGTCAGTCAGGTCACTCTTGATTCATTACTACTGCGTTTTTTTTGTCACAATGCTTATATAGTACTACCTCCGTTCCTTAATATAAGACGTTTTATATTAAGAAACAGAGGTAGTATCAAATAAAGTTGACAAACTGAGTCGGTTCATTTTAAAGAGTTCTCTGCACAAATGCAGCTGTGCAGTTTACAGCTTCCTTTTTCTGGACAATTTGATGATTACAATTTATATGTTTCACTATTTGCACAGAACAAAGGAGAAAAGCAGAATAGATCCGTCAAAGCTGGATGTGGTGCTACTCCGTGTTTGTTTAGAGCACCAGGTTAAGTATGGTGAGCATGTTGGTATCATAGGTTCGACAAAAGAGCTTGGTTCATGGAAGAAGCATGTTGAACTGGAGTGGACACCGGATGGCTGGGTCTGCCAGCTTGAGCTCCCTGGGGAAACACTCGTGGAGTTCAAGTTTGTGATAGTTTTGGAAGGAGGAAAGGAGAAAATATGGGAGGATGGTAACAACCGTGTTATTGAGCTGCCAAAAGATGGTACATTTGATATAGTTTGTCACTGGGATAGGACAGAAGAGCCTTTAGGTCTTTCCGGAACATCAAAGGTTAATATAGTATCCAGATATGTTGTACCAGAAAAGGTTGGAGATGTTTCAGTGGCTGAGAATGGTGATCTAGCAGAAACTGACTCGAGCAATTTTGGTGGACAATGGCAAGGTAGCGAAGCTGTTTTCATGAGGTCAAATGAGCATGGGAATAAGGCGACCGACAGGATGTGGGATACAGCTGGGCTTGGTGGGATGGCACTGAAATTGGTGCAGGGTGATAAAGCATCAAGGAACTGGTGGAAGAAGGTAAGTTGTCTTTATTCCTTTTTCACCTTGTCAAATAGGTCTAATATTCACCATGAGCTTACTCAAGCACATTTTGCATCACATATTTAGCTAGAGTAATTACCGGTACTATTGAGGTGCCCGAGTTAACAGTACCACTGCGGCAGTGTTGAGAACAAGCTCACTCAAGTGCTTACCATTTCAGCTTCCTTGCAAGTTTGGTGATCTGTTAACTTTGAGAATTCCTCACCCATCGGTAACCTTTGTTTTAAGTTGATGAACTAGATATATAAACATGAAGTACTTCTCCATAATAAGAGTAAATGTCCCTCAACATATATACATGCAGCACCCCTCCATATTCTCGAAAAAAAGAGTAAATGTCCTCCATGGCGAAGAAACCACTTTAATTAGCTACAACTTTGAGGATCAAAGAACCTAGAAGTTCGATTTAATCTAACAGTAAGTCATTGTAGCCCGACATTAAAGAGTAAGCGGCACTATTAATAAAATGATAGGCATTATTTAAAGTTCACATGCTGCACATAGGAGACGCAGGTTAAACTATGCAATTGCCACACCATTGCTGCAGCTATCCATCAATGGTCACATGGCCGTTGATGTAGTTGCTCCATTTCGACTATGCTGATGCACCACTGATTAGGTGGTTATGGGGTCCAATGCGTGTGGAATAGCATGGAAACGGCAAAAAATATAGAATTATCGTATAAGATCACACACACACACACATTGCATGGAAAGGCAATGAACATTGATTTTCTTTTGCCATGTTCCCTGCCTCCTAGGAGGATTGTAGGTCAAAACTTTGGCTTTTCAGTGAAATGAAATGCAGAAGTCTTTCTGGAAGAAAAGGTCCCATGTTGTTCGCTGCTGTTCTTAGATATTTAACCTTCTTGTATAGAACTAACAAAAAGTTAATAGTCATGGGGTAACGCAGTCCCCACCTCGTAACATTGTGTCTCTTTGGAAATACTACGTTCAATGTAGTAACTTCTTTTAACAAGTGTTTTTTTCTTGCAGTTGGAGCTTGTTCGTGGACTCTTGTCAGAACCTGTTGATGATCAAAGTAGATTGGATGCCCTTATATGCTCTGCTATTTATTTAAAGGTTTCTCCAATTTCACTTTACTGTGCTATTTGTCATTGTGTTTCCTAGAAAATTATTTTTCCTTTGTAGAAGTGTTCATCTGAAAACATATGATCTGCTATCTATTTAAAGATTTCTCCAATTGCATTTTAATATGCTATTTGTCAGTCTATTTCCTAGAAATCTTAATTCCTTTTGTATTTTTTAATCTGAAAACAGCGAGACTGGTTAAAAGTGTATTAATATTTTAAAATTTTCTCCCTCTATTGCAGTGGATTTATACAGGTCAGATATCGTGTTTCGAAGATGGTGGTCATTATCGACCTAACAAGCATGCTGAGATATCGAGGCAAATTTTTCGCGAAATTGAAAAGATGTACTACAGAAAAGGCATATCAGCTGAGGTTTGCGCATTCCGTTACAAATGTTTCATGGAGATCAGTATTTGACATTTTGATTACCTGTAATGTTGCGTTTGACCACTGGGCCTTTAGCTGAGATAAACTAGTTCGGCTTTTCTACTATGAGTTTGGTACTGTTATTTATTCTTTTGCTAACAGTGTAATGCTTAAGATTAATTTGATCTGCAATCTAATACTTTCTAAATCATTTAATTATTCATCTTAGTAATACTAACCACTCTCATCTTTCCATATACATTGGTGCAGGATGTGCTTGTGATTCGCAAGATCCATCCTTGTTTACCTTCATTTAAGGCGGAGTTTACTGCCGCTGTACCTCTAACACGAATTCGTGATATTGCTCATCGGAATGATATTCCACATGATCTCAAGGTAATAATCCCTTTCGAAAGCATAGAATAACTTCCCATCTGATTATTTGCTACTCACTTGATCTTCTACTGTCAACAGCAAGAAATCAAACATACTATACAAAACAAGCTACACCGAAGTGCTGGCCCTGAGGATCTCATTGCTACAGAAGCCATGCTTACTAGAATTACAAAGAATCCTGGAGAATACAACGAAGCTTTTGTCGAACAGTTCAAAATATTCTATAGCGAACTAAAAGACTTCTTTAATGCTGGCAGGTTGTCTAACTCTTTATGTCTCATATTATCTAACTCCAGAATATTCATTTGCTAAGAAACTATGACTCTCTGAACATATGTCCTACTGAGAGATACTGGCATCAATTTTGTATTGCTATCCTTGTTTTTTTTTTCTAATTCCTGACTTATTGCCCTCAGCATTACTGATACACAAATGCAAATTTGATAGTGATAAAGGCAGAAGGTTGCACTAAATAAATAGAAAAGTCAAGGCAGAAGACATGTATGTCCAGATATCCTTATTTTACCTATGGAACTGTTTTTATCTAATATAAAAAGGAGCTGTCCAGAAACATGAGAATAGAAGATCTCTTGAACTTATTGGCAGTAAGAATTTCATATATTTACAAGGATACTTACAAAGTTATAAACAATCTTTCAACATAAAGCACTGTCATAGATCGGAACTAGTACAAGATATGATTATAGTTCAAACTATATATTGAACATAGTTCCTAAGAAAACCTGTTTTGATGTACAACGGTACAAGTAAGAATCTAGAATAGTGAATGATATTACTTGGAAAATGTATAGTAGACATGTAGGATTTTATTGCTTATTTTTACTCAACCTTGAAGCTAAAAGAGACGATCCTATGATTATATGAACAAAGATAAAAGCAGCCCCTCTACCGAGCACCAGATGTTTTCTATAGCAATGAGCAGCCCCTCTGATGATCATCAAATGATTTTCTCTGCAAATGATCAAATAAAGTTCATTTTGAATGTATGATAATGTGGCCCGGTATTGGGCAATTCTGCAGCCTGTTTGAACAACTGGAATCCATCAAGGAATCTTTGAATGAGTCTGGCTTGGAAGCACTCGCATCATTTGTGAAAACCAAAAAGGTCAGTGATCTTTTTTCTTGCTTTCATATTTCACTCTGTTAAAGATAGTGCTCCGCAGGGGATACTTAAAATTTTCAATAGTTTGGTCACTTCTGTGATCTGTTTCCCTAATATAAACAAGCAAACAATGCTAAAAAACATAGATTATGTTACCTAGTCCTGCATGACGGCATTTCTATATTTTCGCAATTTATAGGAACTGCTTGTTATAGTGGAGTTCACGATGCACTGCAGTTCTTGTGAATATAAATACCTTCATTAGATATGATGTTACATATATAGGTACTCAATAATTAACTGTGCTTACTAGCTGCATGTCATGAAAGTTCGCTTCCCTACCAATTCATTTGTAGGATGGACCCATTGTTTAGTTTTATGTCTGCATACATTGTCTTATGAGTTTCTCTATTGCGGATTTTCAGAGTTTGGACGATTGGGATAAAAATGCTAGCATTCAAGTTTTGATGAAGACCTTGCAATCATTATCGTCTCTGAGATCAGTCCTAATGAAGGGCCTTGAAAGTGGCCTTAGGAATGATGCAACTGATGCTGGTATAGCAATGCGACAAAAGGTTATTTCATCAAACACAACTCGGAAATTTTATTCATATTGGCTGTGTACATTTTCAATTATAATTACATAGTTAAGTTTTGCAGTGGCGCCTTTGTGAGATTGGTCTTGAAGATTACTCATTTGTTTTGTTAAGCAGGTAATAATTCATTAGTTTAAACTGATTTTGTCTGTTTTAAAAAAACTGCGTTGTCTTGCAAAAATTGCTTGGTTTTTCAGTGCAACGTTATTGGTTTGATATTTCATTGATTTAGAGTAACTTTTACATTGCGTAAAAAAAGGGAGCAACTTTTACTAACTACAACTGTGTTCCAATTTCAAGGACCTGTAGGAGGAGCAATTTCACATCAGTGTAGAATAAAGGGCTGTTTGTATCATTGAGCTACATATTATACTCGCATATCGTATCTCCCAACTATCCTGACCATCCTGACAATCAGGGCCCACATGCCACCTTCTCAAGCCTTGCTCTCCAACTGCTCCACCAAGCCACGTCCTCAGGCCCCTCATACCCTGCCCATGCAAAAGAAAGGTGCGCTGGGGAGGCACACCTACCGCATGAGCGAGCATGGCTAGTTGGTGTTCCTGGAGGGAGAAGGCAAGGTCTGGGAATTGCCGGTCCGGTAGTGGAAACATTACCTGGGAGCTACTTTCTGAATTCCGTCATTGCTACCCTGCATTCCAGCTTGAGGACGAGTTGTATTTCGAAGGAAGTACGAGAATAGGAGATGGTGTGGGCTTGTTCTCGGTAACAGATTGTCATCGGCTTATTGCACTAGGGCAGATGGTAGTGCATGGCAGCCTGGCAGGCAGCCAGTCCAACTTAGCTGGACTTGCACAATACTTCAAGGGTGCGCTGGAGATTGACTTGACTTATGTAAGTTAGTTCAGGATTTGGTTAACTCGATTAGCTATCATATCTCTAAGCTAGATATGGTTGTTAGCAGCACGACTTAAAGAGGTTTACCATCAGCTAATTGCTTAAGCAAGAATTAGTCGGAGTGCCTTTTCATCAACCGTAGCTATCAGAGCCTACTTTTATGGCCAGGAACAAGTCTGATACCTCGTCTACACCACCTCGTTATCCAATGTGATCAAAGCCTGAGAACAACATTCTTCCTCGCCGTCGATCCTCCTTCCATAAAAGCTACTCCCTCCGATTGGAAATGGTTGACACAGATTTGTCTAAATACGAATGTATCTACACACTAAAATATGTCTAGATACATCCGTATTTAGACAAATATGTGTAAATCTGTTATGTGGGGAATCAACCCTGACCGCACCACCTCCTGGTGCAGCCCAAAGTGGTTAGGATTTAGGTCCAGATTCGTATTAGGTCCAGAGTCCTGTTTAGATTCGGTTTCAGAGTCCAGATTGGATCTCCTTTGAGTCGGCTTGTCAGCCAAGTTATCCCTCCTATATATTGGGCTCCTCCCACGATCAATAAAGCAATGAGAATTCAGAGTATTTACTTTATATTAGTCTAGCGTAATTTAGTTTGTTCCATCTGGTATCAGAGCCATCTACGATGGGGGATGATCTCAAGGACGAGAACATCAGCCTCCTGCTGAAGGATCTGGCGACCCAGCTGAAGGAAGTGGTGGCGCAGCGGACCGCCGACCAGGCCTTCATGGAGAAAATCGTCCAGCGCCTCGAAGCCCTGGAGCAGCGCGCCAGCGCTCCACCAGCTGCTGCCCTGGTCGGCCCGCCCACGGCGTTTCAGCCGGCAGCCAACAGCTCCTCCGCTGCCTCCTCCACGTCGGCACATGCCTCCACCGCCCTCGCGTCCACCCCCACGCTCATGAGCGCAGCATCTGATCCGCGCCTTCACGCACTGCCTTCCCAATTTCCGACCCCCCAGATTTTCCAGCAACAAACTGGCCCTCCACCACCCCACCACCAACCCTCTTACCCTTCGTTCAACCCAGCACTCTTCGCCTCTCCGCCGCCACCGCCCTACCAGCAGCCGCCCACCACCCCTTACCAGCCACCGCCTCAACCACTACAGACACAGCCCACATATGCCGCCTCGCCGTACCTCACATCTATTTCCCCCCTCCCTTACCATCACCAGCACCCTGGTCACGGCTCCAACTCCGGTGTCCCACGATTCCACAAGCTCGACTTTCCGACCTACGATGGTTCCGTCGATCCGCTTGGCTGGCTTCATCGTTGTGAACAGTTCTTCCGGGGTCAACGCACACAAGAGGCTGACAAGGTGTGGACAGCAGCATACCACCTCGTGGACACAGCTCAGTTCTGGTACCTCCAATTTGAGCGCGATCATGGCATCCCATCCTGGCAGCACTTCAAGGAGGCGTGTCACCTTCAGTTTGGGCCATCTGTGCGTGCCAATCCCCTCGGCGAGTTGGCTCGGCTTCCGTTCACCTCCACGGTTGCCGACTACACGAGCAGATTTATGGCGCTCTTGTGCAGGACCAGCGAGCCATTGAGCTCAGCCCAGCAACGTTACCTTTACACAGCCGGGCTTCCCGAGGGCCTCAGAGTTGATGTTGAGCTTCAGCAACCGATTGACCTCCATACTGCCATCTCCTTCGCCAAGGCCTATGAACAGCGCCATTGCCCTCCACCAACATCAGCACAACAGCCTTCTGGGTCTATAGGGCCATTGTGCCCCTCTGGTTCTCCTGCAGTCAATGCAGCTACAATATCTTCCCCGCCACCGCCAGCACGACTAGCACTACCGTCGACCACTCCAGAGCCAACCCCGCCACGGCAAGTTCGGCGCCTCACTCCAACAGAGTTAGCAGAACGTCGTCGTCAAGGCCTTTGCTTCAACTGTGACGAGACTTATGTTCGGGGTCACCGGTGCGCACGGCTCTTCTTCATTGAGGCTGACGACTACGACCAAGATAGCTCTATAACTTGACAGCCTACAGCTTGAGGACAAGCTGTTTTTCGAGGAAGGGAGAGATGTTATGTGGGGAATCAACCCTGACCGCACCACCTCCTGGTGCAGCCCAAAGTGGTTAGGATTTAGGTCCAGATTCGTATTAGGTCCAGAGTCCTGTTTAGATTCGGTTTCAGAGTCCAGATTGGATCTCCTTTGAGTCGGCTTGTCAGCCAAGTTATCCCTCCTATATATTGGGCTCCTCCCACGATCAATAAAGCAATGAGAATTCAGAGTATTTACTTTATATTAGGTCTAGCGTAATTTAGTTTGTTCCAAAATCATTTCCAATCAGAGGGAGTATAACACTATTACTGTAGAAATAAAATGACCCAACAGTTCTGATTCATTGTAGTAAAGAGTACTCTTTAGAAAGGTACACCGGTAGGTAATTGACACCACATATTGATGTTTAGCTCACTTATGGTGATACATATGCATTATTAGAAGTTTAGAACGGTGTCCGCTGCTGCTAATTATTTTTAAGTTGTTTAGAGATAATTCATCTGGCTATGCTAGCATTTGGAGTTGTCGAAATAGAGGATCTACCTAAATAGATTTAGATTATTCTTCTGGAGATACAGTGAGTTTATTTTCTTTGCTCTGGTGCCTTGACAGATGCATCAATGGTCTTGAAGCTTTAGGTGGTTCAGCTTCGCTTGCACAATGTGTGGCTAGAGATACAAGCGTATGGGACGATACCCTTGATGCCCTCATTATTGGCATCAACCAAGTGAGCTTTTCAGGTTGGAAGCCAGAGGAATGCATTGCTATAGGAAACGAGCTTCTTTCTTGGAAGCAAAAAGGTCTATCTGAAAGTGAAGGTGCCCCTTTCTTCGTTAACATCGTGAACGTTTCATCCTTTGTATCATCATATGTTTTTGGTGCCCCTTTCTTCGTTAACATCTATCATGATTGTTTCATCCTTTGTATCATGATATGTTTTTGGTGCCCTGAAAGCATTTCATGTGATGTATGTAGACAGTGAAGATGGGAAGTATATTTGGGCACTAAGACTTAAAGCTACACTTGATAGAGCAAGGAGATTAACGGAAGAGTATTCTGAAGCATTTCTGTCTATATTCCCTGAAAATGTCAAGGTGAGAATTTTCCCAGTTAGTGTGTCATCTGCCTATTGCTTGATGGATAACAACTGCATTTTGTGCCCATACTGACTTGTCAGGCCACCTGATTAGAATGTTAGTCATGGGCTCGTGGCTATGTTGGGTTAGGAATTTTTGTCATGTAGTATTTGGTTTGTTGAACCACCCCATCATGGGATTACTATCCCTTGATTTTGCTGGGCTATCCCATTCCTCATTTTTATTACCAACTATATGCTTATAGGGAATGAGATGCCATTCCTCAAACGAACAAAAGCACGGGGAAATGGTTGGTCAAACCAAACATCCTAAGCTTAAGATATGCTATACAGGGAAATAATTGCACTTCAAATGTTTGGCTATCTTAATTGAGCCGTCAGGATAAAACTTCTCTAGTTTTTGCTGCTCCCGTTTCTGCTTTAGTTCTGTTTTTTTTCCGTTGAAGTTACTACTCCCTCCGTGCATGAATATAAGAAGTTTTAGCTATCCAACATGTTGTCTACATACATACAAATATGAGTACACATACACACTAAAATATGTCTACATACATCTAGATATATGTGAATGTGGACAAATGCTAAAACTTCTTATATTAAAAAACGGAGGGAGTATTTGTTAGTGTGATCGGTACTTCCCTGCAGTCTTTGTAAAAAATAATGTCGCTCAAGTAGGGTTGAAAAAGGAACAGAAACTTTTCGACCGTTTCCATAAAAAGGAAACGGAGAGCCGAAAACAGAAACGGAATATTCTAAACGGAAGCGGGGAGCCAATCCTGGCGGAAGGAAACGTCATGGAAACTTTCCAGAAAAAATACAGAAATTTTCTGGAAAATAACTCAGCCAAGCCCGAGTAATAGTGTCGGTGATTTTCAGTGTTGTTCACGCCGAGCCCAGACGTGCGTTGCATGGGGCCATAGAATACGTGCAACCATGTCAAGCTGCTTGTCTTAGTGTCTATGTGAAACTATTTATATGAATTTCCATGCTTGTTGAACTGTTCAACTATGCGTGTTAATTTATGTTCGAATGTTGCTTGTCGAAATTGTGAGCTATTCCTATTCCTTGTCTGTTATCACAAATAGCACCTTAAACATTTGTAACTGTATGGTTTACTTATGTCTACAACTTCTGTTTGGGCAGTATTTTCTATGTGATGTTTGACTATCGCACCTTAATTTTTTTCTTATTTGGCTATGTTTTTAACTGGGATCATATGCTGATGTCTGTTTCCATAGGTCCTTGGGAAAGCCCTTGGAATACCAGAGAACAGTGTGAGAACATATACTGAGGCTGAAATTCGTGCTGGGTAATCCTTTTTCTCTAGTGAACCACAGTAGTTTATTTTTTCCATATAATCCGGATAATCCTTACTTTGTATATACTTTCTAGTGTTATTTTTCAGGTCTCCAAACTTTCTACTGTACTTTTGAAAGCTGTTCGAGAAGTAATTGGATTGTCCGGCTGGGATGTTCTTGTTCCTGGAGTGGCCCATGGAGCTTTGATGCAGGTATCTTGTGGAACTATGTAGGAATGAAAAACAGAAAGAAAGATGAATTTCCGTATGTTTTGTTGCCATATCGGCGAAATGTTGCCATTTAGGAAAATGCTACCATTTTGAAAATAGATGCCAGTGTCGTATCACTGTTAAGGCCGGTCCTGGTCACCACCCCGAACAACTCTTAGCTTGAAACTCCAGCAGGTCGTTAATACTATTGTTACATATTGCAATCCTTGTCATTTGAAGACGTCAGTTGTGCTAAGCTTGATGTGAATATTGTAGCGTGCTGCAATTTAAGACAGACATGTGCAAGCCACCAGCTTTGAGGCCCTCCCGCAGGTGATCACTTGTTCTAGGCTATTGCAGTCCCAATCAGCTTCGCATATTGCTCGCATAAGCTACTATGTCACGAGCTGTGTCGATGCCCACAAGTTGTTCAAGAGCATTCCTAGAACTGAAAACTAACCAGTTTTATTTGGGTGAATTTTTCATTGTTTTCAAAGGGTATGCGAGCCAATTGAATCCCAGTCAAGCCCTTCTACCTGAGAGCTGCATTTTGCAAAGAAAAAAAAAAATTTCATTGGCATGCAAGAGACTAGACAATTTTCAGTGGTTTTCATTTTCGCCGTTGGCAGAGATTTATCCTATTTTATATTTGAAATTCTGAATATCTTAGGATTAAATTCTAACAGCCATTGTCGTACAAAACATATTGCGGTAGTACAAATTCGTTTAGAGCTCCCGACACTCTTTCTGGATCGGAGGGAGTCTTTGATTTGTATTTGTTGCACTTGTTTTATGTTATACATTATATATTCGCTTGATTTCATAAGAAAATCATCTCTGTAAATTCTCTTACACTTCATGCGTAATTTAATTATGGTTGGGCCTGGGCCATGTGAAACATATTTTGTGAGCACAGGTTACATGATTTTCGACATACTTCAGGTCAGATACATGAATTATCTATGGGCTCAATCCAAACAGAAATTTGGTCTGGCCTGGAGTTTGTGGACCAGTGTAAGAGACAAAAAAATTAACCTGTGGTAACCGGCCAAATTTAAACTTTGGTTGTGACTATAATCATTGAAACTGTTTGGTAGGAAACAGGTATATACTGGTAAAATCACCGGAGTATTCTCTTATTAACCGGTTATAGAATCATTGCTACCCTTTGTAGTTTTATTGCGGTCAAAGCTCATGCTTCTATTGCAATGGTTTTTTATTTAGGTAGAAAGAATCATTCCTGGATCATTGTCTTCATCCATCAAAGGACCTGTGGTTCTACTTGTAAATAAGGCTGATGGAGATGAAGAGGTACTCTTGGAACATCAAATGCTTGAATTACTGATTTTTATCCACAAATCACTCATGTGGCCAGGGTGTGTTCTTTATTTGGCAGGTCAAAGCCGCTGGTGATAATATAGTGGGTGTTATTCTTCTACAGGAGTTGCCTCACTTATCACATCTTGGTGTTAGAGCTCATCAAGTTAGTCCTACTAAACCTATGTTCTTATTATTGCTGCCAGTTCTGAAATATTGCAACTGCTGACATGTTTCCCAGGAGAAAGTTGTATTTGTAACTTGTGAAGATGATGACAAAATTGCGGATCTGAGGTTGCTCGAGGGAAAGCATATCAGGTTATTCTGTTTTCATATACATGGTTTTTTTCTGGTCTCCGACAAGAATTCAATTGAAGATAGTACCAGTATAGATCCAGGACTTTTCTGTGTGTGGAAACTAGACAAAATATACTTTGATTTATTACAGGTTGGGAGCATCATCCAGTGATGTTGATTTATCAGTAGTTTCAGATGAAAATGCCAGTGACATATCTTCAGAGCCATCTCGTACACAGAAACCCTCAACGGAGTTCTCTTTACCACTGGCTACGGACAAGTCGTACATATCTGAGGTATGTTATTATTCTTGTTTAATACACAGATTACAGAAATGCACGTCTCCCATTTATTACATTTTGCACTAGATGTTCCTAGTATCCTGCATACTTTTCAGTTACTCCTACTTACTTTTTCTATCCTCAATGGGACAACAATGCAGCCGAAAAGCTATACTTCAGGAGAAAATGGCAATTCCAGTGTTCTGGAGCTTCCAGAGGCATCAGTTGAATCATCTGGTGCTAAAGCTAAAGCTTGTGGAACTCTTTCGGTGCTGGCCTCGCTGTCAAATAAAGGTATCATTTTTTCAGTAACATTCGTTGAAGTTATTTGCATATTTGTTTTCGAACATTCTTGTGAATGGAAACCAACAAATTTAGATCATGGCTGCTAAGAGGTGTAGGAAGTAAGCATGTTATTTTAAAAAGCAGGACATTTTAAAAAGTGTGAGATGCCCTTAAATTTTCTTATTGTAAGTAAAGATTCACTCAAGTTGCTTGAATAGCTTGATTCAATACATTTCTGATTAACAACAGGAAGACAAAAGTGTTAACAGAAAACAGTAATACAAACTGAATTTTACATTTTCATGTTCAACCAAAGTACATCCTGGGTCTTTTGCTGCAAGTGCCATTGTTCTGTAAACTCGTTCATTTGTATAGTTTGGTAGAATCTCGATACACCGATGGTAGATCGTCCAATCCTGTACCTACCGAAATATATCTCATTTTATTATTATCAGTACATACATTTTGTGGGCATTTTTATGATGAAGATTATGCTAGCAACTTGTTGAGTAAAAAAATGATATAGTTAAGATTCTGACCTAACATATATAACTCATGTAACAGACGTTTGCTCAGTTCTTTTGTGTAAATGTTTTATGATCTTAATTATTTTTCTCTTTTATCATTGGTTAGTTTACAATGATCAAGGAATTCCAGCGGCATTCCAAGTTCCTTGTGGTGCTGTGATTCCATTTGGATCAATGGAGGATGCACTCAAGAAAAGTGGGTCCCTGGAATCATATACAAGCCTTCTAGAGAGGATCGAGACAGCTGAAGTTGAAAATGGTGAACTGGATAGCTTATCATCTCAGCTACAAGCAACAGTTTCGCTACTTTCACCAACCGAAGAGACCATTGGATCTTTGAAAACAATCTTCCCTGAGAACGGTCGTCTAATTGTCAGATCTAGTGCCAATGTGGAGGATCTGGCCGGCATGTCAGCTGCGGGGCTCTACGAATCCATTCCTAACGTGAGTCTCTCGGACATAACTGCCTTTGGATCTGCGGTTGCACGGGTTTGGGCTTCACTATACACAAGAAGAGCCATCCTTAGCCGCCGAGCGGCTGGTGTGCCTCAGAGAGATGCCAAGATGGCCATTCTAGTCCAAGAAATGCTGGAGCCAGAACTATCGTTCGTGCTTCACACCGTCAGCCCCTCTGACCATGATACCAAGGTCGTCGAAGCTGAGGTTGCCCCCGGGCTGGGCGAAACCCTCGCTGCAGGGACCCGTGGCACTCCATGGAGGCTCGCGTGCGACAAATTCGACACGAACGTCACCACTCTAGCCTTTGCAAACTTCAGTGAAGAGATGCTGGTGCTCAACTCGGGTCCTGCTGATGGGGAGGTTGTCCGCCTCACTGTAGACTACAGCAAGAAGCCGTTGTCTGTCGATGGGACCTTCAGGAAGCAGTTTGGTCAGCGGCTGGCCGCCATTGGCCAGTACCTGGAGCAGAAGTTTGGGAGTGCCCAGGATGTGGAGGGTTGCATGGTTGGCAAAGATATCTACATAGTACAGAGCAGGCCACAGCCACTGTAGTGTCAGAGTGTGTGCTAAGATGAGCAAAGTTTTGTTAGGTGAATAAATTTCTTCTGGACAACATTACGGGTTGTAATAGGCATGGCAAAATAAGCCTGGTAAGAAGAACCCGCCGGCGAAACTAACAGATCTGAATAATGCTTCGAGTTGTATACTACTTTGGGGTGTGGAAAACGATTTTCTAATCGTATCCAGTGTAACCTAATACAGCGTCCATGGATGAAAGGGCATCAAACTCGGAGGTGGTGTTTTGAGTAGATACTCCCATTACAGAAAACTTTTTTTTTAAATGTCAAAAAAATCTGAAAAAAACATTAGGGTGTACATCCCAACATTTCATGCTCACGCACCAAGTTTCACAAAAAAAAGATATTTGTGTGGCTTGTGTAAAAAGACAAATTGGGGCTGTTGCAAAACTGACTTTTTGTGAGACATTTTTTGTCTTTTTAACACAAGCCACAAAAAATGTCATTTTTCTATGAAACTTGGTGCATGAACATAAAATGTTTGGATGTACACCCAAATAATTTTTTTCGGAATTTTTGACATTTTAAAATGCGATTTTGAACAATGAAAGCATATGCTCATATGATCCAAAGTGGATTTCCCATCAAACTCTGGGAAAAACATGTGGAATGTGAACCCAAATTTGATCTCAAAGTACAAGCACACCGGAGATTTTCCTCAAGGCCCCCTTGTATTGGCGGTGGCAAATTAGGACTCTTTGGATTGAATGATTTCCAGAGAAACTTTGGAGGATTTCAAATTGGACTCTTTGGATTTTGCGCAAATTGGACGCCGACGAGATCAGCATGAACATTTCGGAAGGGAGCGAACAGAGCACCACCACCATCAACACCACCACCTACTCCCCACTCGTCCCTCCAGCCGACTCCAATTCCAGGAACTATGCCTCGAGGAGGGACACGACGGTAGACGTCAACATCGTTCGATCGGGAGTACCGAGCTTGGTATCATTTAGAGCATCTCCAGTCGTTCGGACAGGCCATTTGGGCGCCATCCGGACTACCTGCTACCTTTGGGTGGCGTCGCTCCCCACTCGCATCGCCCAAATATTATTCATATTCGAAACTTCGATACGAAAGTGCATACATTTCATTGAAAATTTGTTGAAAACTAACATAATTCATTCAAACTAAAATGTAGACCTAAATCTAATAGGTAGGGTGGCACGCCGGGCACCGGCAGCCCGGGCAGGCGTCGGCCAACGCGACCACAGGACCCCGGCGGCAGCCGGAGCAGAGGCAGTAGAGGTAGCCTGTGGTTGCGGACGGCGTCGCAGGAGGCTGGGCGGTGGCGGAGGCTATGTCGGCCTCAATGGCGAGCTGCATGTGTCCCGGATCCCACTCCGGCATCGACGGCCAGTCATCGGAGCCGGCATCATCACCATCAACCTCCTCCGCCTCTTGTTGAGGTTGCGGCGGAGGAGGCTGCACGCGGCCTCCTGCTTCTCGTTCGCGTCGAGCCACCTCGGCCGCTTCGTAGCGAATCCTCTCCCTTTCCATGCCGGCCGCGAAGTCCTCGTCGGAGGTGTTCAGGACGTCGTCGTCGGAGTCGAACCACCTCGCAGGGGGCTCGTCGGCGATGAAGGTGTTGAGGCGGTACATGTGTACTCCAGCTCGATCTGCCCGTCCCAGCACGCCAAGTCCGCCGCGTACCGAGGGTCGTCGTAGAGCTCCGGCGGGAGGGTTTGCTGGCTGTTCTCGATGTAATCGAGGCGCGCCTGCCCGGTTAGCCGAGGGGCAACCGTCACGTGCACTAGATTTGTCGCCCATCCCTCGGGGAGGCGGCAGTTCGCCGGCACCGGTGTGTTGGTGCGGGTGAGCTCCCGCGCCTCGGACTCCGTGAGAAGGTCCGCCGGTGGAGGAGGTGGCTGAAAGGATTCGTATGGCCACCTAGAGGGGGGGGTTGAATAGGTGCTACTCAATTTTTAGTTCTTTTTCGAGTTTAGGCTTGACACAAAGGTAAATTCTCTAGATATGCAACTAAGGTGAATTTACCTATATGACAAGTTAACACTAGACTAGGCACGATACAAGTAAGAGCTAGCGAGAAAGGAGTAACCGAACGGGAAGCACGCGGAGACAAAGAGTTATTCCCGAGTTCCTCATTTTTAGGGGAGTACGTCTCGTTGGAGGGGTGTGAGTTTCAAACTCAAGACGCCACAAATGGCCTCACCCTATTCTCCGATGAACCTTGCCCAAAAGCTCGGTTCACCTTCCTTATCGGAATCCTTCAAGGCGGAATCCGGAGCCCTTACAACAACTTGAGGCTCAACCCACAAAAGGATTGGGGGCTCCCAAGCACAACAACACCTGCTACACAAAAGTAACAAGCAAGTGAGAACAACAAGATGCCTAGGTTTTCCTAGTGGAAACCCTAGGCTCAAATCTCTCAAGTGAATGAGGGGGAAATGAAGAACGGCTTGGTGAAGATGTAGATCGGTGCCTTCTCCTTCAATCCTCCAAAGATCAACGCTTTTGGGTGGAGGGATTGGGAGATCTAGGTTGGTGAAGCTTTCGTTAATGGAGGAGAGAGAATCTTCAAGCTTAGTCTTCTTTGGAGAAGAAGACCTCTTTAAATAGCATCTCTCCAGAAAACTGGCCGTTGGACAGTCCAGATCCACGCAGCGGTACTACCGCTGGGGGCAGCGGTACTACCGCTGCTTCCTTCGCCTTCAGGTCAACGGCTATCTTCACAGGGACGCTCTCCAGTCAACATGGCGGTACTACCGCTGGAAGCAGCGGTACCACCGCTGCCCGGCGGTACTGCCGCTGCGGTACCGCTGCAGCTGCCGCCCGAAGTAACAGAACCCAGAAATGGGCGGTACCTCTGGCGGTACCCCTGGCGGTAGCTGAGAAGCACCCAGTGGTACCACCGCTGGACCTGGCGGTACTACCGCTGCAGTACCGCTGGAGCTACCGCTAAAAGAAACAGAGCCCGAGAAACGGCGGTACCTCCAGCGGTACCGCCAGCGGTAGCTGGCTGAGCAGCGGTACTACCGCCACGCCTGGCGGTACTACCGCTGCCTGGTGCAGAAAACTGCAGAGAGCAAATTGCAAGCTCTATTCGATGACGCTCATCTCTAAAATTCCTGGAAGCTCAAAAACATCTTTAGATACATAATTGTGTTATCACTGACACCAAAATATCATCAAGGGAAGATGTCCTTTCAATCACCCCCTTTTTGGCGTTAGATGACAACACAATTATAGCAAGGCACAAGATTTGCAAAAGATAAACAAAGCTCCCCCTAGACATGTGCATTATTTAGAAATGCTTTTGAATGCACAAACGCACACAATCTAGGATCAATGCTCCACCTAGCTTTTGCAAACTTTGCACAAAATAAGATAAGAGCTTACAATTAAGGGTAAGACAAGACCATAGACATAACAAAGACTAAGCAATTTAAGGTTCACATGTCTTACACCACATGGACAGATCCACAACTGAAAATCAAAAGTGTTCACAAGCATAGAGAAACAATACGAAGAAAGAACAAGCTTGTGACACACAACCCTTGCAAAAACCCCGTACGAGCTACTAGATATCTCTCCCCCTTTGGCATCGAAACACCAAAAAGGGATTGACCGATGCTAACGCCCCATGGGTCACTCGAAACCGAACTGAGGTTGCTGAGAGGTGACTTCATCTTCTTCAAAATCTGCCCAAGATATCACTTGCCCTTCACTGTCCTGAGCTTGCCACTGCTCCCATGGAGTGATGTTCTTCTCGGAACCGGACTGCACTTGCTCTCCTTGAGCACGACGTTGAGCAATTTCAGCTTGGCGAGCCTTCATCGTTCTTTCATAGACATCATATTGGTTCCTCTCAACTTTCTTGGTCAACTTGAAGAGCTTCTTCATAGAAGTAGCCATCCAAGAGAAAGGCCCTGCCTTCTTAGTGTGAGAGGGACCGGCTTCATCCACAACTTCTTTGCTCTTCTTCTTCGGATGGAGCTTGACAAGGAGCCGCTTACTTTTGTGGGGAACCCAATGCTCCGCATCCCCAAGCTCCGCAACATCGTTCTCCTCAACCCACTTCCAAATGATGATGCGCATGATGAGAGGGGCAAAGGCGATGTTCTTCTTCTTGACAATGACTTCCCAAAGTTCATTCCAAATGAAATCCATGACGTCCAACTTCTTTCCTTGCCCTTGCATCTCCTTTGAGAGGATCATGAGATTCTTGAGATACCCATGAATTTCATCAATGTTGCCCACCTTTGGGTTGATCGTCTCGCGGTAAATCCGATGCATGATATCCCAAGTGGGAAAGAGTCCCTTTGACTTGCCAACCTTCCACTTCTCAGCGCTCTCCGGGTCATATAGAGGCAATAGCTTCTCCACTTCAGCAGCTTGCACCCCCGTGTGATGCACACGGAAGTGAGTATCATCAAAATCCTCGTAGAGGATGGGACCAAACTCCTCATAACCAAGCATCTGAGCAACCGCGGACCACTTCTCTTCAAACTTCTTCTCCTTTGTCATCCATGTGATGGTGCGCTCTGTCTCATTGCCAAGGTGAACGGTGGCAAGAAACTGAGCCACAAGCTTCTCATCAAAATCTTGTTCCAACTCCATCATGGGAATAAGCCCGAACTCTTCGCAAATATCAAGAGCTTCTCCAAAGTAATCAATCTTTTCCCTCATGTGATCCATATTGATGAAGTGCTGCTCCACATAGTTGTCCACCGGCTTCTTCAACAAGATCTCATTGTAGCATTGTTCTTGGAATCTGTTGTGAAAGAAAGGATTGTTACCCCGAATGGAGGCAATTTGATCCATCCTCTCGATCACATAGAAGTTAACAGCCCTTTTTGTAGCAAACTCCTTGTCCGAGAATTGACTAGCAGACTTGGTCCTCTGGGGCAAGGTCTTCTCCGAAGGAGGAAACCTCCGGCGAGTCACGGGAACCCCATCAATCTCATCTTGAATCTCATCACCACCGTCAGCCCTTCGTTTCTTGTGCCCAACAGACTTGGTGCGGCCACGAGGTGCACTACCTGTGAATAGCATGGGAGGGACAAGCACATAGGTAAGAATGCACCATTTCATTATTTTGGAGAAAAAGAGCACATGTCTACAAAAGTGTATGAAATTAAAACTAGAGGGAGAGTGCCAATTCTAGTGTTAGAGATGTAACAAGAGGTAATATTATGGCTTAACAAAGCACTAACATTATCTAGGGTTACTCCTCTAAAACTAGGAAGAGGAACTTCCAATCTAGCCACAAATTTCGCAACAAAATGATAGACACGGTTCTAGATCCACAAATACACACATCTACCTACTCAATCTACCATGAATCCAGGGGAACACCACTAATTTCATCTCCATCCATCAACTAGATGAGAGAGAGGGATAGGGCATACCAGAGCTCATGGCGGAGGATCGAGGAGAGGGAGAGGTGCAGGAGGCGTCCCAAGCGTGGAGGAGGAAGCTCCGGGCCTGGGAGGTCTCCTTCCCGGTGGAGGAGTGACCGGCGGCGGCGGGATCTGGGAGAGGAGGAGGGCACGGGGAGGAAACACGAGTGAGGGAATAACCCTCACATTGAGTTGACCCCGTGCCTTATCCTGAAGAAATCCCGCGAGCGGTACTACCGCTCCATCCAGCGGTAGTACCGGTCCTGGTATTTACACAGGCCCCGTGGCGATACCGCGCTGCACAGGGTGCAGCGGTAGTACCGCCAGGGGGACCGGTAGTACCGGCGCCTGGGGAAAAGTCAGCTAGGGTTCAGAAAAGAGCCCCGAAGCTGATTTGACCGCCATTTCCGACCATCCAAACAACCAAGAGTATGAAAAAGGCATTTTTAGAGAGAGATGGCTGTAATGTTTGTTTAAGAAGGGGTTGTGGCTTGGGATAGACAAGTAGATGAGGAAGGAGAAGAAACTCAAGTTTGCAAATAAAAGCAGACAAGAAGGCCCAAACTTGAGTTCTCTCCCCAAAAGGAGATCTAAAACACCAAATAAGATCCAAATAAAACCAACTCCTCATAAGGAGGAGGGCGGTGGCCGAGGCCACCATGTATGAGCAATTATCAACCCAAAACCGCGAAGATATATCTTGGGTTCAAGGCCAATACTCATCGTTTAAGCACAATTTGTCACCGGAGTGACCAAATGAAGCACGAATTGTCTATGTGCGCATAATAGAAGTAGTGTTGACTCATGAGTTGAGCTACACTCCCCCTATGTCCATGCATACACCTAAACACAATAGAGAGTTAAGGCATAGGTGTGTACGCAAAATAGTCAAGCCACGCTCCTTGAATCCACGATATTTAGCTCATTCCTCAAATAGTGAATCTTGCTTCATCAAGAGGCTTCGTGAAAATATCGGCAAGTTGGTCTTGTGTAGAAACATGGCTTAGCTCAATATCACCACGGGTAACATGATCTCGAATAAAATGATGACGAATCTCAATATGCTTGGTTCTTGAATGTTGCACCGGGTTGTGGGCAATATTGATAGCACTTGTATTGTCACATAAAAGAGGCACTTTGTCACAAATGACACCGTATTCCTTTAAAGTTTGCCTCATCCATAACAATTGGGTGCATGCACTTGCGGCGGCCACATACTCGGCTTCGGCGGTGGAGAGAGATATACAATTTTGCTTCTTGGAAGACCAACTCACCAAGGAACCACCAAGAAATTGGCAAGCCCCGGAAGTGGACTTCCTATCATCATGATCACCGGCCCAATCCGAGTCCGTGTACCCACAAAGAGAGAAAACCTTGTCCTTAGGGTACCACAAACCAAACTTTGGGGTATGAGCCAAATATCGGAGGATTCTTTTGACCGCCACCATGGCTTTCTTTAGGAGCGGCTTGGTACCTTGCACACACCCCTACACTCAACACAATATCGGGTCTAGATGCACAAAGATAGAGCAAAGAACCAATCATGGAACGGTATACCTTTTGGTCGACATCAAGACCATTTGGATTGAGTTTAAGATGAACCTTTGTGTCCATTGGAGTGCGCTTCTCCTTAACACCAACCATATCAAATTTCTTGAGCATGTCTTGGATATATTTAGCTTGAGAGATGAAAGTCCCTCCCCTCAATTGCTTGATCTCAAAACCAAGGAAGAACTTCAACTCTCCCATCATAGACATCTCAAACCTATCGGTCATAAGCTTTGAAAATTCATCATTGAAAGCTTTGTTAGATGAGCCAAAGATAATATCGTCCACATAGACTTGGCATATGAAAAGCTCCCCTTTTACTCTCTTGGTAAAGAGAGTGGGATCGATTTGCCCAACCTCAAATCCACGGTCTACTAGAAGCTCTCTAAGGTGCTCATACCACGCACGTGGGGCTTGTTTAAGGCCATAGAGTGCCTTATCGAGCTTGTAGACATGGTTAGGGAGTTTGGGATCCTCAAACCCCGGTGGTTGCTTAACATATACTAATTCTTTGAGTGGACCATTAAGAAAAGCACTTTTCACATCCATTTGTTGCAAGATAAAATTATGATGAGAAGCATATGCAAGGAGGATACGGATGGACTCAAGGCGAGCCACGGGAGCATAGGTCTCTCCAAAATCAATGCCTTCAACTTGAGAGAACCCTTGAGCCACCAATCTTGCCTTGTTCCTCACCACCATGCCATGTTCATCTTGCTTGTTCTTGAATATCCATTTAGTGCCTATAACATTGCGGCACTCTTTTGGCTTCTCAACTAGCTTCCACACCTTGTTGCGCTTGAAGTTATTGAGCTCTTCATGCATAGCATCCAACCAATCCGGATCTTCAATAGCTTCAAAGACTTTCTTTGGTTCCACCAAGGATATGTGAGCTTGATGGGCACTAAAGTTTGCGCATTGCCTTCTAGTCACAACCTTGCCCTTCAAATCACCAATAATATTGTCCAAAAGTGTTGCCTTCTCAACAAGGTCTTGACATTTCTTGCACGACGACGGGTGTTGATGTCCTCACGAGAGCTTGGAGGAATTTCTTGATCATCTTGATCATCTTGATCATTTGTGTCCCCGTCTTGACCGGAATGATGACCTTGGTCTTCAATATGCACACCTTCATCACTTGAAGGGGAAGATGGACCTTGGTCTTGATCATGGCTAGCATCAATAATTGGAGAACTTGGTTCTTGCGTAGCAACTTGATCAACTTGAGGAGGGTCTTGAACTTGTTGTTGGCTTGGTGCTTCATTTGCTCCATCGGATGGTGCGGTTCCACTTGTGATGATGATTGCTCCACATGGGTGGAGCTTGGTCCTTCTTGAGGCGCCTCATGAGAAATCTCGATTGGGCGAAAGAATCCCACGCCCATTCGCCTTATTGCATCTTGAGGTTCCTCATCATCTACATCACGAACATGAAATTGCGCCACTTGGGAGCCGTCATTCTCATCGAACTCCACACTACAAGATTCTACAATAGTCCCGAAGGTCTTGTCGTAGATTCTATAAGTGTGGGATTCGGCACCGTAACCAACAAAAGTACCCTCAAAAGCTTTAGACTCAAATTTAGTTAAGCGATAACCTTTAATCTTATAGAAACACTTACAACCGAACACCCGGTAGTAGGAAATATTGGGCTTGTTGCCGGTAAGCATTTCATATGGAGTGAACTTCTTGCCCGTGCGGAAGTAGAGGCGGTTAGATGAATGACATGCCGTGGAGATGGCCTCGGCCCACAAGAAGAGTGGGGTCTTGAACTCCGCCAACATAGATCTTGCCATATCCATAAGGGTCCGGTTCTTCCTCTCGGCTACACCATTTTGTTGAGGGGTATACGCAGCGGAATATTGATGACGAATTCCCTCTTCACTAAGAAACTCATTTAGGGTGTAGTTCTTGAACTCGGAGCCATTGTCACTTCTAATGGCCAATATAGGAACATTGTGTTGACGTTGCACTTCATTGGAGAAGTCAATGACGGCTTGTTGGGTCTCACTCTTCACTTGAAGAAATAAACCCATGTAAATCTTGAATAGTCATCGACAATCACCAAGCAATACTTCTTCCCACCAAGACTTGGTTGAGGCACGGCACCAAAGAGATCAACATGAAGAAGTTCCAATATCCTCGTTGATGAAATGATGGTCTTGTGTGGGTGGGGAGAATCATGCATCTTTCCTTCAACACAAGCCCTACAAAGACGATCTCTAGAAAAAGAAACATTCTCTTTTAGTCCAAGGATGTGGCCACCCTTGTGAAGACTTTGCAAAGTTCTCATATTGACATGGGATAAGCGGCGATGCCACAACCACCCCACGTCGGCCTTTCCGAATAGGCACATCGTTTGAGAGTTGGTTGACTCCGAAAAGTCTACCACAAACAACTCATTTTCGACATACCCAACGTAAGCGACCTTTAGAGTCTTGCTCCACATGAGTACCACAATATCAAGATCAAAATGGACGGCAAAACCCATCTTATTAACGGCACGAACGGACATTAAATTATAACCAAGGGACTCAACAAGCATGACATTTACAAGGGTGATATCCCTTGCAACTACCACCTTGCCGAGACCCGATACCTTTCCTTTTGAGTTATCTCCATAAGTGACGGTTGCTTGATTTATGCTTGTTCTCAACTCCGTCACGATCTCCTTGCTTCCGGTCATATGACTAGTGCATCCACTATCAATCACCCATTTCGACCCACCGGAAGCATAGTCCTACAAGAAATCATTGCTTGGTTTTAGGTACCCATTTTGCAATGGGTCCTCTTTTGTTAGCAACAAGGGTTTTAGGGACCCAAATAGAGTAAGCAATGTAACCATCATAAGGACCAACATATTTAGCAAACATCCCCATAATAATCAACATAAAGAATATAGTTGGGGTTAGCATGTCCCGCAAAGTCACTACGAGGAGTGTTGCCCCTTGTGGCTTCACTACTCGCAATGGTAGTCTTCTTTGCTTGTGCGGGCTTGGCCTTCTTCTTGTTCTTCTTCTTCTTGGCAACATAGCCAAGGCCCTCCTTCCCAATGTGTGGCTTTTGCGCAAGCAAAAGATCAACAATAGGCTTACTTTGGGACTAGAGGCCTTGGCAAGTTCATTCTTTAACCTAGCATTTTCCTCAATGACATTTGCATGATCACAAGAAGTAGTAGAGGAACTAGCAACATTTGATTTAGATGATTGAATTTGAAGTTGTTCAAAAGACTTGGTGAGAGTAGAGTGTTCACCCTCCAAGGCCTTGTGAGCCTTGGTGAGCTTCTCTAGCTCCTCGGTTAGTCTATCATGACCAACACCAAATTCAACCTTCTCTTTCTTGGAAAGCTTATATTTTGCAATTGCAAGGTCACGTTCTTTAATGATTTGAGAAAAGATTGCATTTTGTGACTCATCAAGATTTTTAAGTTTCTCCTCAAGAGAAACACTAAGCTCATGCTCTTCCTCAAGAGCCAAGGTGAGAGAAGCAATATCATTAGCATACTCTTTTTCAAGTCTTTCCTTTTCATCAAGCTCTTCTTGAATCCGCCCATAATCGCTCAAGAGAGATTCGAAACGAATCTTGGCTTCACCTTGCAAGTTAGTCAAGAAACGATCCAAAGCAACATTTTCTTCCTTAACTTTAAGACTCATAAGATCATCCATTTCATTTATAGTCTTGGAGGGGGAAGGAGATGATACCTCGGTGGCCTTGGCCATGAGACACTTGGCGGATTGGATTGGAACATTCTCATTGGGAGATTCGAAAAGGGATGAAGGTGTTGAAGAAGCAATAGCAATAGCGGCCACTTCACTTGTGGGTTCTTCTTCATCACTCTCACCCCCGGACATGTACTCCTCCCTTGTCACCAATACCATTCTTGGAGGAGGCCTCTTCTTCTTGAAGAAGGGTTTCTTGCTAGGGATGATGACGATAAAGTCTTCTTGAGAACAAGCCTTCCTCCATGATCTTCACGGTTCTCATAGGGGCACATGGCAACATAGTGAAATCTATCTTGGCAATTGAAACAAGTCTTCAACTTTGGGTTGCCATCCTTGAAGCCACTAGATTTGGCCTTTTCTTCCATTTGGGCTTTGGCTTTGGATGGATTCTTCCAAAAGGTCCTTGCCGCAAGAGCCACATAGTCCCTATGAGAGCTCTTGAGTTCTTGGGGGTCCATGGAGGACACATCTTCACAATCTTGATCTTCATTGTGTTCAACCACCTTGGCCTTCAACGCAAGAGAGGCTCCTTGTTGCATTCCAATAGCTCGGGCACGAGAGTCTTGAGCAATCTTGGCTTGAACCTTGAAGATTGCATCTCTTGCATGACTTCGTTGGAGGTCATTTGAGGATAGTTGTGCCTTCCTTGAAGACTCTTCAAGTCGGCCCCTTCAAAGGGCAAGAGAGCATTCACATACTTCCTTTTGACCCAAGCATCATCCACATGAGTCCCACCAAGGGCTTTGTAGGCATTGGCAAGAGACTTGAGTCTTCGGAACATTTGCTCATGGTCTTCTCCATCTTCCATGAAGAACCTTCGGCCTTGTTGCTCATTTCCTCAAACCGGTTTCTCTTCATGCTTTCATTTCCAACATACACCTCAACAAGGCACGCCCATGCTTCTTTGGCGGTGGTGCAATGCTCGATGTGAGACATATCATCTTCTCCCACGGCATCACGGATCAAGTCAAGAGCGGTGGCATTTAGTTGACAATCAACTACTTCTCTTCTGTCTTGTTGGATTCATCCACGGCTTGATACCCTTGCTCAATGATCCTCCAAAGCTCGATAGAAGCACTGTTCACATAAGATCTCATAGAAGATTGCCATTTAGTAAACAAAGATGCATTTAGCTTAGGTGGGTTTCCCCTTAGATGAATAGGAGGATGAGGGATAATAGGGTCGGGAGAGTATGGGAACGGAACGGCACCATACACTCCCGAACCATTAGGTGGGTTTAAGGTTGTCAATTTTATCTTGTTCACCCCCTTTTTCTTCCCATCACCCACATCCTTCTCGGGTTTGTCAACCTCCGAAGAGGGGGTGGGTGGAGGTGAGATACCCTTCGCTTCCATGAGTTGCATGATCATCTCTTGCAACTTGTCCATTTTGGTTTCCATATTGGACTTCAAGGAATTGAAGTCCTCCACGGAAACCGAAGTGGGCACGGAAGGAAGCTCGGGTATCTCATTTCCATGCTCATCAAGGGCCATACTACTCTTAGGCGGTTAAGCCCGAATAAGAGAACCTTGCTCTGATACCAATTGAAAGGATACGTATGGCCACCTAGAGGGGGGGGGGTGAATAGGTGCTACTCAATTTTTAGTTCTTTTTCGAGTTTAGGCTTGATACAAAGGTAAATTCTCTAGATATGCAACTAAGGTGAATTTACCTATATGACAAGTTAACACTATACTAGGCACGATACAAGTAAGAACTAGCGAGAAAGGAGTAACCGAACGGGAAGCACGCGGAGACAAAGAGTTATTCCCGAGTTCCTCCTTTTTAGGGGAGTACGTCTCGTTGGAGGGGTGTGAGTATCAAACTCAAGACGCCACAAATGGCCTCACCCTATTCTCCGATGAACCTTGCCCAAAAGCTCGGTTCACCTTCCTTATCGGAATCCTTCAAGGCGGAATCCGGAGCCCTTACAACAACTTGAGGCTCAACCCACAAAAGGATTGGGGGCTCCCAAGCACAACAACACCTGCTACACAAAAGTAACAAGCAAGTGAGAACAACAAGATGCCTAGGTTTTCCTAGTGGAAACCCTAGGCTCAAATCCCTCAAGTGAATGAGGGGGAAATGAAGAACGGCTTGGTGAAGATGTAGATCGGTGCCTTCTCCTTCAATCCTCCAAAGATCAACGCTTTTGGGTGGAGGGATTGGGAGATCTAGGTTGGTGAAGCTTTCGTTAATGGAGGAGAGAGAATCTTCAAGCTTAGTCTTCTTTGGAGAAGAAGACCTCTTTAAATAGCATCTCTCCAGAAAACTGGCCGTTGGACAGTCCAGATCCACGCAGCGGTACTACCGCTGGGGGC
Source organism: Poa pratensis (assembly GCA_947311845.1). Taxonomy (NCBI): domain Eukaryota; kingdom Viridiplantae; phylum Streptophyta; class Magnoliopsida; order Poales; family Poaceae; genus Poa; species Poa pratensis. The sequence goes on from CAMZMU010000094.1 coordinate 19,486,108, forward strand.
AGCGGTACTACCGCTGCTTCCTTCGTCTTCAGGTCAACGGCTATCTTCACAGGGACGCTCTCCAGTCAACATGGCGGTACTACCGCTGGAAGCAGCGGTACCACCGCTGCCCGGCGGTACTGCCGCTGCGGTACCGCTGCAGCTGCCGCCCGAAGTAACAGAACCCAGAAATGGGCGGTACCTCTGGCGGTAGCCGAGAAGCACCCAGCGGTACCACCGCTGGACCTGGCGGTACTACCGCTGACCAGCGGTACTACTGCTGCAGTACCGCTGGAGCTACCGCTAAAAGAAACAGAGCCCGAGAAACGGCGGTACCTCCAGCGGTACCGCCAGCGGTAGCTGGCTGAGCAGCGGTACTACCGCCACGCCTGGCGGTACTACCGCTGCCTGGTGCAGAAAACTGCAGAGAGCAAATTGCAAGCTCTATTCGATGACGCTCATCTCTAAAATTCCTGGAAGCTCAAAAACATCGTTAGATACATAATTGTGTTATCACTGACACCAAAATATCATCAAGGGAAGATGTCCTTTCAGTGGCGGGGGAGGGGGCGGAGGAGCGCGGGAGGCGCCCGCCTCGTGGTCGTTCGCCAACAGACGGAATGCGCGGAGGTCGCGCAGATGGTTTTGCACAGCTTGGTCGCCGGCGAATCCTACGGGCCGACGTCGCCGCCCGAAGACGCGCAAGCTCTTCTTCCGTCAAGGGAACGCCAGTCTCGCGCCGGGGAGGGGCCATGGCTAGGGGAGTGGATAGACAGAGTGGAGAGGAGATGTGCCGGAGACGGCGAGGAACCTGCTCTATATAGAGGCCGGGGAGGCGAACTGATGAGCTCGCCTTAACTCCGGCCAGCCAACGGCCCGCCTGCCGCACCATTTACGGCGACGCTTCAAAAGGCACGCTCGTCTGCACGTGGCGCAGACGCTTCCTCGCCGCAGAGAGGTGAAGCGTCGCTTCACCGCGCCCGGCTGGGAAACCGAGACGCCGCCCGCCTTTAATTCAGCTGACCAGGCCGCACTCAGCCTCGTGTCTCAATGACAGGCGTGGCCCGCGCGTCGGAGACATACGTGGCGGCGCGCTTCGTTCCGTCTGGGGCCACCCGAGGACTCCCCAAGATGAGTGCGCGGGGTGGACGTGCCGGACAGAAAAATGGGTCACGCCGGACCAAAATCTGTCTGGCACGCACTAAAAGCATTTGGACGACCGTTTGGACGCCCGACTGGAGATGCTCTTAAAAGTTATTCAACCCATCTAACTTCTACTAGTACTCTACAAGAAAAAGGAAAATCAACGAAATTGTAAAAGCACATGTACCACGATGTCGATAAGCAAGAACTACGAAGCGGTCCATCTGGCATCCGGGTCCCACCAACATGGCACAGTCAGTCAACTGGCCATTCTCCTCCCCTGCACCTGCACACGCGACCAAACGAAGACGCGAGAGACCACCACTGGCATGTGAGTCCCGCCACGCATGGCCTCCACCTGACGGTTGGGCCCACGAGGAATGGCCGCGCTGGCTGACATGCGGGCCCCGCCGCGCCATCTTCTCAGGGTCACTTTACCCAAGAGCAGATCTCCGAAACTAATCCCAGCCTCTCTGCTACGCGAACTCTAAACCCTACTCCTCCCCGCGCTCCGCAGTCACCGACAGCCATGGCCCACCGCGCCACCGCCGCTCTCCTCCTCCTCCTCCTACTCGCCGTCGCTGTCGCCGCCGAGTCGGAGGAGGTGGTTGAGGCGGAGAAGACGGCGACGGGGTCGGAGGAGCTGGCCGGGATGTTGGAGAGGCTCGAGAAGGTCGCGGACTCGCTCGCCAGCTCCGTCCGCGCGCTGGAGGCCGCGCTCGCCAGATCCGCGGAGCCGGAGCCCCCGCCGCCGAGGCAGCCGGTCTCCGCCGACGCGGCGGAGGAGGCGGTGGGGAGCGGGGACCGGCGGGTCCCGCAGGGGTGGCGGTCACCAAGCGCCGGCCGGTCTGGACCGAGCGGTTCAACTTCGCGGCGGCGGTGCGGCTCGGGGACGGCGCGCACGCGGCCGCGCAGGTCGCGCTGCCCTACGAGGACGCCGACGGGCTCACCAAGTACCTCGCCGTCGGCGACTCCCTCGGCCGCGTCTTCGTCTTCTCGGCGGCGGGGGACGCGTTGCTCGAGCTGAACGCCGGGGAGGCGGCGTCCTCCTCCCCGGTGACCGCCCTGCTCGCCTACCTCTCCCCGCGCCGCACCGACTGCCTCCTCTTCGCGGGCCACGCCGACGGCTCCATCGCCGCCCACCGGCTCACCGAGTCATCCCCGCACGGCGACGACTGGCTCACCCTCGCCGCGGCCTCCTCGCGCGTCCTCGTCCGTGGCCTCGACGGCTCCCCCGTGCTCCACCTCGAGGCCCACCACGCCGGCCGGTCCCGCTACGTGCTCTCATGCGACGCCGGCCGCCGCATCCGCGTCTTCACCGAGAACGGCACGCTCTACGGCACCGCCATCGCCTCCTCCACGCCTCTGGCCTTCGTCAAGCAGCGCCTCCTCTTCCTCACCGATGCAGGTGCCGCGTCGCTCGACCTCCGCTCCATGACCGTCCGTGAGACGCCCTGCGACGGCCTTGCGGAAGCGCTCAATGGCTCCCATCCAAAATCATACTCCTTCGACCCTTCCGAACGCTTCAAGGCATATGGCTTCACTGATGCCGGTGATCTCGTTCATGTCCTGCTGCTTGGTGACGTTGCCAGCCTCAAGTGCCGGGTTCGAGCCGTCAAGAAGGCCGAGGTCGACAGCCCTGTTGCGATACAGACGATCAAGGGCTACCTCTTGGTGGCCAGCCAAGATAAGATCATGGTGTACAACACCTCGTCTCAGTACTATGGGAGGGTTGGGGCGCCCCGACCCCTGTTCGCCACAACCATTAAGGATATCAAGTCTGTGTTTGCGGGTTCAAGTGCCCTGATGTCTGCCACACCAGCCGGGAAACCTCTTATTGCCGCGGACCGGGAGAAGCTTGTGATCTTAGGGCTTGGGGATGGTTATGTTGCCATCTATCGGTCAAACTTCCCGGTGTACAAGCCAGAGAGCAATGCTGTTGTGTGGAGTGGCCCGGCGCTGCTTTTCGTCCTGTTCTTGATTGGCATCTGGCAAGTGTATGTGAAGAAGAAGGATTCATTGGGGTGGACACCAGAGGAGACGTTTAACACCTCGGTCACACCTCCTACAGGGAGCATTTTGAATCATCCAGCTAGTGAACGAGCATTCGCAGATAGCACAACAAGAGCTGCTGATCGAAGCTATGCGGATGGCACAACAAGAGCTGGTGATAGAAGCTATGTGGATGCCACCACGAGATCGACTGACCGAGGCTATGCTGACGCTACCAGGGCTGTGGACCTACGTGGTGGGGCGTTAAGAAGTGCTCCAAGAAGGTATGTGTCCCCCACTAGATATTCAGGGGCAGCCGGTATTCCATATCGACCTGTTTCGGCCGAGCCTGGGCTTAGAGCCACTCCAGAGCTGAAGTATAGAGGCCCAGGTATGGAGCCCCCTGGTTTCCCCAAGAAAAGGGACACATTGTTCTCGAACAACCAAGCTGTAGTAGATGATCATGTTGAATGACGGTGTCGGTAGCTGTTGTATACTGCCCCCCCCTAAATTTTGGTCTGGTTTTGAACATCCCTCGCCTAAGAGGGATGCCAGTGATCCACACACTTGTTGTAAGTTGTAAAATTTGAAAATGTTTGTATCGTACGGGTACACTGTGACCAATTAAGATATGCTGCTGCAAATGGTGAAATAACACAAAGACTGGGTTGCACCCGTGCAATTTTACGGGTAGGTCTAACCGGCCAACTCATGTTTACTCTGCTAGTCACGGTGAATCATTAAAAAGTTACTCTCAAGACTTAATTTTATAATGACCTACAGTTGTGCTGGGATGCTTCTGAAGTGGCTTTCTAGGTAGCACCATTGGATGTTTAAGCTGCATCCGAAGAATTACCTCAGCATTTAATCCAGGTAGAGCCAGTAGATTCAGTCAATTACATTCAATGTTGATGTGAAGATGCAGTTTTATCTTTTTGTTTTGAGAACTTGTGACGACTGGGGACACACTTTAAAGTTCTTCTCACGTGCTACATCTGAACTTCCATTTTCTGTCACTATCTAATACATGTTGTACCTTTTTCTGAGTCAATGTGAGGAGTATCTGCTCACTTTAATTGAAGATATTTTGCCAGTGTTTGATAGTGCCACATCACCAAATTTGCTGACATTGACATGGGACTACAGTAATCCAATTTTGAGTTTTTTTAACCTTTTGTCATTATGTGGCTCCTTTGATCTGCTTACCTGCCACCTGTTTGGATGATAGCAATTTAGAAATCGGATGTTTATCTTACCATGATTTAGTCTGCTCTATATATATCTGGTGACAAGAACCAGACGGTTAAGATTTGTCTTGGACCATAGTTTCAATCTGATCAATGCAAATTGACATGTAAATAATTTCAGCTAACCAAGAACAGTAGGTACGTGTGAATGGCATGCTTAGTATTTCCTTCATCTTCGAGGCATTATTTTGCTGCACTTTCAGAAGTTTTATTTTTAACTTCTGGATGACAAGTTTCAGATTCAATCCAGTGGTCGTGATTATTTGTTGATAGTGCAAAGTTTCAGCTGCTTGTACAGTTTACCAAAAGGAGTAACAGCTTAAACGTGCTATGTCAGACAATTAAACAGATCACAAGGCCATACTAGCGCTTCAGCGGGCAATGCATTGCAAAGGTTTCTGCATCCTGCACATTACAAAAAAATAGAAATATTTCCTGTTGTCAATAAGTTTGAAACTGCGCATAACAGCATAAGCAGTTGCAAAGGCAACAGAAATCAAACAAAAATAGAAATATTCCACTAACATGTAGTGCATACACGATAAGCTTGTTCACATAACAACATAAACTTGAAGCATCTTCGGATTAGGAAGAACACCACACAGTGATAATGGGAAAGCAATGCATTTCCTGCCTGGTGGAAATTTTCACCGAGGAACAGAGTTCATCAAAAGGTGAGTGGGCACTACGCGCCAATATTTGCGCACAGGCAATAAAAACTGCAAAAGGTATATACTGAACATCACAAATTTTGTCTGGTTTTGAAGATCCCTCACCTAACAGGTATGCCGGAGATCCACACACTCGTTGTAAGTTGTAAAACTTGAAAATGTTTGTATTGTACGGGTACATTGTGACCAATTAAGATATGCTGCTGCTAATGATAAAATAATAACATAAAGACTGGGTTGCACCGGCGCAATTTCACGGGTAGGTTTGACTGGCGAACTCATGTTTACTCTGCTTTTCACGTTGAACGATTAAGAAAGTTACTCTAAGACTTAAGTTAATAATGACCTACAGTTGTGTTGGGATGGTTCTGAAGTACTCCCTCCATACGAAAATATAATATGTTTTAGATATTTCAATACGGACTACATGCGGATTGAATGGGTGAATTTACACGCTAATACGTGTACATCAGAAAAATGCTAATTATCTACAACATCTTATATTTTGGTACAGAGGGATTAGTTTTCTAGGTAGCAATATTGGATGACTAAGCTGCTTGTGAAGAATTATCTGAGCATTTAGTCAAGGAAGAACCAGTAGACTCAGTCAATCACATCGTCATTCTAGTAGCCACAGGGGTATGTTGAATGTTGATGTGAATATGCAGTTTTATTTTTTTTGTTTCGAGAACTTGTGACGACTCGGGACACGATTTGCACACTTTAAAGTTCTTCCCACATGCTACATCTGAACTTCCATTTTCTGTCACTATCTAATCCCCTGTTCTACCTTTTCAGAGTCAATATGAGGAGGATCCGCTCACTTTCGTCGAAGATATTTGCTAGTGTTTGATAGTGCCACATCACCAAATTTGTTGACATTGACATGGGACTACAGTTATCCAATTTGTAGTTTTTTTTTTCCTTTTGTCATTAGTTGTGGCTCGTTTGATCTGCCAAGCTTCATTAATAGTCGGAGTAAATTGGTACAAAATTAAGAGAAAAAGGTCAAAGGAAAAAGAGAAAAGGAAAGGAAGAGGGAAAATACGTATATGAACATGGGGGCATCTGCCCCGTTTTCAAAAAACGGATTTATAAATGTCAGTAAATTTCATAGAAAAGTTGCGGGTGTACATATTCACATTATATGTGCGTGCAGGAAGTTTCGAGGAAAAATAACGGAAATTCGGTTTGGAACCCGAGTCCAGATGATCTCCAAATCTGGACCGCCCGATAGACCAGCGAGGTCTGTTCCGATACATTAAACAATTCTTATACGATGAGATACGGGAGAGGGAAAAAGAACTCAGAGCGTATGTTGCACAGTGCGGATCGTATCGCAGTTATTGCGGTCGCTATCCCCCCGTTAGCCTCATTGACGGATCTGGACGGACGGAGAAATTGGCTGCTCTCAAGCTGTGGGCGCCAGCATGCCCCATGCCTAATGTAGCCTTGATGAACTCAACAGATTCTTGGCTAATCAATCCATCTCTCCCTCTGACATCACGGTTACCACATGGGATGCAGAAGTGCAGAGCACCTTGTGCACATCTTTATCCCAGAACCTCAGTACCTTGTTCTACTTTAGAACGATGGCCCGACGCGCCACATCAACCTTGCTCATGATCCACGAGCTAAACTTCAGATTGATTTGCTGCAGCAATGGGAGCTTCAGAACTCCTCCGAACCCAATTTCATTGATTAGCCAGCGCTTAAAATCCAGTGAGATTCGAGATGTAAGTTCCGGCCCTTTGTTAGCAGACTCTGCGTTGGTCTCCTCACTGCCTTGGCTTGCATGCAAGGCTGAAGCAGTGGATCGGTCAACTGCAGCTCCAGCGACGGCGCTCCCCACGTCCGACATCCCTGACGAGGCAGCAAGGCAGCTGGCAAGTCACACGCTGCAAAACTAGCTACTGAACAGAGATACCAGTTTTACGAGTTCAGGAATTACCTCCGCTTGCGTGAACTAGCTAACAGCTCTCTTCTTCCTAGAGACGGTGGGCAAAATGGAGTGTCCAGGGAGGGGAAGGCTCGAAAGTTTGCCTTCAATAAAGCCGCAGCCCTGGATGCAAGAAGCACGTTGCCGCGTGGCCACCATAAATTGTTGGAAAAAATGATAAAATGGGATGTTAATGCAGGGAAAGAACAGTGGACTCCTTTCTCTGTCCTCCGATCACTGCATTAATCCTACAGCTCTCCCTCAGATATACTGTTAATTCTCGAGCACGCCTAGTTTGATTCAGAACAGAGAACAACACACTACCTGAAAACGAGCCAGATTAGCAGCACACATATATTCAGATAGCACCAACATTACAATGCTTGACGCTGGAACTTGAATTATCTCTCATTACCAACTCGAACAGAACTCATCCAACATTATAAGCACGCATAGATGTCTAAATGCACACTCCCCAGGACTACGGACTAACACCCCACAAAATTACATCAAGTTGCATCACGCAATGGTAGGTTTACATTTTAACATTTGTGCACAGGGGCGTACTTAGGCATTCTACATACTACTGACAGTAGTCCTAATACTAGCATCACTTGCTTCCTACCCAGATCAAGTTCGCGAACAACAGAACAATGACAATGAGAAGAGCGAAGGTGTTGCCGTCTTGCCGACGCTGACGAGCAGGTCCGCCCTCACAATGTCATTCTGATGGGGGAGTATGGTTGGTGGCTGCACCGCCTGATGAACGGCACTCCCAGCTGGTATGGCATGTGCGGGACTGCCGCCCTGCCCGCCTAGGACCGCCGCGTATCCTTCTTTCCACTGGAAGAAGCTGCACTGCCCAGTCTGAAAAAATGCAGGCAAGAATTAGCAATTTAGCAAGACATCAGGAGGGGGCAAACCCGGGGTGTATCTCAATGCAGGCAACCCGCTTACACTGTAAAACTGTCACTCTTAATACCGAGTGCCCGGCCTTCTCCCCAGCCTCGAAACCTTGGTGACCACCATGCCCCCACAGATAGGGCATGGGACCAGAGGTAGGGGTGGGTCACTGGGCAGATGGTTGTGCGAAGAGGAGGAGGACGAGGCCATGGACTCTTCATCTCTAGCCGGCGGCACAATTCCGTTAGGTATCAGCTAGAGATTTGGCTGCCGGCGACCACAGGCGGGGGGAGATATATGTGAGGAATTTCTACTGAGAGGGTGACGCAAGGAAGAAGACACGGCATGGCACAACGCGTGCCCCTGGTCGAGACGCATGGACTACCGGTCTCCCGGTCCAGGGATTTCTACTTTTCGCTGGACCGTCACAGCCGGAACGGCCTTCTGCCTCATTAACTGCAGCCTGCAGGCCTGCCCCTCCACTGTTCCTAATTTGAATACACGGGAGAATACAGTAGCTGTACGCTCGCTTGACGCAAATCTCTAGGCGATTACTCGGTCCAGATATGGAGATCATCTGGACCCGGGTTCCAAAACGCCGCCCCCGAAAAATAACTTTTATTTTGGTTTGTGTAAAAAAGAGAAAAGAAAGTCTTGTGAAAAAGTTTTTTTCCAGCACCGAAATTGGCCTTTTTTGCAGAGACAAGATAAAAGATTTTTTTTGTTAAACATTGTGATGCGCGCATATTCTACAGAGATGTACACGTAAAATTTTATTTCACATTTTTTGGACATTTAAAACCGCGTTCAAAATACATTTTTTGAAAAACGGGGCATATGCCCGCAGGTTCAGATCGTCCAGGAAAGAGCCATTATCTTCCTGTTGGACAGTAGGTTCAGTCTGAACCATTTCTGCGGACCAAGACATCAGATTGGCATTTCCATTATCGTAGAGGCATTATTTTGCTGCACCTTTCTTATTGCTCGTGACCAGCTTTTAAATAGTTTGTTAGTTACTTTATTTTAAACTTCACAGTCAATTTGTTCAATTCGGGCCAAAAAAGACATGCTTCCGTACAAATACGCCATACTTGCGCGTCAGTGGGCAATGCATTGCAAGATTTCTGCATCCTGAAAATATATCGGCAGGATATCTATCACCCAACATATGCAACATCTAGCTTACCATAAGCTACTGCTGTCGATAAGTTTGCAACTGCTCATAACAGCACAAGCAGCCAAAAAGGCAACCGAGCGACCGAGGCCTTGCCCGGATGGCTACCAGGGTGATGATACCTGTGATGCTCTTTCCCCCTTTCCCCTCTCGCTCCCGTGCCGCTCTCGGGCGGCACCGGGGCGCCCAAGCCCTCCGCCCGCCGTCCCCCTCCTCGCCGTCCCTGTCCCCGCCGCTGCCGCCGGCCTTGCCGCGGTGGCGGCGGCCCCCTGCCTCCACAAAGGCGGCAGGGGGGGGAGCTCGCGGTGGACGCGGCCTTCTCCGTCGGCGCCTCTTCTTCGAGCACGACGCGGCGGCGGTGCCCGCCCTCGCGAGGAAGGGCCTGGTCCTTCTTCGGCCTGGGGAGCATCGCCTGGTGGCGCCGCCGTGGTGCCGGCCCGGCGGCAGAGGCGTAGCGGCCGTGCGGGCCCGATCTGGGCGGCGCGGGCCGAGCCTGCCCACCTCGCTTTGGCGACCTCCGGTCCCGCCTGCGTGGAGGCGCGTCCGGACGACGTCCTCCGGCGTGCTGTCGGCGATTTTGCCGGCCTCTTCCGGGCCGTGCGTTCCCGATGTTTCGGGCGGCGGCCCAGGCCCCTGCTCTCGCGGTCGTCGCGGTGGGGGCTCAACCTGCAGCTGTCGGGATGGCAGGCTGCAGAGGCGTGAAGGTAGGCGGCGACATCTGCTCTGGCTTGGAGCATGTCCGAGCTGGCTTGCGGGTCCGTTCTGGATCTGCTGGGCCCCGATCTGGGCTGCCCGGGCCGCGTCTTGACGCGAGAGTTGCTCTGCCGTGTTGGCCGCGGTGGCGGTGCTGCGCTCGCCTTCATCGGATCTGCTGGGTCGCGGGGTGGTGATCCCGGCGCCGGCCGTGCTCGCCAGGGTTGGCAGTACGTTCCGAGTTACTGCTGCTTCTGCGGTGGCGGTTTTCCCTCTGACCTTCGTGTTCGCGCTCGAGTAGGTGGTGACGCGCTGTTTGTGGTGCGGCCGTCGTGGTGTCGCCGGCCTAGCGTCTCTGGACGTCTAGTTCCGGGTCTGGCCGAGCCTTGCCAACCAGCTCTTGCGTTCAGCCTGTGGGACTAGATCCTAGTGCGTTCTAGGTTGGGGGTGCGGCTGTGATCTCTGCCTTGTCTGCTCTACGTCCTCGCGATGGCGACCAGATTTTCTGATCTGGATGGATCCCGGCGAAAGCCGTGCCTGGCTATGGCCAGAGTCAGGGACGACGTCACCTCCGGGTGTCGTTTCCTTGTTGAAGGCGTCCTGATGGTGACTCTCTGGTCTGAATTGATGGACTTCGTCCCTTCGCTTCAAGCTGCCATCCTGGCGGCCAAGTGTCGAGCGCGCTTCTCTTGTAGTTTGTAGATCACCCTGTGTGCTCTCGCCTGAGCCATAGGGGTGGTTGGTGTGGGGTCTAGGTGAAAACTTTGCAGGACCTCGGTCTCTGCCGACGACGTTGACGCGCTCTCGCGCCATGCACCTTCTTGGAGGCGTCGCCGCAAGACCCCCCTCCTTTGGGTCCTCAAGTTCTACCAGGTTGCCGGCCCGGCGTTGTGCCCCATCGGGCTGTAGTGAAGATGTGCTGGAGGTCGGTTGAGGTGGACATGGTCGTGATCGCACCGGGGCAACAGAAGACAAGGCTCACTCATTCTCTTCTTTTGTGTTGTCTTTTGTTGTTGGTTCGCTGGGCGCTTTGCGCTCTTGTGTGTGTTGTAACTCTTGGTGTAACCCTTAACCGGTTGGGCTCATTTCGAGCCTTCCGTCTATACCTGTGATGCCCCCCCCCCCCGCTCGAGTTTGAGTCCCGGTACTCACTCGCGGGCGCGTACGCACCGTTGCACTTCTGTGCGCTTCTGAAAGCTTAATACAATACCGCCAAGGTCTAGCCCTGGCTGGTCTCATTTTTTTTTAAAGGCAGCCGAAATCATACAAACAAAAATTGCACTACCATGTAGTACAGAAACAATAAGTTTGTCAACATCACAACATAAACTTGAAGCATCTACGGATTAGGAAGGAAAACACGACAGTGATAATGGGAAAACAACGCAATTATTCACTGCCTGGTGGAAAATTTCACCGAGGAACACAGTTCATCAAAAGGTGAGTGTGCAGCACGGGCAATGAAAACTGCAAAATGGCAATACCCTGACTTTAGTCCCTTTTATTAGGACTTCAAAAACCTAGAAAAGAAACTTTGGCTCCATGGTGGAAGTAAGACAGATGATCCCTCTTGTGCCGCCTATTCAGTCCTTGACGATGAAGTTCTGGCGGCTGATGGGGTTCATGATGACAGGTGGTCCAGCAGTGCGAGGCCAGGCCTGGAGCCTGGCGTCCGTGGCCTGCTGCCACTCCTTGTCGGTGGCAGTCTTGCAAACAGTACCTGTTTCCAAAGGAAGAAGCAGTTTCAGATACAAACTTATAACTTAGGCACAGGAAATCCTACAGGTACCCTGTGTAAGATGATACTCACCTCCAAAGATCTTCTTGTCAGAAACAATTGTGTCGCAGACATACGCAACGCCAATGGATCCAACCAGGGCACCGACAATGTATTTCGCTGCCATTGTTGCTGCACAATACCGAAACAGTATACATATTGTTATGTCCAGTGAACTGCTATGCAGAAATTACTCAATTAACGTAAAATCTTCACAAAATTTGGCAAGAACAAAGGTGGAGCATCGTGGAAAGGAAGGAGCATGCATATGGTGTGCGTCATGTGCTAGTGAATATATAGACAGAAAGTTAGAGATTATGTACTCTTTTCACCATCTTAGATACAATAGGCAGCATTCATATCAGAATTAGATACCAATGACCAGCTTGGATGAAAAAAACATACATGTACAAGTGCAAAAACTATACATATAGTATTTGTCTATGGGAACCACCACAGATCCACCGGCAATACATCATCCACGGTTGACCAACAGACAAAACTATGCACAAGTGCAATGATAAGACATGTGCTGGTGCAAAGATAATAAGCCACATCTCTTGACATCCAACAGATTAGTGCAATTATCATAATTCAGAAATGGCATTTGTCTACGGAAACGATCCACCGAACCGAATCCTGGCCCATCCAATGGTGCGTCAACACTCAACAACGAAACTGAAGATATGAATTCCAATAACGAGCCACGACCCAGGCAATCTCAAACAACAGCAAGTATAAGATGGATGATTCCCAATCAAATGGAGAACCCACTAACGGAAACTCGCAATCAAGCAAAGCTGGGAACCACCTGGATCGGTCATCCAGAAACCGCAGCCCGAATTCCCCAGATATCAAAGGATCGTCTTTCGAAACGACCTTCCACACGCGACGCGATCGATAGACGTCGCTAGCCACGAATCGTACGGGTTAAATTTAGATCTAATCGACTCGTAACAAACCTATTCATCTCGTCTTACCGATCATACGATCTTCCTCAACGATCACGGAGCCCTAACCCTGGGAGAGAGAAAAAAAGCGGCAAGTCTCGATCGAACGCGCGCGCGGGATCAGCCGAAACAACCCTTGATCCTTAGAGGGAGAGTGGGAGGGAGGAGGCTCACGAGAGTACCTTGCGATCGGGTTGGCTCGCCGCCGCCGCCGCCGGGGAGAGAGAGAGAGGGAGGAGACGCACGCGTGTGGAGGGGAGAGAGAAAGAGAGCGAACGCGAGAGAGAATGGGCGGAGAAATCATAAAGGGCTCCGGAACTCCTTGACCGCTTCTCCTCTGGGCCGCGTTTGCGTGATGGGCTAGACCGGGCCGCTCCTGGCGTTTGCTACCCTAATCACGCTACAGGATTCTGGGCACTAAACCAGTCCAATTGCTACGTGCCTGGCCGAAAATTAAATCCCAGGAAGCAACAAGGTACAACAAGAAATGACTACCGAACAAATCAAAAAACGGAAAAAATGAATTTACTACCGACCAAATAATATTTTTTTTTTGATTTTTAAGGATTTTCTCATTTCACATAATAAAAGTCATTACAATCATTCACAACAGCAGGCACGATCTGGTCAGGGGTATAGTTAAACCAGTTGCCACAAACACCCTGGACCCTAGCCAATCTAGCTAACTCATGGGCGACAGAATTACATTCTCTTTTTACAAGAGACAAGGAAAACTGGAAAGAGCTTCTTCTCAGGCGATCAATATCGATGTAGACGTAGCAGCAGTTTGATCGATCTTTCCTTCCAGCTTGAATAGAAGAGTACACAGCTGCACAATCAGTTTCCACCACGTCAATTTGAATCCCTTTATCATCACAGAAATTCAAGCACTTAAGAAGTGCATTCGCTTCTGCCTCTTCCGCATAACCGCAATTTTTCATCAAATCAGCTAAGCACCATACTACCTTCCCATTGTGGTCTCTAATCACCCCTCCCATCGAAGCTTGTCCAGTATCCTGGATAAAACCTGCATCGAAATTCAGTTTAAACATACCCTTGTCAGGAGGCTTCCACTGTTTTGTTTTACCATGTTCAGTTGTGTTGTGGAGCTGCACCAAGGTTCTGGGCCTCTCGTCCTCCCCATTCTTCAGCCTGAAACCAGCAGTTGCAAGGTACTGGACGTAGTTTTGAAGGAAAACTGCGGAACCTTCAATAGAGCTTTTACCGTCCTCATGAACAATGTTATTCCTTAGGTACCAAGCTCTCCACGGAAGCAACAGGATCAGAGGTCTAGAGTCAGTTGAAGTGTTTGCAAGAAGAATTAACAGCCAGTCCGGACCACTGTAAATAAACAACTCTTCTTTGGGGAGGTTCCAGAAATCTCTCATTCTCTGTCTGAGAGCTCTTGCTTTCGTGCACTGTACAGTAGCATGGTAGCTGCTTTCCTCACCTATTCCACAGATGTTACAAGTGTTGTCTTGTTCCAAGGTTCTACGCCATTTGTTCTTTTTTGTAGCTAGACTATCAGAGGCACACCTCCATGCGAAAATGCGAACCTTATGGGGAACCTGTGCTTTCCAAATAACTTCCCAAATGTTCCTAGTATCATCACCAACATCACTGTTTCCACTTAAGAGATGGGCCTTCCTCGAGATGTCGAAGGCTAGTCTGTACGCACTTTTCACCGTGAACATTCCATTCCTTTCATAATGCCAAGCAGGAAAATCTTCATCATAATTCATAGGGTTTATCTTCAGGATGTCGGCTGCGTCATGAGGTTGGAATATTTCTCTGATTTTTGTTTCATTCCACACTCTAGTTCCTTCTAAAAATAGCTCACTAACCTTTCTACATCTAGTGTGTCTCCGTAGATTGTTAGTGGGCATGGGTTTTCTCCGAGGGATCCAGTTTGATCTACGGAAATTTATCTTCTCTCCATCTCCAACTCTCCACACAATTCCTTCTTTTAGCAACTCCAGCCCATGTTCAATACCTCTCCAAGCAGGGGAAGCATCAGCTGTGAAAACCGTGTCCAGTAACTTACCATTATGGAAATATTTTGCCTTCAAAATTCTGGCACAAAGGCTGTCAGGATTAGTTAGGATACGCCATGCCTGTCTTGCAAGTAGCGCTTGGTTAAATAATTCTGTGTCTCTGAATCCCATACCACCTTGACATTTTGGTAGTGTAAGATTATCCCAAGCAGCCCAATGCACCTTCCTATGGTCTTCGTCCTCTCCCCACCAAAACTTCCTGATAGTTTTCATGTAATCCTCATGGAAACCAGTTGGTAGTTTGAAAATACTCATTACATGGATGGCTAAAGCCTGAGCCACCGCTTTTATCAGAGTTTCCTTGGCAGCCATGGCCATATGGTTTTCATTCCATCCCCCAAGTCTTTTGGAAAATTTCTCCTTGATAGGTTGGAATTTATCAGCTTTCATTCTGCCCTCCGGTGTTGGGAATCCCAGGTATTTGTCCTCAAAAGTACTTTGTTCAACACCCAAAATATTTTTAATGTCCTCTTGTGTGTCTTCACTGCAAACCGAGCTGAATAGTATGGAACATTTACCAACACTAATAAGCTGACCCGTGCACCTTTCAAAAAGATTGAGAGCATTTTTTATAGTTCTTGCTTGTTGTTGGTTTGCCTGAAAGAACAGGAGACTATCGTCTGCGAAAAGCAGATGGGAAATACTGGGAGCAGATCTGCAAATCTTCAGTGAGTGCAATTCATCCATGTAGACCGCCCTATCAAGGATTTTGGACATGCTATTTCCCACAAAAAGGAAGAGGTAAGGAGAGAGAGGATCTCCCTGCCTTAAACCTCTTGACGGCTTAAAAGTCTGAGATAGGTCACCATTGATCCTCACACCGAATCTCACTGAAGTCACACACTCCATGACTAAATTTACCCACTCCTTCTGGAAGCCTAGTTTCATCAGAGCACCTTCAAGGAACGACCAATCCACTCTGTCATAAGCCTTTGCAAGATCCAGTTTATAAGCACAGAAATCCTTAGCAATAGTTTTGTTTCTCTGAATGGAATGGAAGCATTCAAACGCTACCAGAGCATTATCAGTTAACAACCTTCCAGGTATGAATGCGCTTTGTGTTTTAGAAATCAGCTCATCCAGAAACGGTCTCAATCGGTTGATCATGCATTTGGTTACTACTTTGTACAGAACATTACACAAGGATATTGGTCTGAAGTTCTTCAACTCGTCAGCATCGTTAGACTTTGGGATGAGCACAATAGTAGAGTCATTTACCCCCTGCGGCATGGTTCCATCAGAAAAGAAACACCTTACCGCTTTGATAACATCCTCTTTAAGAATTCCCCAGTTTCTTTGGAAAAACCGAGCTGGGAAACCATCTGGTCCCGGGGCTTTAAGGGGACCAATTTGGAACAAAGCATCGGCAATCTCTTTGTCAGTGTACTCACTCAAAAGGGCTACATTCATTTCTGCAGACACCTCAGGTTGAAGAATATTAAGCAAATCGGAAGGATCCACCTCTTTATCCCTTGTGAAGAGGGATGAGAAGAAGTCCTTTGAGTACTCCAGCATATCCTCTTTTCTGTCTAGAGTTCTATTATCAGAAGTTTTCAACACCTTTATACGATTCTTTTTTGCTCTCCACGAAGCTTTTCTATGGAAGAACTTTGTATTCTGGTCACCTTCCTTCAACCAAGTGATTCTAGATCTTTGTCTCCACATCATCTCCTCTCTCAAGAGCATTTCATCCAGTCTAGCTGTGATCTGTTTAATTTCCTGGAAATTGCCCTGTGGTTTATATTTGTACAACCATTCTAGCCTTTTCCTGAGTTTCTTGATTTCCCTGTCAACTCTGCCAAAGTTTTTTTTGCTCCAGTGCTCTAAAGCTTCCTTTGTGTTCTGCAGGTTGTTGTTAACATCAGCAAGGTTTTGAGGTTTTTTTACAGCAAGCCCATGTCTCAGCAATTTCACTTTCCAGAGATTCTTCTCTTTCCCACATGTATTCATATCTCCAAGGTCCCTTTCTCGGTCTGGAAGTCTCCATATCCCCAGAGTGGAGCAGAATCGGAAGATGGTCAGATCTTGAAGACATTATGTGTTGCACATAGGCTCTAGGGAACATACTACTCCAAGCAGGATTGGCAACAGCTCTGTCAAGTCTAACTCTCACATTCTTCCTGCCTTCTTGTTTGTTGTTGTATGTCCAAGGTAAGCCACTGAAACCCAAGTCATGAAGATCACAGAATTGTAAAGTGTCCCTGAAATCTTTCATTCTTTTCTCATTCCTTCTAGCAGCAGAAAAGTGCTCACTTTGCCAAAGGGCTTCATTAAAATCTCCTACCATGGACCAAGGCAGGTTATCAGTTCGGCTAGTTTTAATTCTTTTGACAAGTTTCCAAAATTCAGGTCTAGTCTGAGCACACGGCTCTCCATAAACAAAGGTGCTCCTCCATTTTATTCCATTACTAACTTTAAAGATTACATCGATATGGTGAACACTAAAGCTTAAAAGCTCAACATCAACATCATCCTTCCACCAAAGGGCAAGGCCACCACCCTTTCCCGGGATACTAACATCAAAGCAGTGTTTGAAGCCTAGCCGCAAGCACAACCTTTCTACCAGCATCTTATTTTGTCTAGTTTCAGAGAGGAACACAAAATCTGGGCAGTACTCCCGTACAAGACGAGAAAGTTCCTGAACTGTTCGAGGTTGCCCCAACCCTCGACAGTTCCAGCACAGGTAAATCATTGTCCCTGCCAGGCGCCAGCCTCGGCGCCCGATAGTGGACCGGTAGCCCCTGGACCGGTTGCTTCCTTTTCCTCCTTGCTTGCCTCTGCTTCCTTTCCCTCCCCATCTTGTTCCTCTTCAATCTGAGCCTGATTTGCCCTGTCCAGTTCAGCCTCCTGCAGCATGCGTAACCCCTCCTTTCCAAGGCATTCAGACAGAGTAGGCACCTGGAGTATCCTCCTCTTTTGCCCGGGTTGCCTGTCCTCCTCACCCAAGTCCTCCCACTGACGAGGTCGCACCCTGCATACCTCATTCTTTTCTTTGTTGTCTTCTGTTCTGCCCTCTCTTTTCTTCCTCTTCCATCTTCCAGCATTCTCCGTGGTTGCCACATTGTCGGTGGCGTCCACAGTAGCCTTGCCCTTCTCAGCGTTGTCATTTTGGCTCTTTGCTGCACCCTTCATGATGTTGTTGATGCCTTCCCCATCTTCCCCAGTGTTCGCGGCATAGTTGTTGTTGATGGTGTTTCCCACCACCGCCAGCTCATTGTTGGTGTCGAGAGCAGCGGTAGTGTTCCTGTCTTTGTTGCCCTTGGTGGAGGGAGCAACCACCGCATGCCCATTGTTGATGTCGAGGGCCTTGGTGGTTCCTGGATCGATGATCATGGCCAGAGTGTCATCTCTGACATCTCTTGTTTCCGTCGGTGTTGTTAAAGCCTCCCGCGTACCAGCGATCACGATCGCTCCGGAGGCCCCAATGTCGCCGTTGTTGTCGTCCACCTTTAGGCGCGCAACGTGCTCCAGGACCTCCTCCACCGCTTGCGGCTCACAGCTTGCAACTTGCTCGGGGACATCGGGGGTCGTAGCCGTACTTCTCTGTTCCATGACCGGGGCAGGGGCATGCCACGGGCCTTGGTTTGAAGATTGAGCTGGCTCCTCCTCCAAGTCCTCCGGCAGGAGCCATGCACCGAGGTCATCGAAGTACACCGGCGGCACCCTGAGTTGCTGACTGAAACAAAGCTTCCTCTCCGCAGCAGGTATATCACATCTAGCCTCCATATGACCAATGAAACCGCAGAATAAACAAAAGTTTGGCAGCCTTTCATACCTTAGGCTGGTCTCCACTTCCTTTCGAGTGACTCTGTCAATGAGGGTGATCTCCTTCTGCAGCGGCATGTACAGCGGGAGTTGGAATCTTGTTCTGATGAACTTCTCGTCTATGTTGCCTCTTGAGTAGTTGTCGATCTTGATCGAGGTGCCCACGTGGTCACCCAGGTCGAAGGCGAGCTTCCTGTTGAGCAGGTAGCTGGGGATGTCGTGGAACTGAACCCACATCGGCACATGGGTAAATAGTGCCGTTGCCGGGTCAGCTCCGGCTTGCAGTCCCTCCACCAGGAACGCGTCCCCTTTGTACTGCCAGGGTCCCCCCCGGACGACATGGTCTCTGTCTCCCTCCTCCGTGAACTCGAGGAGGAACTTGCGCCCCCCCTGTGATTGCAGTGGGTTGGCTTCCATGCGCCCTCAGATCTTCCAGACCTTCTTCATGCGCTCGATCACCTCGTGCGAGTTCGCCAGTAGCATGGACAAAAACAGTCCGACCGCCAGAAAACGAGCACGCCCCGCCTGCCTTGCCTCCGTCATGTTGACGATCATGAAGCTTTTCCCCCGTCCTTCACTTGAGCCCACCACCTCCTTACCGGGGCGCCTACGGAAGGAGGCGTTGGGCATGTCGTCGTTGCGCGCTCCACAGCTCCCGCTCGCCATCAAGCACACACGCAAACACCTTGTGGGCAGAGGTCGGAGATGAGAGCTATCAATGATTTGAAGCGTGGATCTTCCTTCCTCCTCTCCTCTAGATATAGTGCCTTCCTCCCGCACCAGTTGGTCGTCGTCAATCCGAGGATTAACACTCATAATGGACCCCCAATTGCTCCTCCCGGCCATGGCCGTTGGCGCTGATTTCTCCTTCGCATCAATATTGTACATAACTCCTGGTGGAAATGGCCTCCGCGTGATCGTTGGCCCAGGATCCGGAGGGACGTTGATTCTCCCATCAAGAATCCCCTTAATCTTCGCTCGGACAGCTGTAATTTTCTCAAGAAGGATGTTGGCGGTGTATAAGGCATCTCTGGCATGGCGTATGGTGGAGACGACGGGAAATTTGTTAAAATTTGGGCCCATTTGGGGCAGCCCAATAAGCAAATTCAGAAAAAATCTCAAAGCCCATTTTTATGACAGCACACATGGGAGTGGAGTGGGAGCTAAAGTTTAGTCCCACATTGCTAGTTGGAGGAGACAAACACCACCTTATAAGGTGGAGTGTTGTGACACTTGGTAAGCTTGTGAGAACAAGAGGCTCTCTCGTGCGCACTCCTCCTACTCCTCCGCCGCCGCTCGCACGCACCGCACCGCCCGCCCGTCTCGTCACGACGCGCCGCGGGTTGCGGGAATCGAGCCGAGCTTTATTTTTGCAGTCCGGGAAAACGGTTTGGACGTCGCTCCCGGATCGTGGGCTACTGTAACCGACCTAAAACGTGCGCGACGTGGACTTGGCCCACGTTGTACCCGTTAGGGTTTTCCCGAGCCGCACTATATAAAGTCGTGCACTGCGTGCGCTGCAATGACACCGAACCAATCTAGGTTTTGCCAATCTCGTGCCTTGCGCCGCCACCGTAGTCTACTCCATCCCGTGCGCCGGCGTGCACCGGCGAACGGGACAGCAGGTCTCCGGAACCGCTCGTCCTTGTGATCCTGTACGGGAGAGGGCGAATAAGGTTTTTGGGAAGCGCTCCGCGCGACTGCTTTCAAGTTCTTCATCACAGCTCGACTTTCTGGACGATCTCCGGGTCCGCGGGCGACTCGTCTCCAACGTCGTCTTCTTCGAGCTGCTACTGTCGCCGCTCAAGCTGCTGCCGTCGCTGCTCCAACGACTACTTCATCTACAATCGTTCGGTACGTTCGTCACGTTCCGATGGCTGTGTTTGTAGATGTCTGGCTGCTGTTCATGTTAATTAATACGTCTAGTATTTTCGAGTTTAACATGTTAGTAGCTGCTGCGATCATGTTTACTATTCTGGAATTAATTCTGTAAATTATGCCTAATACTCCAACAAAATTGGGCCTCAAATTTGGTGGATTCTCTCGTAGGGTAGTGGTGGTTGTGGTTTTGTGGATTTTGGTGTTGGGATTTTCGGGTTTCGTAGGATTTCAGGTTGCGGATTGGGATCGCCCCGGTTTCGCCTTCGCGGGGAGGGAGGAGATGAACAGGCATCGTGGGGTATGAAGTATTAGCTGACGCGTCTAATCCGTCAACATCTCTGGGGGGAATAGGATTTAGATTTCTAGCTTACAGTAGAAGAGTGGCCTTTGTGGTTAACCAACAAGCTAGCTAGCAGCTAGCTTACCGACCAAATAAATTGTGCAGGGACAGTGCTCTAGAGATTGGGTAATCAACAAAATTCTGAAATTTCCGAGCGATCCAAAAGTACATCTGCAATCCCGCCGTAACATAATCAGGTCCTTTTCATTTTACCAAGCAGAAACATTGACGCGCATGTCGTAGACAAAACTAATTTTTTAAATAGCTGGCTATAGCCCGACAAATTATTTTGACTCTAGAGCTCAAGTGATCTCTTTATTTAAAAAACTATATTTACAATTTTTAAAAATATGATTTTTTTTCAATGATGCATCGTACAAGAATGCAAAATCAAAATGTGAAATAATATGTATTATGAGCTATAAAAATGAAAAAATCTTAATATTTTGGAGATTATAAAATATGTATACTCTGAACCACATTTTTTTTTGTAGATTTGGATATAAAATATTTTAATTGAGATTTTGCACGTCTATGGGATTCATGATTGACAACATGGAGAAATTTTTTCAGCTTCTTAAAACCTTGTAAATGATTCTTTTTTAAATAGGGTGGTCATTGGAGCCCGGGAGCACAAAACCTCCACTCGCCATAGCCCCGTTATAGATTTTGAGCATGTTCCGCTAAATCGTTCCATGTATAATTTTCCACTATAGGTTCATTTGACTCTGCTTTTAGACATCGGACAAAACCAATAGCTACACATGGATGCTGGTATGTGGCTGCACTTACTCGGATGAAAAATCAACCAGGCAACGACGTAACTAGCATCAAAGCGCGGCAAGGAGAACATATCTAGTGCTCCCATCCTCATAAGGTGCTACCGTTTCGGAAAAAATTACGAAAAAGTGTGTGTTCACAACGTATGTTTCTACAACCTCTAAAATTTCATCTTCAAATTAGAAATGAACCTGTCCCAAAAGTAACACCCACTGCCAGTGGGCCCCATTCGCGTGGGCCCACCGTGTACCACATGCACCAGACCCGGGTCCGCCCGTGCCCGGCCACTGTGCGCGCCTCGAACAAGCAAAGCAACCGACGCCCCGCCATCCACCCCACGATTCCCACCCAACGCCCACGGACATGTTGGCCCCGGCCCCACTGGCAGTGGCACTACCCGCGTTATACTCCAAACTCTAAAGCAACGGGGAAAAGAAGCAAAGAATAAAGAGAGCTCGGATTCTTTCCGCGGTTGCGTTTGCTCGAAGCCGGAGCTGCCGCCGCCGCCACCGCTGCGCAGTGGTGGTGCTGGAGCCAGCGAGAGGGAATCGCGGCCAGAAGGAGGGGAGGTAGCTGGAGGATCGAGCGGGCGAGGCGTGAGGTAGGTGGAGGACCGAGGGGATGGAGAGGAAGGTGGCCGTGGTGTGCGCCGTGGTGGGGTTCCTCGGCGTCCTCTCCGCGGCGCTCGGGTTCGCCGCGGAGGGCACCCGCGTCAAGGTCAGCGTCCCGCCTTTCCCCCATGTACCACCCGCCTCGGGCTGCGGTTACGCTTCTGCTGGATGAGCTCGCGCGCGTTGCTAGATCTCGCTCCCCTTGGCGAGGAAACGCTGGTAGGTACGTAGTAGGGAGGTTGGTAGAGGCCGGGCGTGGATTAATCTTGCTTGGTGAGAGCTTAGCTACCTGTGCGAGTTCTTTCCGAATCCAGCCTGAAGCTCACGCCTGTCTATGACATGGCAGCTTCGGTGAAGTTGGAGCTTGGGATCAGTCTTCATGCTGTGCATTTGCACATTGGGGATTTTGCTAGCTAGTACTAGTGGTACCTGCAGCCTGATGTGCGAGGAAAGTGTGCTGCAGCGAGGACTGAATGTCCTTGTAGTTGCCCTGAATTTGGGAACGTCATATATATGTGAGGCAGAGTAGGCGTTGTTTGGCCTAATATGAATGGACGAATCCCTCCCTAAAATAGTAGTATGATTTAATCAGGATATTTCCAAAGTATCTTCTTTCCATGTAGCTCCGTGCCTGCTTGAATGTATATAGTATGTATGCTGTCCGTGGCAGTGTACGACTATACAACCCATTCCTGTCACTGTATTCCTTGATTCATGAGTTCACATTATCTCTTGATTGTAGTTGGGGGCATATTTATCCATCTATGTTTCGAGTGCATGTATAGACTGTAAATATCGATACAATGTCCTGTCACAAGGTATACTAGCAAACGGTGGGCACATTAGGCATTTACGAATTGACTGATTCAATGCGCGTGATATACAGATGGCGTTGTAGGCTCGTAGTTTTATTACATATTTATACGATGCCTAAGTATAGTGTGCTGCTTGATTCATGCAGGTTTCAGATGTGCAAACAGATGGTGATTCTCTAAGTGGGTGCATATACCCAAGAAGCCCAGCCTTAGGCCTTGGCTTAATGTCTGCCGTCGCTCTTATGGTCGCCCAGTCTATTATAAATACAGTTGCCGGTTGCATCTGTTGTAAGAGGCATCCGGTTCCCTCGGACACTAACTGGAGCGTTGCTCTGATCTCATTCATCGTATCTTGGTAATGTTCTGCACAACAGGTTTATTATCTGTTCTATTGTCTTGCTCCCATATTTTGAAAATTCAATATAGTGTTGTATTGACTACTATTAGTTTAGTTTAAAAATTATTAGAGAATTCTGCGCATTGTTATATTATGTTGAACCCATACTTAATCTAACATTTTTTCTCTGAAATACTACTGTTAAAAGAAATTAGGGACCCTAAGTTGTGCAATGCATTGGATATCAGTCCTTCTATCAAGCGTAGTTGCTTTGTGCATGTTTATTATCATCTTGAGTTCTTGACTGTCATTTTGCTATTCTTGTTGTAATGTTAGGAATACGTTCATTAGAAATATTTGGTACGGTTAATGCCCTAGTTCTGCAACCTTTATTAAAATCCATATATATTGGTCCTGGGAGTTTGCACACTGATTGTAGGCTGATACTCACTGTAATTCTTGGAAGGATCACATCACGCACAAATGGTCATATGATGACTCGATGGAATAACTTTTTAAATAGACCTCAAATACAAGTAACAGTGTGGGCCATTATGCCTTTCTCTCAGATTATTTTGCTGTCATATTGATGGGTTGTTGGTTGTATATAATCTTAGGTAGCGTTCCTGTCTGCATCATTCTGCAGCTTGTTTTCTTTTTGCGTGTGGAAAGTTCTTGTTGCTAGTTGTAAGGACTAAGGACGTGAGCAACTATTTGACATAACATCATCCTGGTGATTGTTTTACATTCTGCAGGGTCACTTTTATAATCGCTTTCCTTCTCCTGCTGACTGGAGCTGCACTGAATGATCAAAGAGGTCAAGAGAACATGTACTTCGGCAGCTTCTGCTACGTCGTCAAGCCAGGGGTCTTCTCAGGAGGAGCGGTGCTCTCCCTTGCCAGCGTGGCTCTGGCGATAGTCTACTATGTCGCTCTGACGTCGTCGAAAGGCCCACCAGCCTGGGGCCGCAGCAGAACCAAGGCATCGCCATGGGCCAACCCGTGATCCCGCCGCAGAGCAGCGAACCAGTGTTCGTCCATGAGGACACCTACAACCGGCAGCAGTTCCCATGATCACAACAACCATATCTAAGCTGCTTTGAGGGCCACTATGAAGCTATGTACGCAAGTTATGTTTGTATAGGCTTGCAGAGTAGAACAAAAGCAGTCACGACGGCTGTTAGCTAGGTTCAGTCTTTTTCTCTTCTTCTTTCGAGGGTCTTTTTCTTTGTTGAGAATGGCCGCGAGGCATGCCTGTTTCATCACTATGGATGTTTGATTTTAAATGAACTGGGTAATGTTGAAGTTCATGTCTTGCTTGTTTGCAAGTCTCAAAGTTGTTCATGATGGATGGATGTGGACTGAATGTCTGTCCACTGTACAGCGATGACATATAATTCAGAAACAACTGGAATTCTCAGCTGGTCAGTGCGCTGTCGACGCCAGCTCATTCCTGAACTGGGCAATGGTAGTTTCGACAATGGTGTCAGGTCGCAGCATGGCGTAGACAACGGTGATCCCCTCGGCCTCGTCGATCTCCAGCAGGTCGAGCTGGCTCTGCAGCAGGCTTGCCGGCATGAAGTGCTCCCCTTCATATGCCCTCCTCCTCACCCTCTCGGCGATCACCTCTGCTGACGCCTCTAGGCACACAAACTTCACCCTGCAGGCTGCATAGCTCCCAGCCCTGTAGCTGTTGTCTCCTTCCCGGAGGATCTCCCTGTACTTGTGCCGCAAAGCAGAGCAGCTGACGGCGACATCCTCGCCGCGGTCCAGCTGCTCCCTGATGGCGCCACGGAGGGACTCCAGCCACGGGAAGCGGTCCGCGTCGGTGAGCGGGATGCCCTTGCTCATCTTCGCTGTTTACACATGGACAGGGATGAGAGCAGACAAGTCCAGAACTGACTTTCAGGCTAAACTTGAGAGATGGAAATGCAAATCCATCCTGAAAGAGTAATTTTTTGTTGGGAATTCGCTTGTACCTTTGTTTTCCTGAGAGTGGTAGTCGTCTGCCTCGACGAAGCTGCATCCCAGTGCTTTGCCGAGCATCGCAGCGACGGTCCTGCGGGACAAAAATTCGCATCGAAATTGTTCATTCAGGAGAATTGCCATTGCCATAATCTTACATGAAGAGAGCAGAGCTCAAAATGCTTTCTTGTAGGCTGCTGCACCAGTAAGCCCATGCTCGTCATAGATCAGTCAGGGATTGAGAAGGAAGGATTATTCGGGTGAGAGTCTTACGATTTTCCGCAGCCGCTGACTCCCATGATCACGATCGCCAGTCCTGCAACCATAGATGGTCAACAAGGTGAAATCGGCAGTTCATGGCTGGCTGAATCAGCTCTGATCTGACTGAGCTGATAAGTAAGAACGCTGAAGATGGGGATGCGGCCACGGAGGCACGGACACCATGCTCCTTTTAATCACAAAGGACCAAGAACAATAGAAATTAGCTGAGAGAGAGAAGCTTCCTGACCAGGCTGGACGAGATCGGAGCCGGCCATGGTGCTGTAATGGTCTGCGGTGGCAGGAAAGGGATAGGAGGAGAGTGAAGAGCGTCGAATGAATGACGAATTGACGATGCTGACAACAGAACCTTGGTTTGATCGCTGTTGCATTTTCTCAGCGTTTGACTCCGTTGAGCAACTCGCTGCCGCCCCGTTTCCCAGATCCACGCCTCAGATTTTGCCATAATTTTGTACTAGCTATAATTTTTTTTTCTCTGTGTGTAATTCTCCTTCTATGTTTTGATTTGTTTGGGTGCTCACCACATATGCCATGTGGTTAATTCTAACTATGTTTATGTACCCTGAAATTGGATAATCGATTCGACTAATACAACAGTATCTATGTAAGTTTTCGTGAGATTGGTCACGGTAGGGTAATTAATTTGCAGAGTTTTTTGCACAGACTTAATTTGCACTTAGAACTACTCCAGCAGCAGCTTACATTGGACGGCCAGGAGAGAAGCAAAAATGTTTGGTGAGCAAGCAAAGCATGAGGCGTGCACGAAACCTCCTCCAACTCCCCAGTGGAAAAATTCAGCTCACAGCTACCGCTGAGCTATCAGCTTTCAGTTGCATAGATAAGATCATAAGATAGCCCTGTCGCTGACTCACAGCTCACTGCATATCCCTATCGACCACAATCCCACACCCCTCAAAACCTTGCATGTAAACGGGACATGAGCAGCATCAAAGTTGGAACTTCTTCTCCGGAACCTTTTCACATTTATCATGTCGAAACTGGAAGAAAAGAAAACCAAACGGTACATCCATCATCACAAATTGAATCCATCTTCTGATCTAAAAGCGATTCGGGTTTCAAGTCGGTCGAACGGACTGACACACAAACAGGTTAGGCTACTTTCTAAACAGTCCCGAGCTCTGCAGCGCCTTGCAGTATTCCGAGATGATGGGAGATCTCTTCACCATGTCCCATATCTTCGCTGAGCTTCTCAGCCAGTCGCGCTCCGTGAGATTCTTGGAGAACGGCCTCGGTGGTCTTGAGAGGACCTGTAATGATACAAACAAACGCAACAGACTCACTTAACAAGGTCGAGAATAAATGCTTTAAATAATAACGAACAGAGGCTAGAAACAAATACTACTGTATGACAATGAACCTTTTTTCCTTTTAATGACTTCAAGACTCGAGTGTATGAATCTACATGTGATCTCAGGTTCTCAAATTGATTGGATAACTTCAGAAAAGAGCAGCTAAAGCTCCCATGGTTTGCCAGAATATGGAAATGAAAGACCGAACCGCAATGATTTGGAGAGAATGGCACCTTCGAAATTCACCTTGTTTTTACATTAAAAATAGTTGTGTTTCAGGGTTTTACCATATTTTTTTTTATCTCTAACTGGTTTTACCTTTTGATTCTTATGGATAGGCGGAGAGATCCCTTTTTTCACGTTTAAAAGTATGTAGAAATTACAGGTCAATTTATTTGTTCCTTTCTACTCCCTCCGTATCAAAATATAATATGTTTGCGCATGCTTGGGCCCAAATGCACCTAGACATGTTTTAGTGCAAGATTCATGTAGCACGCAAAACTGCTTTGCCAACATATGCAAAAGATAAACTTGGCAGACAAGAAAAAGCTCAACTTGCCTAGCGGCTACAACAAGAGGGAGACGAGCAAACATACCTGATCACGAAGCATCCCTAGCATGGATGAGTATGTCCCATACTCAAACTTTGTTGAGTTATCATGTGCACCTAATGGAAGAAGAAATACATCTGGTTGGCTGGAGCTCAAATCTTCAACTTTCATGCCTAAAGGAACCGAGGAATCAGTAACTTCAGGTGTTGCACTAGAGCTGCCAATGTTAAACGAGGATGACTCGAAGTGCTTTTCAAGAGTCTTCCTTAGAAGCATGAGATTCGAAGCAGAGAAGTCATGTTCCTGTAATCTGTTCAATTAGAAAATCACACAAATCAAATTACTGAGGTTAAACGAGTATAGGGCCGAATTTACGTATGCAAGTGGTATGTGCTCATATGATGATAATATCGCAGCAATATTCATTTCTTTACCGACAGGAAATTCAACAGATCTATTTATTTAGAGAAATACAAATGACGATCTGATAACAGAAAAAAACTCTCTTAAAGCAAGTATAACACTTAATAATGCTCACCTAGCATGCACAAAACAGAGATTTGCCATGTAATCTTCACTGCCTGATTGGTTATCAGTTTTATTTTCCTTGTCTGGCGAAGATGATGAGGTTAACAATGATGGGTCAGGTATGTTATTCTTCAGCAAATCAACCTGTAAAAATATATAACAACACTCATTTCAGCGTTCCGCAACATTGGCAGATATTACTTGTAGCTTAGGGTCATCCGTCACCATGTTTAAAGTTCATATTCCTCTATTTATTGCGGAACGATATGTTGCAAATATTACTAGTTGTATTCCTCCATTTATATATTTTTGCAATATTCTGCACAGAGTAACTGCCAAACTTTTTATCATTAGAATATAATACAACGACTCCACTGTCTAAATGATGGATAAGAATAGTGTGTTATTATCAACCATGCAAAGCCTTTTCTTTCTTGAAGAAGACGAATGAGAAAATGACAAGAGATATCAGTTTCCATTGCAAGAATACTACCTTTGCAAATTATAAACTGCTCCGGTAAAGTCTGAAGGTTTCAGGAATCAAGGATCGGCACTGCTTTTAGTTTCGTTAGAATTTTTTTTCGATAATAGTTTCGTTAGAATTTGATTAGAACTCACACGCTCAATTATGAACCCTATAAATAATTGTTCTGTTGTTCTGCTTAGACTACTAGAATAGGCTCAACGAAACATGGTTTTTTGTAAACCTTGACAGTCCAAACTACCAGGTGAACAAAAAACCCTAATTCTTCATAGAAGGGAGTGTCTATACAGAGAAATTATAGCCAGACAACTTACCGTAAGCATGAGCTCCCACATGGCAAAATCATTCGTTCCTTCTGACACAACCAACAAAATATTACAGACAGACGCCAAGAAAACGCCAAGCTACAGAAATTCCTTGCAGAACAACAGAAAATACTGATCAATTACTGGGTGTCGCCAAGGTAAAGCTAGCAGTAAGACAATCAAGTGTAAGAATTAAAATAAAGCATTTACCTGGATTCCCATTAGCTCATGGGCCAGATCTGCTGGTAATGGATCACCACTAAGCACCGGAAGTGTGGATGAACCATCAGGCCTCATCATATCAATTAGGATGGATGGACTGTATACTGGCTGCAGGAATTAAAAAATCTCAGCAAGTTGTTTGGCTTAACTCTTCTCATATTTTTAACATACTATTGCAGAGAGTAAAATAACTTCATCTCACCTGAGTGTCAAGGAGTATAAAACGTTCATGAGATATCCTGAAGTCAACACCTGCAGTACAGTGTTTTGCCATTGCTTTGATCTCCTCAGTTTGTGTAGCAAAAGGAGGATGCATTCCTACAAAGAACAGTCACCTAAATGAATTTTGGTTCGCTCAAGTTTAGTACGGAACAAACTGCTAATGTCATCTTTGCTATGATTCTCAGTAACCCTATTGACACGGAAAGGTTTTTGAAAATTTTATGTGTCTAAGAAGCATCGAAATTTGATAACAGCTTGGATACTACAATGTGGATATTACCGAGAATGTTTATATGACTATATTATCAACAACTAAAAGGTGCACCTGCATCGAGATAATGCGTAAGTCAATTAAACAACTACAACCACCAATGTAAGACTGAATCACTGAATGATTGCTCCAGGGTGTAAAAGAAACCATTATATACGTAAAAGGGAACCATATAAGTAAATGAATATAGTACCAGGTGAGCTTCCATCATATCCGTAAAGCGCGTTCATGATGGTTGACTTGCCCACACCAGGTGGACCAATTATCCCGATCACCATGAAATCATTGTTCTCCGTTAAATACTGCAAACAGGAAGAATTAAAAACATGAATTCAAATTTTCATGTGTGCCATGTAGAAACCAAAAGTTTTACAATTTAGTACTACCATAAATCTTATCGCCAACACATATTTTTCACAGATTTTTTGTCTGCTACGGGATAGCTTGACGAATAATTCCACCAATATGTACTACCTATAGCCTGTTTATTCACAGTAACAACATGCTTTAATGATCAGCGTAGAGCATGAAACATTGCACTACAAGATATCAGCTTCCTCATCAAACAACACATCTTAAGAGGACCTAAGGAACCTTAAGTTTAACACTACAACTCAGTGCAGAGAAGTAATAATAAGTAGTCAAGTGGAAGCATATGAAGCTAATTCATACTCTTGCACCGACCACAGGAGGAATCAGCCAATTCTAAGCACTATTCATACTCTTGCACTAACAACACGAAGAACCAGCCATTCAATCACACTACCAAACGCAGCTAACCTAGCACAAACCGTCGTCATTCTTGAATTAACCAGCATGACCGGGAAGACGATGTTTTTTTCACGCACCGGGAGAATCTTATCGGTGTGGACCTCCCACGCGTCGGAGACGAGGCTGAGCGAGCCAGGCTGCGGAGCCTGCCGCGCGCGGGCGCCGCCCTCCTCGTCGGCGCCGGAGGAAGAAGGGGGCGGCAGCGGCGGCTTGGCGAGGAGGATCTTGGGCGGCGGCGGTGGAGGCGGGTGGGAGGAGGAGGATCCCCGGTCGCTGACGCCGGCGAGCGGCGGCTGTCCGGCGGCCATCGCGGCAAGGTGCTGTGGATGCTCGGCTGAGGCTGAGGCCATAGAGTGAGAGGGGCTTTACCAATTTATGGGCCCAAGCCCTAGGAAGCCCACGTAGATACCCTTCGCAGGCCCCCATTTCGAGCCCGGAACGGCTCACGTAGACCGTCACCCTCTCCCACGGTCCCACCCACTAAAAAAAGCATAGTTTAAGGTTTAAGAATCGGTCAAGCCGGTGGACGGTTTAGTGCATATAAACCCGATAGTCGAACCATGATTTGCCTGGTTTATTTTATCTCGTTGGTGCACTATCTAAAGGAAGCTAAATTAGCAAAGATTTACTCCCTCCGTTCCTAAATATAAATATAAGATGTTTTACCGTTTGTCCACATTCACATGTATACAAATTTATCTAGACACGTTTTAGTGTGTAGGTTCACTCATTTTAGTATGCATCTACACAACTTATGAAACACCTAAAACATTTTACATTTAGAAACAGAGATCAGAACTCCCATTTTTCCTCGCTAATCCGCACAGATTAATCGGGACTTATGTTCCCCTTTTTTGATTAAACGGACGGTCTGAATTTAAAATTATGCTTTGCCCTAGAAAAATGGTATACCACCTACTTTATTCCGACCTCGGTAGAAAGTGCTTATAGCTGAACTGCAACCATCAAGACATAAAGATTGCTAGCGACCATCTGAGAGGCAACTTATTAGGACGATATAGCCAGATCATCCAAAAGTTGTAGTGTCGAGGAGTTGATTTCATCTCGGTGGAGTTCATTGATGAGGTAGCAACAAGGAAGCTCGCAACCTCTCTCGTCAACAATTTAGTACAATTATTCAACACAAAATGATAAATAATACTTGCAAAAAATTATATTCAATTTCAAAAGGAATATTTTATGACGTATCAATATCTAAAGTAGTTTGCTGCATGGGAGTATTTCAATGTTATGATGAATTTGATGTTTTCTTTGGGATCGCGAGAAATTTGTCGCAATGATGTTGAAAGGATAAAAAAATAACGTGAATGCGAGCTTTATATGTTGGAACGATGTTAGGACCCAAACTTCACAATTTTAAATGGAAGACGGCTTAGCATACCCATTAATTTTGTGTGTCAAATTTTACCCCTAACTTGTGACAATGTATCAAGTTGTAGCCTATTTATCCATTTCCACGTGGACAACTTGGGCCCACTCGTAAGGTCGACGTGGTAGTGAGCCAACTACGAACTCGAAAGTCACCCGCGTGCACCACCTGCTAACTCCATGCATCAAATCAGCATTGATTCCACCCCTCACCGGTGAGCCTGTCATTGCTGCAATACTCCTCCCTTTGCCTATGCAGTTGTTTCGTGTCAAAAAAAGTATTGTACTTGGCCGTACCTGGGACTGCTACACCAATCCGATTCGATGTGGCAGGTTAGCGGGTTGTAGAGAGCGGGTATCTGAACTATAGTCAGACCACATAAAATCAAATCATCATCACTTATGAATTAACCATTATAGACACTGAGCAAATATGATAACATTTCAGGTGTACTCGTGGCGGGCGGCTCTCATTTCTCCCCACACCTTCTCTCTCTTTCTTATCCTTTAGAGTCTTCCTTGAGCCGCCAAAACTTATCCTCTCTTGCTTCGCTGGCGCTGCCGGCCAGAGTTAAGGGAGGAGAGGGGGACTGTACCCCCTGTACATAGTAGTTTTACATTTCCTTGTGTTGTTGCTACGACAGTATGGCGATATGCCGCTTGGAGAAGCTTTCCTGGCCTGCCGCGGTGCTGGATGGCGGTCGGAGTCCTATGCCGACGAGCCCTCAACGTGACGGATGCGTGCAGGTAGTGGATCCGGCGATTATCCTCTAACTAAGCGGGGAGGCGCTCAAGCTCTTTCTCACCCAGTGCTGGTTTCCTCCTCTCCCTAGTGTCAGGGTGGCGCAGACGAAGGAGACGTCTCGCCTCTGCGGTGGTTCGACTCGAGCCTCATAGGGATCCTATAGCCCTTGCTGGGGATGTGTTCCCATGATTCCAGCACTAGTAGGAAAAGGCCTATAGGGAAAACTTATCTGTGGCGCACAAGCGCCTCAGGTAAGTTTTTACCTGCGGCGCACAGAAAAAAGTGTGCGCCTCAGGTATTCTCCCAGGCGGCCGTGCGAGGAGAGATATTACCTGAGGCGCACACTTTTTTCTGGTGCGCCACAGTTATGTTTTTATCGGAGGCGCACAATTTCTGTGCGCCACAACTAGTCTCCCCCGGGTCCACCTGCCACGCTGATCCTGGCCTCTCCCTCTCCCTTATCCCGATCCCCTTTCTCTCCCCTCGGCCGACTGCATCATCACCGCACGCACCCACCCACCCGATCCCCTTTCTCTCTCCTCTCTCACTCACCTCATCTTCCTCCTCCAGATGCGCCGCCGCCTCGTCCTCGACGAGGGTGTTGACGGCCGCAGTTTCAAGCTCGGTGTCGCCAGCGGTGGTCGAGGGCCCGATGGCATTCCTTCGGACTATCTTAGGGTGCTTGCTATAAAAGTGTGGGCCTTATTTGTAATTTTCTTTCTTTCTAAGGGCCTCTATAAAATTGACTGCATCAGCGGGCCCTTAAGGGTCCTTAGCTTGTTAAAAAGAAACCTGAACAAGCAAAAAAAAATCGAGTGAAGGACTTTTTTTTTGAAGTGGAAGACCCTAGTGAACCAGTTTTTTTTTTTTTTTGAGAATCTAGTTTTTTTTTAGCAATTTTGAGAATCTAGTGAACCAGTTAAAGAATAAGCCTTTGCACGCAGGCATCTGGAGCCCGAGAAAGCCCAGATAGATTATCCTTCATGGGCTCCCATTTTGACGGCCCAGCCACACCGTCTTCTTCCCCACCTGACGTCTGACTCTCGTCGCATTCTCAAATCCTCCTCCTCTCTGAAAGCAAAGCAAGAACACCGAGCAGGAATCCACCACCGAATCAGGCTCGAGTCGAAGGGATCCAAAGGTAACCCGAACCAGAATCATCATCACTACTCCCCCTTCCTCCTAGCTAGCTCGTTACCCCCGCTCGGGTCAAATCTGCAGCTTTTAGCTGTTTCTTGTCCCCCTTGAATCTCGTCCTAGTTTCTTGTTTCTCCTCCTCCCCCTTACCTTGGACGAGCTAGATCTCGAAGAGTAGCAGCGCGGCGAGTCGAGAGAGAGGTTTATATTTGCTTTCGCGTGCATCTGAATCGCGGCAGCTTCCCGGGGGAGGGGAAAAGGCCGCACCATTTCGTTGCCGTGTCTATGGCCCGTGCAGCCGTGCTAGAGCTTTAGGGTGCAGTTTTCGAGCTGCTACTCGTGCTCACGTTTCTGGCTCGGCGACAGATCCAGAGTTGGTTTCGGCTTAGCTCGGACCGGACCCCGGGAAAGAAGGGAATAAGCCAAGTTGGTATGTACTGAAACAAGTTAGATTGATGTGTTTCTCTTGCTGTATGACGGACACGGTTGATGAATGTTTAGCAGTGTATCGTTCACCTTCATGGCTCTGCTAGTAGATAAGGGTGAAATGTGTCTCCCTAAGTTGGTCTCCTCCACCGATTCCAAATTTGGAATGAAGTCTCCACTATTCTGTCTTCGTGATAGAAAACCAATGCTGCTCTTTTGATGGCTGCAATGAGAAAAGGGAGCAGCTAACTGTTTTTTACTAGTTGTAAGTATTTTCTTCTGCCTCAGGGCAGCAGTGTATGCATAGCTCAGCTTGTTGCAACTCACAAGTAACAGGCAACCTGTGCTATCGGCAACTAAGTGTAGGTGGTTATCCATGTCGTGAAGAGTCAGATAGCTTCCATTATGGCATGGGAATTGTTTGTATTTGAATCCAGTATTTGGTAATGAAAGCCGGTGAAGTTAGAATTGTTTGTAAGCAAAATCGAATCACCTGCTCTGGTTAACGAATCACATCTAGTGAAAGAACAGCCCAAGGAACTAATGGAAACCTAGTCGCAACATATTTTGTGCATTGCTGGTATTCTCAACAGTAACTTGGATACTGAAATGAATGTGCACATAAAAGTAATGCCTTCAAATTTACCGCCCTTATCATTACATGCTGGCATGTCAAAACATCACTTTGGTTATCCAAGATGGCCAACCGAATGATCTACTCGGTAGAACTTTCATATTTGTAATTTCTCCATTCCAAGCATGGCATGATGGTACTTGCATTATTTAAACCTGCAATCTATACAAGTTTCCTGCGCACTGTTGCTAACTTCCTTCGAACTCTGCAGTTTCAATGGCTGCCAAGTACATCGTCGGCGGCCTTCTTGGCTCCTGTGTCATCGCATACGGCTGCGACTACATCATTTCTCAGAAGAAGATCTTCGGTGGTATGTAGTGTGTCTGTCTTGAATAGCTCCTGTTGTGAATTTATAGCATACTCAACATTGTTACACTCTTGGTGCTTCGGCAAAGAGCGCATCTAGAAAGCATTTCCTTCGCGTTGATTGGTACCATGATGTTGCTCCTTGATCAGGCACCATACCAGGGACCATCTCCGACAAGGAGTGGTTTCAAGCGACGGAGAAGAGGTTCCAGGCCTGGCCCCGCACTGCCGGTCCGCCGGTCGTCATGAACCCCATCAGCCGCCAGAACTTCATCGTGAAGGACCTCAACCCCTGAGGCCGGGTATCATATAAGGTAAAGTAGTCATCTAGTAGTGCCGGAAAATTCGCCTGCCATTTTGGTGGCAACCTTGCTTTCATATATATTGGATTTTAAGATTATAGCGCTGATTCTGGCTAGAACTTTCTCCAGGTTTTCGACGGAAGCATGGGCTGGGCTTGAGCGGCGATGGCAGTAGCTAGCTACAACCTACCTATCTGTGCTTGTAATCTTACTTAAGGCTGTATTTGTCTTGATAATAAGAACGGTACTCTTGTCATCGCATTCTGGAGAACATAAGAGAAGCTGAAGCATATTTTGCTTTCTAAATTTGCCACCGTGGCATCATCAACATGATTGTTGTTACTCCGTAACATGTACGCCTTTCCCTTTGTGGTTGCTATGATGGATTCTATGCTGTGGAAAAGAAGATTTGTTTTGGACCCTTTTATTTTCTATACTCAATGTGCTTAGCAACTCATGGTCCTTGGACAATGGAGAGGCTTCTCTTTCTCTTTCACCAGTGATGCTCATAGCTGAGGCTGATGCCACTTGGCCAAAGATTTTTATCCTGTCAGTGAGTTGGTTAAGGTTTGCCAGATAACAACGAAGATATCCATGCCTTTCCAGAGAGCTCTGACGGCTTGC
Organism: Poa pratensis; assembly: GCA_947311845.1. Classification (NCBI taxonomy): domain Eukaryota; kingdom Viridiplantae; phylum Streptophyta; class Magnoliopsida; order Poales; family Poaceae; genus Poa; species Poa pratensis. The sequence goes on from CAMZMU010000094.1 coordinate 19,521,629, forward strand.
CAAGTTGCCATGCTCTGATAAGCTTCTGCATCAGTGTTGATCCATGATTGATTTGCCGGGAATTTGTTTATGAGCTTTGTGATATCGATGAACACGGGGTTGTTGGGCTTCTTTTGAATTTCTGTTATAGAAGTTCAGACAATACCAATTACGAAATCCCCTCAGGCGGGCAGGCTCTACCCTATTCCTCTCTCTGCTCTACTCTCACACCTCCATAAGGAGATCAGGCCTCGATCAATGGCGGCGCCCGGATCCTGCTCCTCGACGGCGGCCCCACCGTCAGCCGCTGGCAGCCACCCTCCCATCTGCCTCGCCGCCGACGCTTCCGCCGGATCCCTGGATACGCTGCTGCTGCGGCCACAGCTGGTGCTCTTCGGCGACTCCATCACCGAGCAGTCCTTCCGCCCCGGCGGGCGGCCCTCGCCGACACCTACTCCCGCAAGGTCGGCCAAATCCAACCACCCTCCCTCCGTCCATTCCTCCCCTACAGTCTACACACTGTCCCTGGTTCTGAATCTCTCTCTGTGATCAGGCCGACGTCGTCGTCAGAGGCTACGGCGGGTACAACACCAGATGGGCTCTGTTCCTGATCCACCACATCTCCCCCCTGGTAAAGCCCGACCCTAAGGATGGCAATCTTACCCACGGGTACGGGTACCCGCGGGTACCGTACCCGCATGGGTAGGGTATGGGTACAATTTTATACCCATGGGTAGTACCCATACCCTACCCGTCAAGTCGCGGGTAGGGCACGGGTATAATCTCGTACCCGTGGGTATACCCATACCCTGCCCGTTTATATACCTTACCCGAGGAGGTCCAATATTCATTCTCGTGAGGTTGTGAACCTATAGTAAATTTGTCGTCAATTGTCAATTTGAGTTGAGATAATTGCATGTACTAAAATATATGTTATTGAGTTGAGATAAATGTTTTTCTTTTATCAATGTGTTACCGATGAATGTAAAATTATCTATAACATATGTACTATTTTATCTACCGTTGGGTACCCAACGGATATGGGTAACCATCGGGTATGGTTATGGGCAAAGTTTCATACCCGTGGGTACGGGTATGGGTAGAGTTTTCTACCCATTGTCTACACGGGTATGGGTATGATATTGCTCTACCCGCCCCATACCCTACCCATTGCCATCCTTACCCGACCCGACCCGGCCGCATCGCAACCCATCCATTTCGATCATCACACTGATCTGTGGTAGACTGAATATATACTGCCATGTATGTATATGCAGGCTGGCTTACCGCCTGTCGCGACGACGATATTCTTTGGTGCTAATGATGCGGCGCTTCTAGGACGAACAGGCGAGCGGCAGCATGTTCCAGTCGACGAGTATAGACAGAACCTCAGAACGATCGTTAATCATCTCAAGGTAAAATGTTTCCCTTCAGTTTCTTACTTACTTGAAGTTGTCATGTTGGTCCTGTGTTAGTAGTTTCTTCTATATCTGGATCATGGTTCGAGCTTGTCTTTTTAAACATACAATACTGCAGGCAAGAAGCGTGTACATAATTAGTATGCTACCATCATAATTAGGGCATTGTCTGGATCGTGAGTATTAGAAAATCATATTTAGTTAGACTAGTTAACTAAATCTGTTTGTTTGATTGAGAACTGGGATAGGGTAACGAAGAGAACAACAATGGATTAACTAAATATCTGTCCACCCAAAAGATCTTTTCACAGTTCAAGAAACGTTTTTTTCTTTCATCCTAACATCGACCATTGAGCATGTGATCCAAAGGACAGAGTAGGATTAATGAATTATTCTACTAGCGTGTACTGTTGGAAAGTATGTATTATTGATCAAATTAGTTTATGTTAACACGTTTGTACTGTTCATCAAGTCATAACTGAAAATAACTGCTACAGATATAGAGTATGTTCATTTCCAAATAATTATGTCGAACGCCTGCATTTCCAATCTCCTTTCTCGTCTTCTCTGAATCTGATACTCCCTCCGTCCCGATTTTAATGTCGTGGAGTTTTAAGTACGGTAGTACAAAGCCCCTATACAAATGGTGGCATTTAAATCAGAACAGAGGTAGTATAGATTAAATTTCTGTTATGGGCCCTTATCATTCATGTAACTTTGACAAATATTTATTGTGATTATGTGCCTGATTATGATTTGCTGGCACATCACTCACTTTTTTTCTAAAAAGTTGCTGACTCTTATTCGCATCTAGCATCTTAGAACGGAGGGTTATCTCAACCGTTCAAGCAAATCTTTTTCAAACACGACGAAGTTGCACTGTTTATTTTTGTGGGCCGCCTCTAACTTGGAGCACTTCCATCGGAATCGCTTGCAACGGTGAAGATTGGGAAGTTCCAGGGTTTGTGTAGTCCATAAAGATGTTGTATTTTGGTTAGCAAAATCAAAATTGTGTTTCTGAACCGACTGTTTTTTTTTTTTGTTTAAGTATGAAGTTCCCGGGCTTACAAGTAGTGAATACCAATCAGTTTGGTAGAAAAAAAGTAATGCTCCTAACTAGTTTGAAGTGTACAACAGGAAAGCTTATAGTTGACTTTGGAATTCTGACTTGAAGCATTTTCAGACTAGCTGTAACTTTGCCTGCCTAGAGGCATATATGTGTTGAACACTTGAACTGTGGATTGGCTTGCTTAGAATCACAGGTTGCTAGTGTGTATTGTGATTGCTAGGGCTAGGGAGATTAAGAAGCAGTATTCTCTCGTGTTTGCTATTTGTCATACAAAAGTTATGGAACCTCCAGTTAAGAGTTGATGACCAGTCATTTTAACTCATTGGATTCTGGAAGGGCCTTTACGTAATAATTAGTACTGTTGGAAAAGAAAATATCAATGTTCATATGTTACAGGAACCAACTTCAGAGTCTTCCGTCTGTCATATAGTTAAATACTTAAATGTCTTAGTTAAAGTAGGCACACTTAATTGACAATTGCAGTGCTATATATTTCAGTTGTATTTTTTGGGCCAATATGAAATGTCAGTCCTTCAAATTATTTGAAATCTGACACTTCATCTCAATACAGGATTGTTCCAAGTCCATGGTGATTTTGCTTATCACCCCACCTCCTATTGATGAAGATGGAAGAGAACGATTTGCACGGTTGGCATAACTTCTCCTCTTGAACTATTCATGTCTGCTCTAGAAATTGACCGGCATAGAAATAAATAAATGGGAGTGGAGAAAGCTAACACCTTTGTGCTGCGATGTGCTTTTATCATAACGTGTTGATGAAAATTAGCCACAAAGTAGGCAACAGCGGGTCAAACGAACACTAAAACAGGCAAAAGTGGGTGGGACAAGCGAAATTGCAATGCCAAACATGGTCATAAGCTCTTTATTGTCGATTCTGGAGCTACTAAATACTAGAGTTCCTTTTTTGGGGAACATTGGAGTTATGGAATATTATAATTCATTTTTATTTATCATTCATGTTATGTGCAGTGACTGACATGTTTCATTTTCCACAAGCTTTATTGAACACATCACATGTAATTTATTAGTTGTTGAGTATTTGTGTTTTCTCCTCAAGGTCACTATATGGAAAAGATGCGAGGACGCTCCCTGAAAGGACAAATGAAATGGCTGGTGTCTATGCAGGTCAGTGCATAGAGTTAGCCAAAGAGATGGATGTACACTACGTTGATATTTGGTCAAAGATGCAAGCGGCTGAAGGATGGCAAAAACTTTACTTAAGGTAACTCTTCCTTGGAATTATCTACCTTTTCTGAATGGAGGTTTTATTTACGTTTTCTCAACATGGTATCAGTCAAGTTGGATTTTTAAAACTTGTACCTTCCTAGTAACTGACTAAGCATGCATGTGTAATGCCCGTGCTACTTTTAATTATATATTTTAGCATTTTTATAGAATGAATTATTTAGTTTCAAAAATATTTTTATTTATTTAGGGAACAGAGGCTTTTTGAAAAACATCCATTACTGCATTCAGCTTTATAATAAAACAACTGTTTTCATCTCCTAGTGATGGATTGCATCTGACACCGGAAGGAAATGCTCTGGTCCACAAGGAGGTTGTCGAGACCTTGAGAAGTGCTGGTCTGAAAGCTGAAGATATGCCGCATGACTTCCCTCATCATTCCAAAATTAATGGAACTTCCCCAGAAAAGGCCTTCCAGTGAAGTGATTTCAGGCTGGTGTGGTGTTTAAGTTTGAACTGCTTGCTTCCTGAATCAGAAGGTTTTGCTTTTCTTCTGTTTTACTTCTTCTTCAGTTGTCTACTTTTGAATTACAAAATTTTATGTCAATTTGTACCCCGTCAAATAATTGGGTGTGTTGCTGTGTAGTACTATATCTTAAAACTCCCTAATTATTTTTTGCCATTTTCCATAAAAAAGTAGAACTAAATGACATCAATTTAGGTGGATTGCCCAACTATTGACGATTTACAATACACAATACAAGGAACACAGTGATTCAAGTTTCATAGTATTTAAAATTGCATATCTTTGTAAACAGATGGCTCAAGAAGTCAAAAGCTAACAAATCCCTTGTCTTGGAAAGCTGTCGATAGTCTCCATGATGCATGCTGCATTGCACCACTCAAAGCTCGTTTCCGTTTGAGATTCTGGAGCTCTGATTCTAGACTTTCCACTTCCTGGTGTTAGGCTCATGAACGGAAGCTTTTACCGAAGTCTATGGCGCTCGGGCCCAGAATGGTGATGTCGGTTGCTACAAACCTACCTATATGTGCTGTAGTCTGAAGGGCTGTTTTGTCTCAACAATAAAAACAGACAAACAATAATCTTGTCTAGCTGCACTCCAGTTTTTCTTTCTTCTGAAGAACAGAACCGAACCGAACAGGCAGATAGTGTTAAAGCCCGTTTCGCTTTCCCCTCCCCTCTACAGTGCAGAGCGGGCGACCAGGGCGGCGAAAAAGTTCCTCTCGTTCTCGCCGGAGCCGGAGCGGATCTCCGCCGCCTCGGCGGTGGGGGTGGGGTGGGGATCTTGCTCCCGGTTCTCCGGCGTGTAAATAGAGTAGGATTAGCTTCCCTCGGTGGCGAATCTGAGAGGGATTCGGCGCCGATAGGGATTTGTTGTTCCGGCTCCCTTCCTCTGCCTCGCCGGAGACGGCGAGTGGGGGCCGTTTTGGTGGCTCCGGACGGTGGCTCCGGTGGTCTTCGTGCTCCCCGTTCTTTGGATCGGTGGAGGGCTGCTTCCCCTGGGCAATTGATGGGGCGACGCCGTCGATTTGCCCTCTGTGGGATCCAAGTACCTTCGCCCCATCGTCGCCATGGATCCGTTCTTCTCCGGCGGAGGCTGTGGGGGTGTGAGGTGTTGTGTAGGAGAGGGGGGCGTGCGTCTTTTGCTTCTGGTGCAGGTTCTGTGGAAGCTGGGTGGCTGATCTCGCGCGGCCAAGCCGTTCCGGCGGCGACGGGCGCGGGTTCGGGAGCTGCTGAAGGCTTGGCCGTGCGTGTTCACTGTGCTAGATTCCGTTGCTTGCGGCGGATGGATCTTGCGGTCGTCGACAAGGTTCGTGGTCTTCACTTCTCCAAGGTACGAGTGGTGCTGCTCTCTTCTTCCTCTCCGTCGGCGTCGGCGTTCTGGAAGTTGCAGTGGCTGCGGTGGTTCGGCGTTGTTCGTCGTTGCTGTTGTGCCAGTGGCGTTTGCGTGCGTTGTAACCGGTGTGTATCTGTACTTTGTACGCTTATACTATGAATATACACTGGTTTCCCTTGTTCAAAAAAAAAAAAAGAACCGAACCGAACCGAACTGAACCTGCTTTAGACTTTGGTGATATTGGCAGGAATATGATTATTGCAACGGAATATATGCCTTGGAGAAAAGATTGCCTTAGAGACCCTTCTTAGCATCCAAATGGCATGAGGCTACTGTTGCATCTCATAGTTACTCCAGAGGCTTCTCATCTCTTCTCTTCATCCCTTGATGCTTGTTGCTGAGGCTGATCCCATTTGGTCAATGATTTTGTAATTTTTTTTGTCAAAGAGTTGGTAGAATTTTGACAGGTAGAGAAAAGGCAGATATCTGTTTTCGCATGGGTGTTGATCCGTGATTCGTTGGAAGTTTCTGCTGGGTTTTGTGCTGTCGATGGAGGAGGTTTAGCTAAGTTCCTGGGCTGAACATCGTTGGAGGCTTCAGTCTCACTCGTCTGCAGCACCGACCACGGTAGTGAACATCACACGTGTCGGCCTGTGGTTATATGAGAAAGTTGCGGTCTGCCTTGTAGGGAACAAAAGTGCTCTGTCGACAACGAAAGAAAAAACATTTTACTATTTTTGAGTGCGAAGCCATAGATTCTGTGACGCGCCTGTCTTTATCGCTGAAAAGGACGGTTGCACGCAGCAGCGGCGGCGTGTCCCCGTTCTCTGCCTTCCACGCCATCACCGACCCTCACCCCGTCGCCTCAATGCGAGAGCTCCGCGTGTCATTCCGTCTCACCACCACCAGTCCGTCATGGTGGCTGCACCGGCATCGGGGCCAGTGATAAAATGCTACTCTAGTAAGCCACCGCTCACCGATCTCAGTAGAAGAAGGACTCGATCTCAGCTCAGAGTGGATAAGCTCTCACACTCGCGCGCACTGCTCTTGCTTAGTAAACTCCTCTCCTGTCTCACACTCTGATCTGCGATCTTGCGCGTCGAGCTCAGTCAGAAAGAGGAAGATCTCGATCGAAAGCTGCTGCTGCTCCATTCAATCTTCCATGGCCGCGCGAGCACTGATTTCAGCAGGCCGCCGGGTGGCCGGCGGACGCGCTGGGCCACCTCTGCTCGCCTCCTGCAGGTAGTAACGTTTCTTTCCCCTTTGCTGATTTTGCTGGTGCATGAGAAGAAAGAAAGAACAATCTTTCTCGCCTCGTAGTACTATTTGTTGATGCAAACCACATGGTGTGCACACAGGAACGGAGCCGGTATGAATCAGTACTACTCGGCCAGCGCGCAGGAACATGAGGAGGAGCACGATGGCAGGGCCGGGATGACCACCGGGGAGCAGGTGGAGGCGGCGATGAACAGCCAGAACGTCGAGGTGCTCCAGGGCGAGGAGCACGTCGCCACGGTGCTCCCGGACGAGACCATCGATATCGGCTCCGGCGCTGGCGAGGAAGCGTCTTGGGTGCCCGACCAGGAGACGGGCGTCTTCGGTCCCGCCGACGCCGACACCGCCGCCACCCACGGTCCACCCGCACCCGGCGCTGGCGCCATGCCAGTAGAGGGTGGGTCAGTGCTGGACCAGACTCTGTTCGTCCGGGAGGACATGCAGGACGTCGAGAGGCCCGCCATCGACATGGCCAATGCCAGTAGCAAGAACTACTAGTGCAAGTAGCCCCTTCGACCAGGCCTCTGTAGTTTCAATAAGCTTAGTTTAGCCTCCGTGGTAGAATAAATCTCATCCATGCCTGTTTGTACAAGGCTCACGGTTTACTACTAATCAGTAATGTCGGCTTACTTGCTTAGCGATCTTGTAAAAGCAAATAGAGCTTGGTGTTCGTCTTTCAATAAAGTAAGAAAGTTATTTGCAAATACAAGAGGGACAACGGCCGGATTCACATACAAAAGCAATTCCACAGCAATGGGTTCTAGGTGCATCTCCACCGGCCCTCCCCTCTCCCAACAGAGGGAGCGTCGGCACACGGTTGACGTTCTATTGCACACGTTGCCGTTCCCAATAGAACGGTTCCGCCCTCCGATAGAACTTTGTGATGATAAGAAATAAATAATTTATACAATAATTCAAATTAAATTAAATCGCACACTCAATTGAGTCTGGTTGCTTGTGTTTTGCATGCCCACAAATAATGCGCAACTAAATCATTTTGCAATGTGTTTTGTGTGCCCACAAATGTGCAACTAGATCATTTTGCAGTTGGTTGTCTCGTCTCGAATATTGGCATGCATGACGAGAAAATTGCCAAATTCTCGATGCGACGAATACCTTTTTGGATAGACGGCACGAATTTTGGCATTCATGACGAGAAAATTGCCAAACTCTCGATGCAACGAATACGTTTTTGGATAGATGGCATCTGCTAGGTAGTACCCTTATCGTACACAAATTCTAGAAAAAACCGACCTTCGCAATGCGACGAACACCTTACGCGCGAGGTTATCCTGGGACGTGACGGAGGCGTAGAGATCGGCCAAATACTTTGTACGGAAGGAGAGGACACGACGGCGAGAGCGATGGCCGTAACGTGGGAGGGAAGTGGCGAGAGAGTAGCGCGGGGCGAGGCAGCGTCGAGTCGAAAGAGGGCGGCTGCGGCGGCGATTTACCCGGGGGATAAGACAACCACAGAAGGGCCAGTGGGGAAGAAAAGGAAAGCTTCGGTCGCTGCCGTGTGGTACCCACCTGTAAGGATCTGAGGTGTCGGGAGTTGCTGCGGTTGCCGACACTCCCACTTACCCTCTATCTATCGGGCGTGAAATGGGGTTGCCGAACGCGCTATTGGGCCAGTGCGACAACTTTACAGCTATTGGGGCCGCTAGTGGGGGCTTTTTGGGCTGGCGCTCCCAATATCCAATAGCCCTATTGGGAGCGCCGGTGGAGAGATGCTCTAACACCCGTGGTTCATAACTTCGGCGTGTGTATTATTATGACATTCGGTAAAGAGGAGTCTTTGCCATGTGCATTCTTTTGACACTCGGCAAAGAAGGGATCTTTGCCCTGTGTAATTTGTTGACACTTGCCATGTGCCAAAAATAAACCCCACAATAAGGATGGCAATTTTACCCACGGGTACGGGTATGGTACCGTACCCGCATGGGTATGGGTATAATTTAATACCCATGGGTAGTACCCGTACCCTACCCGTTAAGTTGTGGGTAGGGCATGAGTATAGCCGTGTATCCATGGGTATACCCATACCCTACCCGTTATATAGATATTTGAATCTTATCTGTGGAGTTCCAACATATGCAACCCGTTACTTAGTTGAGATAATTGTCATATATTCATATTTCTGTTATTGAGTTGAGATAATTATTTTTTTTTGTCAAATGTGCTATCGATGAATGTAAAATTGTGAATAATCGTGTACTATTTAATTTACCCGTTGGGTACCCAATATATGGTTACGCGTACCCGTCGGGTATGGTATGGGTAAACTTTTATACCCGTGGGTACGTGTATGGGTAGAATTTTGTACCCATTTACTATAGGGTATGGGTATGGTATTGCTCTACCCGCCCCATACCCTAACCATTGCAATCCCTTACCAACGACAAACTGTTAACAAGTGTGGGTCCCATTTGTCAAAGCCGCCGTGATCGTCCCTTTATCATAAAAAATGCGGACTGCTCAAGTTTGATTCTCTGCAAACCTTGGCCGTGAGGCCCAACAAAATGACCTCGGCAAATTTCTATATGCCGGAAGGAAATTTGCCGACAGGGTTTGTCGTGAGCATGCTCACGAGAAATTGTCTGCCGAGAGTTATGCTGACTTTGCAACAAACGGTTAATTTCCCGTAGTGATTTATGTGGTATTGCAAACAAGGGTTCTCGATTTGTTTGATGTTGTTTCTATATCCACTGAGAGGGAGGATGGTTTTCAACGGGCTTTGGTAGCTTCTTTCTTAAAAGGCCACCCAATCTGGGCACAAAGATGGCTTTGCTATATGAATGGTTAAGTATTAATAGTTATACTGAGAAATCTTTTGGATCTTCGTTCATTGGCAAGATTTTAAATATTCTTCGTGAGCTAGAGGAGAAGATTTTTTTTGTCACGAATCAATATCAAGATTTGCGCATTGTTGGAAGCTATAGCATTCTTAGTCAAAAAAAAAAAGTTCAAAATTGTCTAATCTGTTTTGATAGCTCTAATTTATAGGGAAGTTGTCCAATTCTTTGTTGGAAATCATCTAAAATTTAGTTCGACAAAACGAAAATTTGGGAGTATCTAATTATTTGAAAGTTGAGATTACTGAAGATGGGTGCCTTGTGTATTCATTTTTCTCGGCTACACTGCGACTAAGGTCACTCCAAATATCAATTTTAAAGGAATTTTTTTAGGGTAGCTTGTTCCTGCAATGGAATTAGAATAACTTAATTGACTAAAAAATGAAAATAATAACTAGTTGGAATTGACCGGTGTCGACGGCTGATGGCTAATTTGTAGAGCCTGGACCTTATTGGTGGGAAAATAGTGCTGGTGTATCATTTTTCTCAAAGGGGGAGGATGATAATAGGGGTTTGTGGGTAGCTTGTTCCAAAAGTGGAATCGGAAATAAGGTAACTTGCCCGGAATTGAAAATAATAAAGAGTTGGAACTGACTGGCGCAGCCGTACATTATAGGTGGGAATTGGGAAAGTTCTGCTGGCAATGCTTGTGTATAAACACGTACAATGAGACGACGGTGGATGCATGTTATTACTTATTATTACTTTAGTAGGTAATTTGATCAGACAATAGTACGTTGTAGTACTATAAATTTTATATCATCATATATATAATGTCAGTGATGTACTTGTCGCAGTAAGAAAATACACTATTACATTACGACCGGACCATTTGACCTTATCCTCTTCCCCTTCCGTCTACAGTAAAGGAGAGAGGCGATTTTTGAGCTCTTCTTCGTCGCTTCGCCGTGCTCGCCGCCGGATCGTGGGATTCCTCCCCTCTGCCGGCCGCTCCGGCGGCGGGAGGGTGGGGGATCCTCGATCCCGGCCTGTACATAAGGTAGAAGTTGGTGGAGGTCCTGCCGGCGGCGCCTTGGAGGTGGAGGAGCTGGCGGCGGGTGTTTTGGGGTCGGCGCGTGCCATCTCCGGCGGTGGAGTTCTTCGGGGCTCTACGGCGGCGCGCTCGATTTGCGGGAGCTCGAGGACCGGCGCTGTGCTCGAGCTCGTCAAGGTCCAGCCGGATCCGTGTAGGCGGCGGATCCGGAGGCTGGAACTCAGGCCTGGACGACGTCGGCGGCTTCGTCCTGCTTCGGATTCGAGGATGGCTGCGGGAAGGTGGTGTTGCCGGAGAGGGAGGGCGCTGGCCGTGCCCGTTCACCGGCAAAAGCTCCGTCGCGGCGCGGCGGACAAGCTCTGCGGCCTCTTTCAACAAGGAAGGCGCACTCAGGCAGCGGTAAGAAGGTGGACGGCGATCTTCGGCGTCGACGCTGGAGAAGAAGACGACGTCGCTTCTAGTCCTGTATCCCCTACGTATTGTACGTTGCTTTCTGTCTTTATACTGTGTACTTTGTATGTGGTACTATGTTGAATATACGTGGGCTTTCAAAAAAAAAAAAAATACACTATTACATTATTGCTATATATATATACTCCATGTGTATCTCCTCCTGGGAGAACTATAGAAATTGACTTCAACCCATTCTGCTCCTAAGCCCTCTTTTTACTTGTAGTGCATCCACAATTCCAGTCTACTGTTTCTTTAGGCATGGATGGCACTGGGAATTACCGTGTCAGCATGCTTGTGCTATGAGTAGCATGAACACATCAAATGGTGTGTTCATCAATAGCTGGAGATCCGTGCAAAAGTACCACCCGGAGGGATATCAACATCATTTGTTGGACCCTACATATCGTCGTAATCTTTAACTCGATAGATGTGTCTTCGCCAGCTCTCTATCCCATCGGTTCGGACGATTATTGCCGTGTGATCGCTCGATGGGCAGTGAAACTTATGTGTCCCATTTGTATGCTGAACCACAAAAGTACTTTGGAGCAAGATTAGGCGAGACATGCATCCTATATTTGCATGTAGGTGCTCCTGATTTCCCCTCTTATTTTCTTCAACACTAGAATATCGAGGAAATGATGTCATGACTTTCCTCATCATTCCAAAATTGTTAGCTCATTTTGTTTTTTTAGAAAATTGGCACTTGGCCCTGCTTTATAAACTGGAAAGCAGAATGTCTTGCACAACCCTTACAACCCCTGGAAACCACCAGCTAAACTAGAGAAGCACCACACCACGTGCAAAGTCAAGCCACCAGTACAACAAAATACTAAAGCAAAAACTATTCCCAGCGCAGGGGAACTGCCAGCACAACAAAAACTCTACTGAACAACCTACAGGAAACACACGAAACCAAGATGAACAACATCATCTCCTTCTTCTCTTCAACTTGCTTGCTCGCTGTTTAGCTTAAAGCATCACCCAATCAAGCACCCTTTGCATTTTGGAATCCCACAACGGTCGCCACGACTGAAGGAAAAAAATTACACGAAAAATAGCGTCAGACACTCAGACGGCTGTTTGAGCACCTTCCCTTCGAAAATGAGCTTATTTCTGATGGTCCAAAGAGACCACAGAACTACAGCTGCTCCCACCCACACAACTTCAAATCTGCTGTTCTCCCCATATCTCACCAAAGAAAGCAAATAAAAAACTGAGTGTGGAGCATCAGGCCATCCCACAGATTCCTTAACAAAAAGCCAGATGAAAATCGCAACAGGGCATTGAAAATGTAAATGGTCAACAGATTCCACAGCATCACAAAGAGGGCAGAACCCTCTGGTTGGACCTTTTGTAGCCAGAAGTTGCTCCCTCGTCGGTAGTGTATCCTGTATAACTTGCCATAAGAAAATTCTTATTTTCATAGGAATTTTTAATTTCCAAACTCTTCTGAACTGAACATCTGACACTCCCTGAAAACATAACCATCTATACATCGACCTGGATGTGTACTTCTTTTCTAGAGCCCAGGAAACCCTATCTACCTCTTCCGAAAGAAAGATATTCTGGAACATGTCCGTTAGTTGTTCCCAAGCCTGAAACTCCTCAACTCCCAAAGATCTTTTGAGCTTAACATCCCAGGAGTGTGAGCTCAAATCATAATTCTCCGCCACAGATGAATCTGGAGAGGAAGCAGCCCAAAACATAGCTGGGAACATTGTTTTCAAAGGAACACTACCAACCCATATATCATGCCAAAATCTAGTTCTTTTTCCACTCCCCACCAAGTGCACTGCACCCCAAGGAAACCATTTTTTCACAGATTGCAGCCCATTCCAAAATTGAGAGCCCCTAGTTTCATTCATGAGAATAGACTCCCCATTCCTCAAGTACTTCCTGGTCAAGATCTGTTTCCGGGGAGCCCTTTCATCTGCATTAAATGGCTTCCAAATCCACTTAAGCAAAAAGTGAAATATTCATATGTCTAGTGTTAATAATTCCAAGTCCCCCAAAGTCATTATGCCTGCACACATGCTACCATTTCAACGTGTGATACTTGAATCCCTGCTTACATCCCTCCCAGTAAAATCTCCCCTAACCTTGTCCATATCGGTATGTGTTCCTTCTCCCAGCAAATAAAAACACATGTTAAAAATAGGAATATTTGTCAGACAAGCGTTAGACAAAGTTAAGCGAGCAGCTGAGGACATGTGCTTCCCTTGCCAAGGATCTGTTCTATTAATTTCTGTTAGGAATAATTAATAATATATTAATTAGGAGATAATCCCCACTTTGTAATCCCACGATGTGGGCAACCGTCGGGCGGTTGTTTCCTGGAGCGCCGCCTCTGGGAACCGACATCGCCCTACCCATGTATAAAAGGATTCTCTAACCATCAATAAAGCAGTTCGATTGATTCATTTGTTCTCTCTCGATTCGCTCCCGATTCTCGTTCTAACACGTTATCAGCACTGCTCGCCGGAGCGATTCCGACGAGAAGACAAGAAGAACAGGGGAAAAGTGAGTATCGGAAGTTCGGAACCATGCCTCGAGTTCCGATGTACCTTCTTCTTCGCCTTCTACTCGCTGACGGCCGTGGTCGTCGCTTCGTCGCTCGCCACCGCCGCCATGGTGTGGGCGGACTCCGGCGCTTCCAGCGCCATGTGCGCGACCTCCGCCGCTTCCGGCGTGGAGGTTGGAATCGCCAGGACCTCCGTCGCCACCACCGGAACGACGCGGGCCCTCGAACCAGGTTGTGCAACCGCGGGCGCCTCTCCAGCCCGTGCAGCCGCCGGCACCTCTCCAGCCCGTCATGCCCGACTGGCTTCTCGCCGGTCCGGCCGCACCAAGGCTTGACGCCGACGAGAACATCGACCCGGCGCTGGCCGCTCCGCCACCGCCGTTCTGGTGCCCGGTGCACGGCTGGGTGGTTTGCCCCATGCACCAGTACGACTTCGCCGTCCACGACGCACCGCCGCAGCCTCCGACCCGAGCGGTTGTTGAAGCAGAAGCCGGCGCGCCGCTCCCGAGGTCACCGACGGTGGCACGCGCACCGGACGCGCCCCTCGTGCGGGTTCACGACGGCGACGCGGTCGCCTTCATGTCCGCACCAACCGGGGCCTCCGTCTTCGCCTTCGGCTCCGGCGTGAACGGCTCCTCCAACCACGCGGTTGTCGATGTCGACGCCGTCGCGCCGCGCCTGCCGTCCCCGACACCGGCCACCCCTCCGCCTTCACCCCGCACTGGGGCTCGCCGCCGTCTCATGGCCCTTGGCGTCCCGCTGGTGAGCTCACCGTCGAGCCGCCGCTCTGGCACATGGAGCCCTGCAGCGCTCGGGCTCACGAACGGCGTCGCAAATGGAGTCTCCAACGGCGTGGCTTCAAGCCACGACCTCCTTGGTGGCTCCTCCTCCGAGGAAGACGGCGGAGCGCCTGGTCCCTCTGCCCGTCGCCGGTGATTACATATCCGGCCGGCCGGCTTTGTGCTCTCCGCGTGGTTCAATCCTGAGAATTGGGGATCGACAGCGTGTTTGGTTGGGGGATATTTTAACTAGGGAATGGGAGTTTAGGGGGTGTGGGAGTAAAACTCCTTCGTTTGGTAGGGGGCAGGGGAGTTGTACAGGGAAGGGGAAAGGGAGTTGAGGAGGCCAACTCCCTTGTTTCTATTCCGTGGGGGGCCTGGTAATTCGATCGAGATGGAGACTTCGACGGAAAAAAAAGAGCGAGCAGTCCCGCAATCGAAGGAACAAAAACCCCGCGAAAATCTTTTCCAGTTCGCGGCAAAATCCTCCTTAAATAAGATCGTGCCGCACCTTCTCGCGTGAACTCAGCCAGCCCTAACCGCGTCCTCATCTATATCGAGGTGACGGCAGGAGCGAACAGATTCAGGTGCGCTTCTTCTCCTCTTGCAATCTCAATTTTTGTGCTGGAAATTGATGCAGATCGTACCATCTAGTATGGATCTAGCTAATTAATTCGTCTGGCAACTAATTCTGATTCTTCTAGCTTTTCCCTTCACCGATCTATCCAGATCGATCCATTCCCCTTCTATTCTTTTCGTTTTGCTCTCTGGACAAAGTTAAAGATCGATTGTTTCTTTAATTCCCGTTTTTCTTTGTCCTATACAGATCACGAGCAAGAATCGCCAAAGGACACAGGTGTGTAACGATGCGCTGACTGCTGTCATCAATTTGTTTGCTAAGAAATTATGTATATGTCTCTCTGTTCTTTGTTCTCAGTCTGTGGTTAGAATTAGAAACATTGCTGGGATAGTCAGTAGATGGTCTCTTGTATGAATTTAATAGTTAGATAAATTTATAGTCTTAGGTTGCAAATATTGGTTGCACTGGGTTGTCGCTCCCGTGGCTGCAGATTGTTGCCTGTACATTACGATTGCACATACAGAGAATCCCACTTTCAATCATGCTGGAACTACCAAATTGCTTGATGTATTACCAGGTTTTAATATATTGTTGGGATAAATAAATTCATCAGATTACAAACTACTGAGAGGATCTCTTGACACAAGTTTAAATAGTAGGTAGCTGGCATGTGCATTTTATTCTTGCTGTATTTTAATGCCAAAAATTCATAGCACTGCATTTTATTCATGCATCGAAATGCTTACATACACAGTATGGAGGGGGACTTGATCCACATCAGAATGCATCACGGGGGGTCTTTTTCAACAGAAGGTCCACTTACTTATGAAGGAGGCGAAGTATCTATTTTTAGAGACTGTGATAGTGAGCGTTTATCGTACTTTCGTCTAGTTCGCATGGCCAAAGATGTAGGTTTCAAGGATGGTGATGAGTTATTTTATTCAGTACCTGAGCGTAGCCTTGATGATGGAATTGATCTGCTCCATGATGATAATTCTGTTCTTAAAATGGTGAACTTTGCAAAGAAAAACAACTTTGCAGAGACATATGTTAAGCATAAAGGCGATGAAAGCATTGCTGCTAATCAAAGATCCGGTGCAAGCAGTAAGGAGAAAGTTGCAGAGGAGGTACTTCACTACAAAAAAAAATCTTTTCTGCATGCGTTATTTATCTTGGTGCTCGTGTGTGATTTCTTGTTTGTTTGCTAGGTAGTTTTGTGTGCCTACTTGTTTGATGTTTATTGAATGATACCTTGTTTCGTTTTAAATTATGCGTGTACTTATCGAAACTGTATACTCTTGGTATCCTAATTTTGTGGCAATATCTAATTGTTTTTGACAGACATGGCACGCCCACCAAAAAACCGGAAAATCATAATGTTATTGCACACAATGAGGCAGCGGAGAGTGAAAATACTCATAATATTGTATCTGTTGCTGCAAATCTTCATAATGTTAATTAGGAGGAGTCGATGTAGGAAGCGCCGCATTAGGCAACCTTCTTGGTATGATCCAATCATTCGAGCACAAACACTGAACAACAAAATACGAGTAAGCGATACAGAATGTATTTACCAGCTAAGGATGGATAGGCGTTGTTTCCAAGTGTTATGTTCTTTGGTAAGAGAAATAGGTGGGGTAAGGGACAGTAGGAACATGAGCGTGGATGAAATGGTTGCTATGTTCCTTCACATACTTGCACATGATGAGAAAAATCGAGCAATCCATCATGATTTCCAACGGTCACCTGAATCAGTAAGTAAGTCGGAATTTCCATAAAATTCTAGACGCGGTTTTAAAACTTTGGAGAGTGTTGCTTAAGAAGCCTCGACCAATTCCTGCCAATTGCACAGATGGAAGGTGGACGTGGTTCAAGGTATAAAATCAATATGTAGACATTAGAAACCCCTTTTCTATTCTTCGTCTGACATACCTTGTTCTTACCACAGAACTATTTAGGTGCCTTAGATGGGACCTATGTAGAAGTTCATGTGCCCAAAATTGACAAGCCGAGATTTCGTTCAAGAAAGAGGGAAGTTGCAACGAATGTCCTTGGTGTATGTGCGCCAGATATGCAGTTCATTTACGTACTTCCGGGTTGGGAAGGATCTGCAGCTGACGGGAAGGTGCTTCGAGATGCTTTATCGAGACCAAATGGCTTTAGGGTTCCTCGTGGTAAGAGATAGTTTAATAAAAGGATCCATGTTCATTAGATATATTGTGTCCACAATTAACAAACACATACATATATTCATGTTTCATAGGATGTTATTACCTAGTTGATGCTGGATACAAGAACTGCGAAGGATTTCTTGCTCCATATAGAGGCCAACGGTACCATCTAAATGACTGGAAAAATCCCCCGAATACAAAAGAGGAATTGTTTAACATGAAGCATTCATCAGCCAGAAATTGTGTTGAGAGGACTTTCGGCTTGCTGAAGATACGTTGGGCTATCATTAGGAATCCCTCTTATTATCCATTTAACACGCAAGTTGATATAATTTTAGCCTGCTGCTACATTCACAATCTCATACGCCAACAAATGCGTATTGATCCTTGTGAGGAATATCTGGATGAGTACATGCGAAGTCTTGAGCAGCAACAAGTAAATGAGGATGTTATTCAATCGACTGAAGCATCTTCACAGTGGACTGAGAAAAGAGACAAGTTAGCCGAGGAAATGTGGAAATCTTGGAAAGAGAAAAGACGAGACAATTAATTGATGCATGCTAGTAGATGTTAGGCGTAGTATCTTAAATTGTTTGCTAGCTTTGTGTGTCAAAACATTCTTCCATGCTGTTTGTTTGCTCCCATATGTCACAGTACCATTTGATTTTTCTCATGTTAATGTATGAACACCTTGTGTTTGTTTCTCCCATATGTATTTTCCGTTATGATCAAATATATTCCTTACTCTTGTACATACATTTCATTGCCATATTTATTACCTAGCAGAACACAAAGTCAAAGGGGAGCAAACTTACATCCAAAAAAAGAGATAAGAGAACATGGACAGCCGAGGAGGAGAAGTTACTTATTGATATTCTCCATAAAATGAATGACTCTTCTTGGAAAGTAGATACAGGTCACAAGTCTGGGTATCTCACATATATTGAGAAGGAAATGGCTAAAGTGCTACCACATGCTGATCTTAGAGCTGATCCGCACATCAAGTCAAAAGTGAAGATTCTGAAGAAGCAACTTTCGTATGTTCTGGAAATTATGCAAAATGGCAGTGGGTTCGGATGGGATGATGAGATGAAGATGGTAACTGGAGATAGAGAAACCTATATGGGCTGGGCAAAGGTACAATTGATTTGTATTAAATAGAGAAAGAATTTTATTACTTTCCAATGTTTGTTTTGTGTTATGTTTCTAATTCAAATTCATGGTTACATTTGTAGTCCCGTGAGGGAGCAGGTCCTCTGTACATGAAGCCCATGGTCAATTTTGACAAGCTTTGTGAGATCTATGCCAATGATTTGGCTAAAGGAGGCAGTGCTAGAGGTCCTGGAGAACAAGAAGTGGTAGAAGATGAATCTCCCGTAGATGCAAGCCAGCATGCCGAGGAGAAAGCTGCACAGGAGAACACCAACCCGTCATATGGTCCTAGGCAGGGTCGTAAGAGAACGTACCCAGATGATGAAGCAATCGAGTCAGGACTTGTAAGTGTTTCTACTACACTTGCAAAATTCTTGGAAGCGGAGCAGGAGAATGCAAAAACCATGTTTGGTTTACAAAAGGCATTGAATCATGAAGCTGAAGTCCATGAGCAAACTTCAGCCAACAGAACAAAGTTACTTGATGTTCTGCAAAATCTAAAAGAGCTCAGCGTTGAAGAAGTTGTCATGGCTGTTCGTGTCATTGGTCGAGACGCTGGACAAACAGAGCTTTTCTTAAAGATGCATGAGAAGTTCCAAGTGGTGTTTGTTCGCCAGGAGCTCGAGGCGGCTAAAAAGTGAATTTTTCATTATCAGATTTAGAAGTTATTTGTTTCCCTTTTTAATTAAAGAACGGCACTAGTCTTGTTTTTCATAACTCATCAGATCATATGTTTCTTTCATCGAACATACAATTATCACGATATTATTTGAGGTTATTTTCATCTATTTGATCAACTCTGAGTGTATTATTCTCCTGCTATATGTTTTTTAACTTCCTGGATTGTACCGCTCTTCCAGTATTTATAATACTTGCTGCTCCTTTGAATATCTATATCAGCATGTTAGTTTTTATTTTTTTTTAAGATGTAATTTGTGTCTTGCGCACATACAGATGGTCATTCTTGTGTTAGCCTGCAGTTCACATATTAATCTCATCGCCATATTAATTTGTATGAACGAGTACTCGAACCCACGAGGTGAACAATAAATAACAACTCCATCTCAAATTCCATCGGATATTCCCATGATACACCAAACAAGGGAATGGGAAGAAATATCAGTTTCCCACGTCAAGTCCCCAAGCGAACTCCCACCCCTCAATTCCCATTCCCCTGGCTCAGTATTACCAAACACGCTGAGAGTCTGGGATTTATTTCCATAGTCTCTCTCCTCTATCTCTTAGATTGAGCAGGTTGACTGCATACGTGGTCATGTGCATGCGGAGACACCAGCATACCTTGCTGTCTACCCCGCATTTACTAGTAGCTATTTGCCTTATTGCTTCGCAGTACTAGTTCAGTTTGCTATCAGATTAGCCTTTTAACAGCAAGTTCTAGCAGTAATTTACTTCCTGTTATAGACTCTGTTTATATTACAGTATTTAAATTCAGTACTGTAAATCTGTAGAGTACTATGTATTCCAGATGTGATGTAATATATCTCCATGTTTTTGACATGTTGAGATTAATTACATTTTTATTTCGCGGTTGAGATTTTCAATTTCTCGCGAATAAAATCAATTCATCGTCTTAATTGAGCTTTTTGGCTTGATACGAGCACGAATCGATATGCAAAATTCAAAGTGACTTCTTCAAATTGATGTTTTGGGATCACGAGGTAGTGTGTAGATTTATCTACACCTGCTATTTAAGCCTACATATTGTCATTTTTGACATTATGATTGCCTATGTGCTCTCCCAGACATTTAATTAAGTTATGGCATAAGTCATTCGAAGCGTGAGTATTCTATACTCCGCTAATGCTGATAGATCTAGTCCAAAATTTATTTTGGAGATTGTCTACAACATGTCATGCTTAACAATTTGAAGTTGACACTGATGAGTTCAAGCCCACTTCTTGAATATTCATCTATTTTGCATAGTTCATTACAACATAACCATGATGGATTTGATTTACCGAATGTAAATTAATATTCTCTGGTTTACCCATGAACATCAAGATCGCCCTTGCGTCCCGTGGATTAGTGCGTCCAGTCCAGACCCCGGTGGAACCACCCCCGGCTGGAGTGACGCCGCTGACAGATGAGCAAAAATATGGTGCCTTGTACATCATAAGGCACCATATTCATCCAGATCTCAAATCTGAGCACTTGGAGGAAGAATCCCTAGTACCTTGTTTCAGGCCCTCAATACGAGGTGTGAACAGCATAAGGCATTTGTCATGCCTTAGGCACTTCATGATTGGACTAAACTCCGACTCCAAGACTTAAGTCTGTCGGAGAGTACAATCACAAGGTTCATAAGATCATTTCCAAACTGCGCTTTTGCGGGAAGGAATCTACTGATGTGGGGAAGATAGACAAAACTCTGTCTACTATGCTCCTATCTGACACGATCCTCCAGCAGCAGTACCGTGCTCGCGACTACCAAGTCTATTCCGACCTTTTTCACATTTTACTTCAGGATGAAAAGCATGATGAGCTGCTCGCCAAGAATGGCTCTCACCGCCTCTACCCGAAGTTCATATGAATGTCGCGAACGGACGAAAGTTTGATGGTGCCTTCAACGACAAGCTTTCGAACTTCAATGGTAAGCGAAAGCGCAACCGGAACAGAAGCCTAGAAACTCAGACTGTGGGAAATGCATCGCAAAGCCTGAGTTTGACCAAAACTAAGCTTTGCGACGAGTGTGCTTGCTACACGCATCCCACTAACAAGTGCAAGACCCCAAAACATCTGGCCATTCTGTATCAGCAACCCCAACGATGCAAAGGAGCTCAAGGGAAAAGGTTTGAAGCTCACTTCAACCTTCATCCAGACAACACCAAGGAAGTTTTGGTTGTTCGCTAGATGATCCTCCTGGACCTAGCAACACCATGACTCTCCGGCTGTCACATAACCCTATGGGCACGGAGAACATGATGGTTGAACACACCTCAACCGACATGTTGGAGACTTCTTCTAGTCCCACTATCTCCTTAGCGGTCGTTCTATTAATGTCCATTTATGTTGTTGTAATAGAACATATATATTGTATCAGCACTCTGATATAAATAAGATTGTATACATTCTATATATCTGATAAAGATTTCCATATTGGAACTTCTTCAATTCTATATATAGATTTCTACGAGTGTCAATCCGATGGATGTGGAACAAGTATATGAGAATGTACCCACTCTATTGTCTGGATTGTACTAGACGTACATCCTACTCGTAGCACATGTTGCATATAATGCAATTCCATTGGTCATGTTTTGCATGAGTTAAACTTTCCTATTCATGAGATTTAGTTTGGACATATTGTGCCAACGATCACTTCAGTCCCTTGAACATATTCAAGGTGATATTTGTGTACTCAACCAACCATTGTTTGGACTAAAATCGAATTAAATCAATTCGAATGGACAAATATTGTTGCAGAATTCTCTTCCATGCCTCCACTATTTAGTGCACAGCTCTGAGGATCGAATTTTAGCACAGTGTCCTATGTGTCCATACACAATTGTTTTTGGTTATATCTCTGATCAAAAGGATTTTTCTCATTGCGCGACCCATGTTATGCAGTTTTACACGCTGCTGACTAACTGCATATCGCAGTACTTCCCCTCTGCAATTGATACGTGGAAATCCTCCGAGCATTTCCCATCTGCGTAAGTTCGGAAGCGCGTCACGCGTACCGATCTCACCACCGCAGCGTACATCATGGGTCCACATATGAGGGATCTATGTGGGGTACAGATCTCCGTCGATCACCTAGTACCTTGAACCCCTCATAAGGGATGCTTTCATAGCCCAGTACGTTGATTGCTTATACTTAAGGAGGATTATTTCCAGGCATTAGGGGGAGATTTCAAGTACCACGTTGAATGCCAGGAAATCAATTGGGACTTCACGTTCCTCCTTATATCCACGTACTCAAGAATCTGGACTCTATGTTCGGATTCACAAATTTGCATCACATGCAAATAACCTGCCAGATTCATTTACTGATCTCAAAGGTGTTACAAACTCCTAATCCGGCTAGAAATGCGCCCGAAAGAGTGGAGGTACCAAGAAAAACCACTCAACTCCCTATTTCATAAAAAGAGGGGGAGTAGTACGGCCTCTGACCAGGATCCAGCTTCTTGCAAGCAACAAAGGAAACTGAGGAGAAATCCTCTAAATCAGTAAATGCAAGTCAACCTAGCGTTGACAAACACCTTATGGGTAGTATACACCCAGTGGAAGGGAAACCTCCACAACCCCAGCTTCAGCTTGCACACACTGGCTGGGACATCGGAACACCTGGACTCACGCGTATTGGGAAATCACGAAGAGTCATCATAGGTGCATGAGATTTCCTCCTACAATATCGACTATGGAGAATCACATAACAAAAGCCTACAATTGTCGACAAACATTTCTCTTGTATGATTGCAAATATCCTTCACAGTGATTCAGATCCAAAGACCATGGCCATGGCAGAGTGTAAACCACTCGCTCGGACTGAAATAAACAAAGGATGCAATCCAAGCAGAATTAGCCTCGCTCCTCCAATTGAATTCCCTATACAGGATTCAATATGTTTTCTTCTAGAAACAGAATGAGAACAACAAGGTGGTGAGAAAGCAAGGCTTGTAGCATAAGGTCGGGTTTCCGCAGAGATTCGAGACCTACTCTCCATACAGGATTGGAATACTCAAAAATTTCCGATAATTATATCATTGGCAGTGCAAAATCGTCTATCTATGCAGTTGATAGATGTAGTGACTACATTTCATGTGGATCACTAGATTTGGACATGTATGGTTCCCGGTGGAATCTCTATCCAAATCGAAATGTAAATGCAACATGCATTGTGTAAAATCAGTGAGTCATTACATGGCTTGTTGTTGTCGGTATATTTTGGTACAACCGACGTAGTGAGTTCCTTACACACAAGGATTACTCCTATAATGATGATTACCCATGCGTGTTTGTCATACACAAGGATTACTCCTGCAATGACGAAGCACGTGATCATCTAAAAGACGGAATTTGAGATGAAGGATTTGGTTAAACCCAAACAGTGCTTGATACTACAAGTCAGGCTACTTCACTCAAGTATTATGGTACACCAAGATGCCTATATTATAAATATTGGAGAAACCTAAAACGGACAAGTCATGTCTATCTCTCATGTCGGTTGTTCGATCTCTAGACGTAGAGAAAGATTCACTCAAACCACGGCATGGTGTAGAAGGGATATTGGGACTTCTAGTTCCATATCACTGTGCCATTGGACCCACCAAAACAACTGGTTGGGAATCAAGAATATCTTTCGATATCTCCAAGGCACCACACATTATTTGACATGTTCTTGTAATTTCAGAGAAATCTGAACTCCAATATAATCAGGGTACACTGATGTTGGCTACTTGAATGATCCCCACAATGTGTACCTACATGGTAGAACTGTCACTCCATTGATGTCTTCGAAACAGACTTCGATGACTACACCTACCAATCATTCTGAAATATAAAGCCGCGTTAATACGCGTGGCTTCACGGAATGATAAACCACGTATATTATTCATGTGGTATTGATTCTCTCGAATCACCTATCATTATCTGCAAAGATAATGTTTCTTGTGTTGCACGGATGCAAACATGTTACATAAAGAGCAATATCATTAAGCATATTGTGTTTTTATCCCCATGAGCTCATGTAGAGTCGGGGAATAAATATCTTGCAATTCAAATCATGCGATATCCTCGCTGATGTATTCACAAAGTCTCTACCAACTATAACATTCCAGAAATTAATTATGGGATTGGTATTCGACGACTTCGTGATTTGCAAGGGTCAGGGGGAGAACCTTCCTGAATAATAACATGTTCAAAGCATTATATTACACTCTTTTTCCCTTTATGAGTTTACTTTTCAGGTTCTCATTAAGGTTTTTAATGAGGTAATATCAACATAAGATCATATGTCATACTTTCTGTTTTCCCCATCGGGGTTTTTAGGAAAGTATACACGACATATTTATTGTCCTCTAAACTCTATGGATTTCATTCATATTGAGTTAACAAAGACAATAATCATTATATGTTGTATCATTTTCTCCTTACTTTTCCCACCGGGTTTTAAAGGAGTTTTTACAACATATCAAATACAATTCTCCTCACATTTTTCCCAAGGGGTTTTCGGGGAGAATTTATCATCATATGTCATACTTTCTGTTTTCCCCATCGGGGTTTTTAGGAAAGTATACACGACATATATTGTACTCTAAATTCTATGGATATACTTCATATTGAGTTAACAGAGACAATAATCAATATATGTTGGATCATTTTCTCCTTATTTTCCCACTGGGTTTGAAGGAGTTTTACCAACATATCCTACTCTACTCCTCTCATTTTTCCCACAGGGTTTTTGGAGGAGATTTAATCGAAGATGCTGGATCCTTATGAAGTCAAGTGGTGATTAGGGGGAGTGTTAGGAATAATTAATAATATATTAATTAGGAGATAATCCCCACTTTGTAATCCCACGATGTGGGCAACCGTCGGGCGGTTGTTTCCTGGAGCGCCGCCTCTGGGAACCGACATCGCCCTACCCATGTATAAAAGGATTCTCTAACCATCAATAAAGCAGTTCGATTGATTCATTTGTTCTCTCTCGATTCGCTCCCGATTCTCGTTCTAACAATTTCTTCATCAAGAATAAGAATTGTTCCAGTGTCAACCTATGATCCCCCATAGGTAGACCCAAGTATTGCATTGACAGTGCTCCCAACTTGCAGTTAAACAGATTTGCAACTCTTTCTTGCTCATCTTTCCCACGGCGGGGCTGGGATGCCCACCGGTGAGCAGGTGGAGGCGGCGCTGAATGTCGAGGTGCTCCATGGCGAGGAGCACGTCGCCACGATGCTCCCGGACGAGACCATCGGTATCGGAGGCGGCGCTGACGGGGAAGCGTCGTGGGTGCCCGACCAGGAGACGGGCGTCTTCGGTCCCGCTGACGCCGCACCGTCATCGGCTCAGCGCCCCAACCCACGGTCCACGGGTTAATAAAACCAGGGAACTAAACCCCTAGGGGAAATTTTGAGTGTCATGGGGATCCCTGGGAGAGATTGCCTTGGTGGGAAATTACCCCCGACATCATTTGGAAACAGTAGGGGTTGGGTCGGGAGGGTATGTTCGTGGACGACATAATTCACATAGCGCTTGCCCAGCTTGGCTTCGCTTTTGGGCTTAGCTATACGGTGGTTGGGCTGTTTGCTTTTGCTAGCTAGCTAGTGCAAGCGGTATTCAAAATTCAGAGGTATTCAAACTACCAATAAAATCAAAATAATCCTGAAACCATAGACACACATAAATAATTTAAAAACTCCGAAAATAAAAAATATTCCACGGCTTTGGTCCGTATCAAATAACAATTTACATGCCACAAAAAATGTAAAAAAAAGCCACGATCATCGCTTCTCTCCGGAACAAAAAGAAAAAACAAACCAAAGCCACGATCATCGCTTCTCTCCAGAACAAATACAAAAAAAAACAAAGCCACGATCATTGCCAGGTCCAAGGGATATGCTGGTACACGCCATCTCAAACAAGAATCATCAACCTACCAATATGATCAGAAATTTACATATAGTATTAGCTACGGCTAAATTTGCAACATCAAATATCAAGCTATGAACAGTATCAGGATAAGTAGTTGCGTACCAGATACAGATTCATAACTAGCTACAGTATCAGGAGTTCAGGACATAGAACCATTCATCAAAGGCATAGAAGCACACGCAGGTTACACTTTGTTACGAAACTGCAAATTTTTCATCAAGGACATAGATCTGAACCCTGTCAATTGTTCCTTCCATTATGCAGAATGCGTTGTAATGAAAATATGTGATCTGCTTCTGCAATCATATGTTCCCAGAACCGGAAGAAAATAGAAGCTTTCCTTCACAGAACCGGAAGAACATAGCTTTCAGCTTAACTTGAATACCTGCATATCATGATAAAACTGTTAGCTAGCTCAAACCTGTTAACAACACTCAGATCAGCTCAACTAACTTTCAAACAAGCAAATCTCATCGATTAATTCAAGTAGTAGAGTAAACCCACGGTGTATTTTCTGTAAACCCATGGTTGCAACAGATGTGACTGATCATGCTAAATAATCTTGCCGCCGGAACTAGTCATTCTACGGAACTTCCACCAGCAACTTCTTTTAACATTTTCATTGGCTAGCTTTAGGAAAACCTGAGGATCAAAAAAGTATAAAAGAGTAATTATATGCATGTTCGCCAAAAAAATGGAGGCCAAATCGCACCAAAACATTGTCTACATCTAGGTAACAGAACCTGAGTTGCATAAATTATAGTATGTGAATCAGCATGTATATGCTAAGCACAGTGTGCATTAAATAAGAAAAAAATCGAATAGAACTGGATGCCCCTACAGATAGAGAGATCAAGATGTAATATGCTTGACATTGAAGTTCTGAAACAATTCAATAAATATACGAGTATACTGCTGACACAAACATAATGTTAATGACAAATGTGTGCGACATGACCATGATTCTGAGATGATATTCTTTTATCCGCTAAACATGCATGGGATTGTGAGATCACAACCAACAGCGGATAACTGACATACATGGGACAATGATCTATGCTTTTGTGTCCTGCATATATGTAATCTGAAAGCAAATAGGATGACATGCTATGAATTCAATATCATGACTGGAAGCACAAAAGGGGACATTAACAACAAATAAATGGGGAATCTAATTCACGGGCTAATTTAATTTGCTTATTAAGAATGAATTGGCGAACTATTGCTGATGCATAACTTGCAAAATTGACGCTACAGCTATACTCATTTAACCACCACGGATTTTCACATAATCTTGGACATCAATCCTAGGGATGAAGAAGCCAACAAATCAATTGAGTTGCTAGAAAATTCGTTCAACAGTGCACTCTACCACATGCAGAAGATCTGACTCCACCATATCAACAACTAGCTAAGCAACTACTACCTAGAGATTTTCTCATGCCAATACGATGACACACCTCACCCAATGTTCTTCCTCTTGTCTTTAGTTGACACATTGCATAGAAATAGAAGCAGATCCATATGGAATCCTAGAAGCGCAAGGAGGAGATAGGAAAGAGAGATGGAACTGACTGCCTGGCAACAAACAATCGGACTGAAATCATTTATCAATATGACTCTTGTAAATATGAACTCATTTCTCCATATGGATCAGGTCCTTGACACATAAATATGACTATATTGTAAGTAGCTTGCTTGATTCAATTTTCCTTCTTTTATTGGCTGACAGGTAAATTGTAGCTTGTAGGCCAGCATCTAACATCCTACATGATCCTTCATGAAAGTAAGAGCTACAATGCCTTCTTCACATACCAGATGTAGTAGAAGCATAACAATTAACTAGTATTGAGAATCATCAGCTGAAGTAAAGGTTATCTTGAGTAAGCAAGCACTACAGAAAACTAATCCATGTGCTTATTCCTGAAATCATCTTTCTATTTTAGCATGTATTGTGGATATACCTTGAGGTGGAGGCGTGCAAGATCGAGAGAAAGAGTAGGCTCGGCTTACCTGGTGGTGGCGTGCTCGTCGGCGAGGGACGGTGTCCACGTGGAGCAGGCGGAGGTCGAGCACGTTGCTGGAGGGGGCGGAGCAGGTCCATACGTGGCCGAAGGCGGTGGAGGAGGTCGGGCTGTTGCCGGAGGGAGATGGAGGAGGTCGTGGCCAAGAGGTCGTCTCGGAGTGGAGTCGAGAGATGGGGCGAAAGCCTATTTCTTCAGTGGAGAGATCGCTGATCTTGCGTAGGCGGATGCCGGCTCGGACGAAGGAGGTCGGGGGGCGGAGGAAAGCTAGGAGGAAGGAGGACGGAGGGGGAGTGCTCGGCAGGTGGCCTCGCTCCGGCCGCGGGAAGAAGAACAGGCGTCGCCGCAGCGCCGTCGCCTCTGTCGCGAGAGGAGAGCGAGCGAGGGATTTCGTTCCCCGCCTGTGGACTCGTGGATTGGGCTCCCGGGGAAAGGACGCGGAAGGGCCAGATTTCCCTCCCTCGCGGAGCGCCCAAATAGGCCTGTGGGGCTTCCCGGGCCAGATTCGCCCGGGGCTTTTCGCCCGGAAAAGTCCCGGGATCTCGGACTTTTCCCTTACTACCAAATGAGGGAGCCCATATATGCAACGGCAAATGCAATCATTAAAGGAACCAAATTAGAAGCCAATGACTCCACACATCAACAAGGTTTTGAGAGGATACAGGATAAAGTGCAAGCGCCCCTATCAATTCCACAAATTCAAGATGCCAACTTCTCCACAGGAAATGCCATCTATTGTGATGCAGCCTGGGAAAGACAAACGGGGGCAGAGAAGAGCATAGCTGGACTTGGAGTTGTTATACACATGCAGGACAATCAACACCTCCAGGAGCTCCATATTTCCGTCATCTCTCCTCCAGCTTCATCACCTCTCCAGGCTTAGACCTATGGACTCCTCCTAGCTACAAAGCTAGCAGACATTTTGCAGGTTAAAGATCCCCACTTTTACACCGACTGTTCGGTGTTAGCCTTGGCTGCGGCGTCACCAACACTGTTTGATGCTCCAGGACATTGGGAGAATAGGCCATATCTTGCAGCGATTAAGGCTTCTTCCTCTTTCCAGGGCAATAAAATTACTCACATTAACAGGAGCTGCAATGTCAAAGCAGATCATCAAGCTCGTCTAGCTCTTCGACTTCAGAATAGATCTTTAGCTATCCGATGCTTATGTTCAGAAGCAGGTCAATGTCCTAGTAGGGACATCCTTTCTGTATCAAGCGTGGCTCCGTTCACGCTTCTCTATGTAAAATGCACCTAAGTTATAAATAAAATCTTCTATGTTCAAAAAAAAAATGAGGGGAGCCCCTGTACATCGCTTTACAGCGACGGTTCCTGCCCGCGTCGCCTACTAAAAATCTTAATGGGCCGGCCTTCGCACGCTAGGTTACACTGTTTCGTAGGTACGCGACACATGCATGCGGATTGATCAGGATACGTTGAGCGTTCTCGTTCCCCATCAGGCGACGCCGCCGCCGCCGCCGCCGCTGATTTCCCTCTCGTTAGGGTTCTCTCTTCTCTCGTCGGCCGACGCCGGCATTGAGCATCTTTCTCCGATCCAATCCCTTCTCGGTTGATCCCAGGGGCTGGTTCTCGGGCTGATCTCGGGGAGATCTTGTATCTCTACCCGGCCTTGGAATCTCTCTTCGGGTTCCCTCTCGAGATTTGGGTTTTGTCAATCTGGAGGTTTTTTAGCGCTGGAGATGAATAAGGAGCAAGGCTCGTCCTCCGGCGGATCGAGTCAGGATGAGGTTGCGGCTTTTCTGGCTAGGATGGGGATCACGGAGGATGATCTCGACGACGTAATTTTCGGGGAAGATGATAAACCACCAGAGACGGAAACGAGGTGGTTGGCTATAGCAAGGGTTCATACCGACACTGAATTCAGCCATTTCTGGTTCTTCAAGAACATGAGATCAGCTTGGGCTTTGGCGAAAGAGGTTCGTCCTAGGGTGTTGGAGGACAATCTGTTCACTTTTCAGTTCTCTTGCCTAGGGGACTGGGAGAAAGTAATGGAGGGAGGCCCTTGGGCTTTCAGGGGAAAGAGTGTCATCATGGCTCCGTACGATGGTTTCTCCAAGCCTTCGTCGATTATGCTGAACAAAATTACTATCTGGATTCAGATACATGACCTGCCGGAGGGATACAAGGGGATGATTCCTTCTCTCGCATCAAAGGTGGGGGAGTTTGTGTATGCAGAACCACCATCAGCAGATTTCGTTGGGAATTTCTATCGTGTCCGGGTGAGAATTGATGTGGGCAAGCAGCTGAAAAATTTTGTATCCTTGATTCATGGGGGTAGGAGGCTTGTTTTCCTTGTCAAGTACGAACGGCTCCCTGATTGGTGTGCCGTGTGTGGTATGCTGGGTCACATCTACAAGGAACATGGAGATGGGGTACACCCGGATGAGGCTCTGATTTTTTCTGATCTACGAGCTGCTCCATGGCGTTCTGGTCCAAACCAGGGAGGTGGCCGTGGCCGCGGCGGACGGGTAGTCGTGGTCGAGGAGGAAGGGCTGGTAGTAGCCAAGCTGGCCGTTCCGATGCTGAGGAATTTGCAGAGGATGAAGAAGATGTAGACACAGAGATGCGAGATAACTCGAGCAGCCGCAATCGAGCTACGATACCTGGTCAAGCTCTGTTGACGAACGAAGCAGTTTCAAACACGGTTGGGCCGTTGGTGGAGAAGTTCACGCAACTGCCTAAGGAGGTGCCTCCAAGCCCTCCCCCGAAGCGTGATCTCAAGAGGGTGAGGACATCAGATGAGGATGCGAACAAGTCTGAATTAACTGAAGGATCGGCGGGCCTCCCCGAGGGGCACCGCCGGGACCAATGAGTCTAGCAAGCTGGAACTGTCGTGGAGCGGGCAACGACGCGACAGTTCGAGAGCTTCGCGAGTTCGCGAATAAATTTGCCCCCAAAGTTTTTTGTATTCTAGAAACTCAAATAAGTAAGGCTAGGACTGAAAGTCTGTCAAATGTATTAGGCTATGATCAGGGGTTTGCCATTGGCAGCTCGGGTCGTAGTGGTGGTCTAGGAGTGTTTTGGAACAATGAAATAAACATGCAAGTTCTCGGTTACTCACAGTACCATATTGACCTGCGAGTTGAGGAAGTTGGTTGTGATCCATGGAGATTGACTTGTGTCTATGGGGAGGCACAAACCCACGAGAGATACAAGACGTGGGATACTTTGAAGAATATTAGCGGTGACAGCCAGCTTCCTTGGTTGTGTATAGGTGATTTTAACGAGGTCCTTCGCCTTGATGAACATGAAGGTGTTGGCCAACGCTGTCAGGCGCAGATACAGGGTTTCCGGGATGCAACCGATGTGTGTGGTCTTAATGACCTGGGGTATAGAGGCCATTTCTGGACCTTCGAGAAAAGGGTGACTGGAGGTTCTTATACCCGTGTTCGCCTGGACAGAGCTCTGGGCTCAGCTGAATGGAGCGCCCAATTCCCTTTGGCGTCTCTGAGTCATCTGACGGCAGCGGCGTCGGACCACTGCCTGTTATTACTTCAAATGGATGAAGACCCAGCCCGGGTACATGTGCGTAGGCCGTTTCGCTATGAGATGATGTGGGAAACACATTCTGAGTTGCCCTCTGTTATTAACAACGGTTGGAGGTCAGATGATACTAATGTCAGCATTGGGCAGGTGCAGGATAAGTTAAGCAATTTAGCAGCAGATTTGAGTGCCTGGAATAGGCAGTCCTTTGGTAATGTGAAACACGAAATAACCAAGCTGAAGCGTCTTCTTGACGAATTGCAGAACGATCCAATGAGAACTGAACCAACATATGCTGAGATTAAAACAAAGGAGAGATTGATGGAGTTGTATCACAGAGAGGAAATAATGTGGCGTCAACGGTCTCGAGTTAATTGGCTGAAGGAGGGGGATAAAAACACCCGTTTTTTCCACCTCAGAGCGAGTGCAAGGCGGCGGAAAAATCTGGTAAAAAACCTAGTGAAGCCGGACGGTGAGACCACTGATGACGCTGCGGAGATGGAGGCTTTAACTACAGGTTTTTACCAGGAACTCTTCACGTCTGAGGGTGATGAGGGTATGGACGAAGTCTTGGACCATGTTCCAACAAAAGTTACTCAGGCAATGAACGATAAGCTCACAGCTCCATACACTGAGAGTGAGGTAAAAAAGGCTTTGTTCCAAATGTTTCCCACAAAAGCACCGGGGCCTGATGGTTTCCCAGCTCACTTTTTCCAACGTCACTGGAATGTTTGTGGGAGTGATGTTACACAAGTTGTTCTTCGAATTGTGGGGGGGGGGGGGGGGGGGAGGAAAGTGCTCAAAGCATCAACAACACCATCTTGGTGTTGATTCCGAAGGTAAAAAGCCCCACACTTCTTTCTCAATTTCGGCCGATAAGTTTGTGTAATGTTTTATACAAAATTGCCTCCAAAGTGATTGCTAACCGGCTCAAGGAGATTTTGCCTGACATTATTTCGGAGGAGCAGTCAGCGTTTGTGCCGGGTAGGCTATAACTGATAATATAATTTCTGCATATGAATGCTTGCATTTCATGAAGAGAAGCCGGGTAAAGGTCAATAGTTTTTGTGCTCTCAAGTTGGACATGATGAAAGCATATGACAGACTTGAGTGGGCATATTTAGAGGCTATCATGAAGAAACTGGGTTTTGCTGATTCCTGGGTTTCTGTCATCATGGGTATGATACGTTCTGTATCCTTTTCAGTTCTGTTTAATGGAAAAAAGTTGGATGAATTTCAGCCTTCAAGAGGAATTCGACAGGGAGATCCAATATCCCCCTACCTTTTCTTATTAGCAGCAGAGGGCCTTTCAGGCCTCTTAAAATCAAGACCGGAGTTATCGCATTTGAGTGGAATTAAGGTGGCATCTTCGGCGCCGCCGGTAAACCACCTCTTATTTGCGGATGACAGCCTGCTGTTTTTTAAGTCTAGTGCCTTAGGGGCGGAGGAGGTGTCACACCTGCTGGAAACTTATTGTCGTGCATCGGGTCAACGAATAAACCGCCAAAAGTCCTCAATTTTCTTCAGTAAGTGTTGCCCTCCGGAGGTAAAACAAGCAGTTAAAAATATTCTGCAGGTTCCAAATGAGTCTCTCTCGGAAATGTATCTTGGCATGCCAACGGAGGTGGGAAATGCAAAGAATGGCACCTTCAAATATCTGAAAGACCGAGTCTGGAATAAAGTGAAAGGATGGCTTGAGAAATTGTTATCAGCAGCTGGCAAAAGTGTATTAATCAAATCAGTAATTCAAGCAATCCCAGTATACTCAATGGCTTGCTTTTTACTCCCTCGTGGCCTTTGTGAGCATATTAACTCTCTCATCAGGAAGTTTTGGTGGGGAGCAAAACAGGGCAAGAGGAAAGCACATTGGGTCTCATGGGAGACTATGACTCGGCCGAAACATATGGGGGGGCTGGGCTTTAGAGATCTTGAGATTTTCAATCTTGCACTCCTAGCTAGACAGGCATGGAGAATTCTACAAGACCCACTCTCTCTCAGTGCAAAAATCTTAAAAGCAGTTTATTTTCCAGATACTCATTTTCTCGATGCTGTCTTAGGCTCCCATCCATCTCAGATATGGAGGGCGGTTGTTGAAGGTAAAGGTGTTATGAAGCAAGGACTAATTAGACGAATTGGAAATGGAGCCACCACTGAGATCTGGGTGGACAACTGGCTGCCCCGTGTTACTATGCCGAGACCTCTTCTCTCACGAGTTGCTGAACCTCCGCAACTGGTACAAGAGCTCATTGATAGCACTGCTGCTGTGTGGAGAGAAGATCGCATAAGAGAGGTGTTCCTGCCCATGGACGCTGACTCAATCCTTTCTATTCCTTTGTGCTCGAGACCTATGAATGACTTTTGGGCATGGCGACATGATCAAAAAGGTTCTTTTTCTGTTCGGTCAGCTTACCGCATGCTGGTGGCGACTAAATCTCGTCGAGAAGATTGGCTGGATAGTGCAGCTGGTTCTTCTAGCTCGGCAGCTGTTGAAAAAGCCTGGAAATCACTTTGGAAAATTAAAGTCCCACCGAAGCTGCTTTTCTTTGCATGGCGCTTAGCGCAGCAATCCCTGCCTTCAGCTGATGTTCTGCATCACCGAAACATGGCTACAACCAGTTCCTGCACTTTGTGTGGAGCTGCAGATTCATGGAGGCACTCTTTGTTGGATTGCCCTATGTCAAGGAGTGTTTGGGCTTTATCAGATGATGATCTTGTTGAGGAAATGACTGATTGTCAGGAACCGAATGCAAAGAACTGGCTTTTCTCACTAGAAGAAGTGTTGTCACAGGAGAAGTTTTCGTTGATGATAGTAACCCTCTGGGCAATTTGGTCAGCCAGGCGGAAGGCCATTCATGAGGATATATTCCAAAGCCCTTTCGCCACTGATCATTTTATTCGCAATTACATCTCTGAGTACAAAGCTGCAAATACATTGACTGGCCGTGACCCTCAACAGAATTCTGTGAGTCTAGACGCTGGATCCCTCCCCGCCTAGCCTTGCGAAGATCAATGTTGATGGAGCTGTATCTTCTGAGATCGGGAAGTGTGTTTCGGCAGCCTTTTGTAGGGATCCGCAGGGGAATTATCTGGGAGCTTCAGTTCTAGTTACACAGGGCGTGAAGGACCCGGGAGTGGCGGAAGCGATAGCCTGCCGGGAAGGTCTTGCTCTGGCCGATGATCTTCTCATTCAGAATTGCCTAGTTGCTTCAGATTGCAAAGGGGTGATTGAAGACATCTCACCGACTTCTATGAGTATATATGGATCTATCACCCGGGAGATTAGCCACAGGAGTAGTCTTTTTAGCTGTTGCCGTTTTGTTCATGAGCGTAGAAGCTCTAATACTGAAGCTCATAATCTTGCTAGATTCGGGCTCTCATTAGGTGTGGGTCGTCATGTTTGGCTGGGCACACCATATGATCCCACTCATGTACCTCTGAATATTTTTGATAGATGAATAAAGTAGCGGAAAACCATCAAAAAAAAAAAGGATACGTTGAGCACTTGAGCTAGCTGATCGATCACAATATGTTGAACTAGCTAGCTCGCTAGCTCCCAAGATCACTCGAAACCTAACAAGCTAGCTTGAGCAGCGCCGGTATATTTTAGATACGTTCTGACATGTACAGTTCAATACAATCTAGATAAAAAGGAATGAAAATAATTCTCCCGAAAGTCAAAAAAATATTTTTGAACGATTTTAAAAAGTGAACAGAAAAAGGTCGGTGATTTTTTTTTGAACAGATTTAAAAAGTGAACAGAAAAATGTTTATGAATTAAAGTTATTTTTGAACGATTTTAAAAGTGAACGAAAATTATTTCTGAACGATTTTAAAAATTGAACAGAAAAAGGTCGGTGAATTTTTTTATTTTTGAACAGATTTAAAAAGTGAACAAAAAATGTTTATGAACGAAAGTTATTTTTGAACGATTTTAAAAGTGAACGAAAATTATTTTTGAACAATTTTAAAAAGTGAACAGAAAAAGGTCGGTGAACAAAAATATTTTTGAACAGATTTAAAAAGTGAACAAAAAGTGTTTATGAACAAAAGTTATTTTTGAACGATTTTAAAAGTGAACGAAAATTATTTTTGAACGATTTTATAAAGTGAACAGAAAAAGGTCGGTGAACAAAAATAATTTTTGAACAGATTTAAAAAGTGAACAAAAAATGTTTATGAATGAAAATTATTTTTGAACGA
The DNA here is from genome assembly GCA_947311845.1 of Poa pratensis. Lineage (NCBI taxonomy): Eukaryota > Viridiplantae > Streptophyta > Magnoliopsida > Poales > Poaceae > Poa > Poa pratensis. The sequence goes on from CAMZMU010000094.1 coordinate 19,557,285, forward strand.
TTATAAAAGTGAACGAAAATAATTTTTGAACAATTTTAAAAAAAGAAAATAAAAAGGTCGGTGAACAAAAATAATTTTTGAACAGATTTAAAAAGTGAACAGAAAAAGGTTTATGAACGAAAGTTATTTTGAACGATTTTAAAAGTGAACAGAAAATGCCAGTTAACGGAAACAAAATCTATTTGAACCATTTTAAAAGATGGGGTGAACGAAACTATTTTCTAACGATTTTAAAAGTGAACAGATAAATCCGGTGAACAAAAACTATTTTTTGCAAGAATTTAAAAAATGAACAGAAAATGGCGGTGAACAGAAACTATTTTTTGCACGATTTTAAAAAAAGAACAGAAAATGGAGGTGAACGGAAACTATTTTCGAACGATTTTAAAAGTGAACAGAAAAGCCCGATGAACGAAAACCTATTTTTGAACGTTTATAGAAGTGAACAGAAAATAGGGGTGAACGAAAACTATTTTCGAATGATTTTAAAAGTGAACAAAAAAAGGCTGGTGAACGGAAACTATTTAAAAGTGAACAAAAAAGGCAGGTGAACGGAAATATTTTTTAAAATCATAAAAAGTTAAAAAAAAAGAAAAAGTAAAATAAAAAAATAGGAAATTTAAAAACAAAAAAAAATATATATAAAAATAAAAAGGGTAAAGAAAGGAAAACGAAAAAAGAAAAATGAAAACAGAAAATAAAAAGTGAAAAATGAGGAAAGAAAAGAAATAGGAACAGAAAAAGTTAAAAGAACAAAAAGAAAAATAAAAAATAAAAAATAAAATGAAAACAGAAAAAACGAAAACAGAAAAACAAATGAAAAAGAAACAAAAAAGAAAAAAGCAGTAAAAATCACCGCAAAATGGGCCGGCCCATCGACTGAATCCTTCAGGCGACGCTCGCAACAGCCGTCGCTGCGGGGCGACGTATAGGATTCACCCCAAATGAGCCCTTAGATAAGCTTAGTCTCCGTGGTAGAACAAATCTTATCCACGCCTGTTTGTGCAAGGCTCTCTTTTACTACTAATCAGTAAATGTCGCTTACTTGCTTAGTGATCCTCTAAAATCAATAGGCCAGGTGCTTAACTTTTCTTTCAATAAAATAAGAAAGTTATATGCAAAGACAAGAGGGACTACGTCTGGATTCACATACAAAAGCAATTCCACAGCAAATGGGATTCTGTAACTTATCCGTTTGTATTAATACGACATTCGGTAAAGAGAGGTTTTTGCCATGTGCAATTTTTTAACACTCGGCAAAGAAAGAATCATCTTTGCCCTCTGAAATTTGTTGACACTCTGCAAAGTACACTAGGACTTTGCCGTGTGCCAAAAAATAAACTCCACGGAAAACTACTAAAGTGGGTCTAACCTCGCAGAGCCACCGTCATTGTCCCATTATTGACGAAAGGTACGCTGCCTTTGCGACAAACCGCCGGTTTCCTATAGTGATTTATGTGGTATTTCAAACAAGCATTCTCAATTTATTTGATGTTGTTGCTATTGTCCAGCTATAGGATCGAGGATCGTTTTCAGCGGGCCTTGGTAGCTTCTTTCTTAAAGTGCCACCTAATCTGAGCATAAAGAGGCTTTTTTTATATGAATAGTTAAGTATCAATAGTTATACTAGTTATACCATGAAATCCGTTGGATCTTCATTGGGAGACTTTAATATTATTCGTCACCAAGCAGAGCAGGTTTTTTTCCAACGATTTACATATGAAGATTTGGACATTGTTGGAAGCTATTCCTTTCTCAGTTTGAAGATCTAGATTCAGGTTGAGTAAAAAAAAGAAGTTCAAAATTGTCTAATCCCATTTGATAGCTCTAACTTTTAGGGAAGTTGTCACCAATTCTTTGTCGGAAATCATCTGTACCGATTGATCTGTGTCACTGGGCGACAGAAAAAATCTCCCCCGTGAAAGGCTGCAGCGCGCAACTATAATATAAATAAAGAAAAGAAAAGGATATTTCAACATGTTTTTTTTTTGACAATCAATACCATATACTCCCTCCATTTCTGAATGTAGGGTGTATAGTTTTCTGCACGAATATTAAGATATGGGTATTTGGCATACGGTGTAATCATTTTCTTTTGTTAAAAATTGGGAGATATGAGTTCCTAATAGACACAAATTGAAAACAATACACCATATAAATCAGGATTCATTTTTGGATGGGTAAAATTGTCCATACATCTCATTATACCATATATTTTGTATTTTTTCTGAAAAAACTATACACTTTACATCAAGAAACGGAAGGAGTATTATATTATCAAATAGTACATCGTAGAAATACACGAGCTGACTACTGCGATTACTAAATAAAGACTAAAAGAGACGAGCAAATCTTTGAGATCTTCAACGTCTTTCTTCTTTCATGACACAATTGTGTACTTTTCTGAAGGCAGCCGTAGATCAATGACAAAAATATCAAACCATAGACCTGTGAATACCAACGAAGGTTCTCCCATAATTTTATTTTTGAGCCGCAGTGCCAAGGCTTTGTGCACGCACGCAGCCATTAAAGTAATCAAGCAACATCGGGAAGAGTACCAACGCTGATATTTCAGGGAAAAACAACCGAACAGTTTGGTCGATGTCGTTGCGAGCCGAGAGAACGAATCATCATTGTCGAGGACGCAGTAGCCGGGACAGATATTGCGAGGACAATTCTCCTCACGGTAACCATGAGATAAAAATCCAAAATCGATCTGGCGAAGCAAGATCTGAAGAACCATACCTAGACAAATATAATCTTTCAACGCCACCATTGACGCCGAGAAGAAGATCTCGTCGTCGAACAAAGGGCCGAAGATTACTTTTGTAGACAAAACCATCTCCATTGAAGAAGAAGAAGACGGCTACCAAAACCCTAATCCAATCTATTGAGAAACACTAATTTTATTGAAAACTCCACTCATAGATCGGGTTCTCCACCCCTCTCGACGCCGGTGAGACCGGCCGGAGGAGGGGAAACCGACCTATGGTGAACAAGGAGTGGTGGCGGCGGCTAGGTCACGAGAGGAGCTCTCCTACGGAGGGGAAAATAATGACGACAATTCCTTGCTAATCTTTCAACATGCTTGACACGTGACAAATCGAAAAAGGTTCAGAGTGCTTAAAGAATGAAGTTTAGCGCGCGTGCATTGAAAAACGTCGGAGTGGTCAACCGAGCCGACATGTGGGACCGGGCGCATGCGTGTAGTACGCGTCGCTAGCTACGTACGCCCGCGCGCTGAAGCATGCATGCAGGCGATCGATTCCGACCCGGTTGGTGCATGCATCGATCGCTTTCTTTAACTTTCTTTTCAGGAAATAAAGAGCATAAGCCGAGCCGAAGAAGATCCACGACCATGGATCGCTACAATTCAGCATCTCTCTGTTCCACATTTCCAGAAGAATGCGAGAGACGTCTTCTTCGTACGTGCATAGTCAAAATAAATCTTACCGGCTGAGAAGAAAGCGAGTACTGTTCTCGAGCCGCGAATCGTACACAGTGCGTGGAGATCAGAAACTTCCACGTACGGTATGTAACCCACAGAAACGGAATCTTTCAAACGGCATGCAAATGGGTTTGAAGATAAATGAAGGACCAGGCAAAGCTAAGGGGATGAGAATAGACGACGAAGGAAAGGATCCATTCGAAAGTCAAAACGAGGAGCTAGCTGCTCTGATCCTCTCCTGGTCAGCACCGACCCCCAAGTCAATCCAATTCGTTTGTGATGCTACTTAATCCATTAACACGCGTGGACTTCTTCGCTCATACATCCTGGCCTCCACTATAAATTGGCCCTCCACACTTCCTCTCCCATTTCATCAACTCCAATAACAACTTCGTCAACCTCCTCCGGCTTCGTCTTACCTGATCAATCTCCCAGCGCCTTGCAAACCCTTTGTAGGTAGACTTCTCTTCAATCCGATCAACAGCAAAAGCAATGGAAGCGTCGTCGGAGGAGGTGCCGCCGTACTTCCTGTGCCCGATCTCGCTGGAGATCATGCGAGACCCGGTCACGCTCGCCACCGGCATCACCTACGACCGCGGCAGCATCGAGCGCTGGCTCTTCGACGCCGCCCACCACGCCACCTGCCCCGTCACGCGGCGCAAGCTCGCGCCCGAGGACCGGGAGGCCACGCCCAACCACACGCTCCGCCGCCTCATCCAGGCCTGGTGCGCCCTGCACGAGGTCGAGCGCTTCCCTACCCCGCGCGCCCCGGTCGACGCCTGCCGCGTCGCCGCGCTCGTCGACCAAGGCCGCGGCGCGGGGCGGCAGCAGGAACTGGCCGCGCTCAGGGAGATCAAGGCCCTCGTCGCCGAGAGCGACCGCAACAGGCGCTGCGTCGAAGCCACGCCCGGCGCCATCGACTTCCTCGTCTCCATCGTCAAGCACCAGGCATCCAAGTCGGCTGGCGACTTGTTCGAACTGGATCTGGATTCCCCGACGTCCACGACGAGCTCGCCCGAGGAGGACGCCCTGAGCGTCATATACTCGCTGAAGCCCTCCAAGAAGAGCCTGCTACTGATCCTTGAGAGAAATGGCGATCTACTGGACACCCTGCTGTACGCGCTGCGGCGGCCGAGCTACCGCTCACGCACGTACGCCATCCTACTGCTGAAGGCGATGGTGTCTGTAATGGAGCCGGCGCGGCTAATGACAGTGGGAACTGAGGTGGTGCAGGAGGTGGTGCGCGTTGTGTCCGACAGGGTGTCTGCCAAGTCGGTGAAGGCGGCGCTGCACGTGCTGTGCCGGCTGTGTCCATGGGGTAGGAACCGCGTCAAGGCCGTGGAGGCCGGCGCCATGACCGTGCTCGTGGAGCTGCTCCTCGACGAGGGCAGCCGGCACCCTACCGAGCTGGCGGTGGTGGCTATCGACCACCTCTGCGGGTGCGCGGAGGGGCGGTCGGAGCTGGTGGCCCATCCGGCCGGGCTGGCCGTCGTGTCCAAGAAGGCTATGAGGGTGTCGCTGGCCACCACCGAGAGCGCCGTACGCGCTCTCCACGCCGTGGCGAAGCACTCCCCTACGCGGCCGTGCTTCAAGAGATGCTGGCCGTCGGGGTGGTGGCGAAGCTGCTGCTTGTTCTGCAGGTGGACTCCGGCGAGAGGACCCGGGCCAAGGCCAAGGAGCTGCTCAGGACGCATGCTAGGGTTTGGAAGGACTCGCCGTGCCTCCAAGCGCACTTGAAGGCTTATTATCCTTGCTGATTTGATCACGCCGATCTTTGCTACTAGGAGGAGCACATTGCTCTCTTTAACTTCTCACCGCACATTCACACTGAGAGATCTCTTCACACTGATTAATTGCCTGTAATCTGAACATACAAATTCATGATTGTTTCTTCATTAGACTCTGATAAGACCTGTGTACATTTTCTGGAATAAAACATGTAGGCATTCCTACGCTAAAATCAAGTGCTCATTTGATGCTCCAATGTGTTTACTTCAGTTACCCGTAATATATCATTAACTAGTTCACACTGGATTTAGTTCTAGTGAAAACGGTGCCCGACATATAAAGAAGCCATTTGCTTGAGATCATCTCCAACCCGGCCGGATAGTCCAGACACGGCCTCGACAAAAAAAAAAGGGGGCACCCAACTAGACCACATACCTAGCACGGTCTATCCGACATCTCTCATAATCAGAAACCATATTTGGGCCGGATTTGGGGTGCCCGGGTACGTCCGGACACAGCCGTTACATCAGATCCGGCCCAGGATGGGCCAATGCGGCCCCAAACATACCCCACTCCATCGCCATCCTGGACAAAACCCTAGCCTCGGTCTCGATCGCTCCGCTCCACTCCACTCCCCTCCCCGTTGTCTTCCCTCCCCTCTATTCCACCATGGCCAGGTCCGGTAGCGGAACGGGTCCGAAGCCAAGCTCTGTTGTGATGAGCTTGCGATGGAAGTTTCTAGCCCCGCGTCGGATTACTAGGAGGTCTCCCCCAACATCATCCTCCGTCGCTCGTTGGAGGACAAGGGATCTGCGCCGGCGGCTTGCCAGGGTGATTGCACCCGACGGCCGATGCGCTCCACGCCTTCCCTGGTAACAATGTGCGACTTGCCGCGGGTCCAGCGGTCAGGGACAACATCGGGCATCTCCGGCGCCAAAGCTAGCCAAGTGTTCAGCCAAATTCCACAGGTTATTTCTTGTCATGCAACCGTACTTGTTTATCTCTTTGTCTTCATCGGATCAATTTCAGGATGGTAGTTTAATTCTGATGTGCGTTGATCAATGCCCGACCCAAAAAAGACGAAACGGAATCGGTGCTCTATCCATGAGGATGGGTTATTTTGAATCTTGGTTGGAAATAAGCATGTATCCTATTGATGGCACAAAGACCTCAACAAGTATGTATCCCATTGGTGCCACAAAGACCTAAGATTTTTGGACAAAAGCCACAGATCTTACCATGAACACAAACGTGTACCCGCATTCAATCCACACCACACGCAAGGAGGAATCTATCCACCATAGATGACCATGCATCGAACACTCCATGAAGGAGTTTGTCGGTTACTATGACCAAGTGCATAATGTAAGTTTTGCATGCTTCAATTGTTTTGTACACTTCACTTTTATTGCTAGATGGGGTTGTCCTATCTTTTGTACATAGAATGTGAGAAAAATTCGTTCATGTTGTCCCATTGTTGGCGCATATTGAAGGGTACCTGCCCCAGGAAATGACAAGGGGAGGGGCAAATCAAAGCGACAATATGGTGATGACAAGGAGATCAATACGTGCAACAGGGGGGGGGGGGGGAATTGACTCATTCATGTATGAATGACCAAATTTGTGATGAGTTTGGGATGAATTAATTTTGTGATGCCTTGTCCAATATGTGTTGAATTAATTTGATCTACGTGCATGTGAGTTTGCATGTTTTGAGAATTTGGATATGAGGTGTGTGGTTGCCCGGGACGACAAATGGGGGTTGGCCGGCTCTTGTAGTGTACTAGGGGAATAAGCGCGGCATCCGCCGCGCCCGTGGATTTAAAGTTTTTTTTAGTTTTTTTTGAGGGATTAAATTTTGAAGAAATGGTCGCTTGAGTTTTTTTTTATTTTTTGCATTTTGTATGTATGATTTGCAGGATTGTAGTTAGTCGCTTGAGTTTTTTTTTTTTTTTTTTTTTGCATTTTGTATGTATGATTTGCAGGATTGTAGTTAGTAAATTAAAATGTCTTAGTTCTTGTGGAAATTTCTAATCTATGTTCGAACTTACAAAGAAATTGAATATTTCAGAGAGATTTTTTTTTGGGAAATATATTTTCTGTATTTTTTTTGTCGTGGTTTGCATTGTTGTGATTCATAAAATTGAAGATGTGAAGTCTGTGAATAGTTGAATTATATTTTCAAACTTGGGAAAAAGATTGTTCGTTTTTTCCTGTATGCATTTTGTATGTATATTTTTTTGTTGCATGATTGTGATTAATGAACTTAAAGTTTGAGGTCATTTTTTTTAAATCTAATAATGAGGACTAATTTACTACACAATTCATAAAATTGAAGATGTGAAGTCTGTGAATAGTTGAATTATATTTTCAAACTTGGGAAAAAGATTGTTCGTGATTTCCTGTATGCATTTTGTATGTATATTTTTTTGTTGCATGATTGTAATTAATGAACTTAAATTTTGAATTGTTTGGTCGTAAAATTGTTGAAATTCAAATTGTCTAGGTTGTGAAGTTGTTCAAATTTTTGGAACGGTCAAATTGGGGAGCTATTCGTATTTGAATTGTTTTCATGTTTATTAAATGTTTAGATTTTGTGGTCATGATCTATCATGCAAATGTTTTTCAGATATAAATTTAGTGGAAGACAACAAAAAGTTTGCATCTGGAAACCGTTCGAATCTCGAAAATTGGTATAGTTGGGACATTTTTTCATATTTGAATCATGTTTACGTTTTCGTAAGTGCTCACATTTGGAAGGCATTCGATTTTTTTGCGTTTATTACATGCTCAGATTTGGAATGCATTTAATATTTAACAATATTCAAATTTGAATTTGATCATATGCCGTGAATATGTTTTTCAGATATAAATTTAGTGGAAGACAACAAAAAGTTTGTATCTGGAAACCGTTCGAATCTCGAAAATTGGTATAGTTGGGACATTTTTCATATTTGAATCATGTTTACGTTTTCGTAAGTGCTCACATTTGGAAGGCATTCGATTTTTTTGCGTTTATTACATGCTCAGATTTGGAATGCACTTAATATTTAACAATATTCAAATTTTTGAAATTTGATCATATGCCGTGAATAGGCAACGTTTATTTTTGTGGTCATGCTAACATACTTGTTATATTTTTCCCGCTCGTGTGGCAATATTTAATTTTGAAAACGTCTAGATTTTAAAATTGCGCAGATTTGGAAATTGAACCGAATGTTATATCATCGGAAATCTTTTGCTTGGCTCGATTGTTGATGATCAAGCATTCTGCATTCTTCTGGTGTCGCCAAGTACCATTTTGAACTCATATTCGTACTCTGGACGTATCATCGAGAAGAACCAAAACAAGGGAAAGAAATAAACAACAATCAATTTATGGCGTCGATGCAACGCGCAGATACATGAATGACATGTCATCTTTAATATTTGCCACAACTCTAGATGCATATGCAAATTAAATAGGTTTATGAAGCATACTCATATTATAAATTAGGGTTCAATAGTGATTGACTAATGACATCAATGTAATTGTTTTGAACATGTAAATCATGGCATTAATAGGAAGATCTCATTTTTATGGAAATTTTGGTATATTGTTCTTTTTCTGATTTTAAATGAATAAGTTATGAATTATTGAAGTTTAAACAAATTTAACCATTTTCAGGAATAAACAGGAATTTTAAAATTTTGAACATGTATAATCATGTAATTAATAGGAAGATCTCATTTTTATGGAAATTTTGGTATATATTCTTTTTTTTCTGATTTTAAATGAACAAGTTATGAATTATTGAAGTTTAAACAAATTTAACCATTTTCAGGAATAAACAGGAATTTAGAAAAGAAGGGCTGACGTCATAATGACGTCAGCAATGGAGCTGAGCTGGGCTGCGCACGGGCGCGCCGCCGCGCACGGGCGTGACGCTCCGGCGAGCGCGCGCAAGCACCGGTAGGCGCGGGAGGTGCGCCTGCCCGCGGGCTACCTATAGGTGGCGGCGCCGCCCCTAAATGGTGCGGGTGTCGCCGGGGAGCGTGGAGCGGGAGGCGGCGGCGGACGGACGACCGCGGCGGCGGGGAATCCGGCGTCAAGACAGCGTTTCGGCACGCAGATCTCGGCGAGGAGGTAGCGGCGGCGACGACGCATCTCCTCCTGCTCTTCGATTCGAGGGGGGAGAGGCATGGCGGCGGTGGAGCGCGGCGGCGTCGCCGGCGACTCCGCGGTCGCACGGGAGAAGGAGAAGGAAGGGGGGCTCGCTGGTAGTTTCGCAAGGAAGTCCTTCATTTTTCACGTAATTGCAATCTAGTCCTCGGCGGGGGGGTTAACGTAAAATGTCCGCGCCAATAATCGTGGGGGGGGGGGTGTCACCGGCTGCGACCGGGTGGACGGGATGGCAACCGGAGCAACGTGGCGTCATTTGATTGGAAGAAAATCGTTGCTACAGTGTGGGGCGGTAGGGAGGAGGACGTGGCTCGATCCTGGCCGTCCGTCGCGTGGATCGGACGGCCAGCGGACGCCAGCGACGTGGACGAATGAAAACGCGCGGATTCTGCGAGCCTTTATATATAGTAGAACTAGTCACACGTTCATCTCCGTAAACATATAAGGGTTCAAATTAGTTCAGTCCAGTTGGAGATGCTCTAACAATGTACGTCGATTTATAATCTTGTCAAAGTGGATTTTCAGTTAGATGATCTGCCTCTAATGTGCAGTTTAATGTTGCTCCAGATGCTCATTTAGTTCCACCTGAACATTTGGAACCAAAAATCAGGTTCATGAAGTTCAGATTCAACAACAGAAAGATATGCCTCCACTTGAACACATTTAGACAATTAATCTTGCTGTCAATAATGCTCATGAAGTTCAGCTGGTGCAGCAGGAGGATATGCCTTTGGATTTTCCTTTCAGTCGTTCAAGCCCCGAACGTTCCGGCCGAAGACCTCTAGATTGATATCCATAAACCGATGGAAAGAAACATCATCAAGTGCACACTTCCGTGGTTACCAACTGACATGTCTCTGATTGCTCAAAAAGTGACCGGCACACGCAATATGCTCGAAGGTGCTGCTCTCTTAGCAGTAAATCAAAAAATTGCCGAAAGACATTCTGATTCTCTTCATTCACCGAGAGATCTCCAGGCGTGATCGCCTTTAGCAACACTATTTCAGCCGTGCTAGCCTTCTTCACATGTGTAAGAGCATCTCCACCGGCACGCCTAAAACAGCGTCCGGCAATGTTGCCGGACAGGCGCTGTTGGGCACGCCGGCAACTGTTGCCGCGTTTTGGGAGCGCCGGTCGCTCCCAATAGACGGTCCCAATAGAATTAAAATCAGAATTGGGTCGAATAAAATCCAAATTATTACAAATAGTTCGTGAACATAATAAAAAAATCATACAATAATCCAAATTAAATTAATTGGACAGTCAATTAGGCTGGCCGGCATTTTGTCCTTTGATTGCTCACATATGCGCAACTAAATCATTTCGCAACTGCTCGTGAACTCCTTCATCTCGGATTTCAGCGTTGATTGTGAGGTAGTTGGCAAAATCTTCGGGTATATCATCAGGCAAATAGGGATTAGGCTGGGCAAGAGGACCCTGATGATAGTATGAATGGTCATCATGTTCTGAAGGATCAAGACGTTCACTCTCGATGATCATGTTGTGCAAGATCACACAAGTCATTATCACCTCCCACATCTGATCTTTGGACCAAGTTAGAGCAGGATACCTGACAATAGCGGAGCGAGATTGGAGCACGCCAAAAGCCCGCTCGACATCCTTTCTGGCACCCTCCTGTTCTGATGCAAAATGGGATTTACTGTGACCTAGAGGGTTGGAGATGGTCTTCACAAATGTGGACCAACCTGGATAGATGCCATCAGCTAGATAATACTCCTTGTCATATGCATGCACTAGTAGGGAAGTGCCTTTCTGTGGCGCACCAAAATAGCTTTCTGTGGCGCATGGTGGGTGCGCCACAGAATTCTGGCGCACCCTGCCGTGCGCCACAGAAAGTAGAAAATTCTGTGGCGCACTTCCAGAATGCGCCACAGAAATATTGCTCATGCGCCACAGAAATATTAGTCCATGCGTTGATGAATTTGACAATAATTTATCTGTGGCGCACTTGCTTCGTGCGCCACAGAATATGGTGCGCCACAAAATTATTTACCATGCGCCACTAAATTATTTGCTGAATTATCGATTATTTGCTGTATTATCGATTATTTGCTGTATTAATTTGACAATAATACATGTATATTACAGTATTTATACAGAAAATAATAGAAACAGTAATATATTTTGACACGGTATTAAAACAGACAGATAAATATGTCATTACATCAGTTAGAGCCCGAGATACATACATATATAGTGACAATTAACTGGTACAAAAGTTCACACAAGTCTTAGTATAAATGAAGTTTTCACGACCGCCTAAACTAGGATCAAACTGAGTACACGTCCACGTCCTGCTGATCAAGGAGTCTTCTTGTTGAGCGGCGCCGGGAACGGTTTGTAGCCGTCTTTCGTCGTCCACGTCCGGCTGTCATTTTGAAGAGCTAGGTGTTCTTCGATTTGCCTTTGATGCAACCCTGGAAATGGATACAACCATGTATTAGTGTTCATATTTGTAACCATGTCAATATTTGTGCAGTGTCAATATAGGTATATATATTGGTTAATAATATAAATAGATTGAGTATGATAAGTCTATAGTAAAGAAAATAAAGAAACACTTATTGCGAGTATGCATGATTTATCCTACCACTGGCTTTGTTGAAGGTCCCCTTTGCTGTCACAACATCGTCGTAGATGATTCGCGACAACTCCATCTGGATGAGATGAAAGTCTTCTCTAAGCTTATCCTCGGCGATTTTCCCTGCATTTTTGGTCCATTCTCGGATACTAGATGGCAACTTTGTTTTCAGTGCATCCCGGACAAACCCTTTCATGAGATGGAGGACGTAGAAGGCATCCTTCACGCTGCCATGCTTCTGCTTCATGCAATCGAACTGGGTCCCATGCCTGAACCGGTGTTTGTTGTTCAGCGAGAAACATTCCCCGTTCGTCTGTCCTTGTTCGAAGTGGCCTCCCATTTGGGCGTAGCCCTCGAGAGCCTCATCGAGAACACCCTTTATTCTGGTGTAGTCTTTCTTATTGCTCGAACTCCCCGTGTCCAAATAAGTGGCAATGGACCACCTCGGGTTTAGGATGATGAGTACGCAGTACTTGTCCCTAGTCGGAAAAAATGCAGTGGAAAGGATCAACAACGGAAGAAATCTATAAGAAAGCATAAGATACGACGGCGGCGAGCGGATGTGTACTTACTCGGGAAAGAAAGGTAGAAGAAGGTTGTTCTTCCTCTTGTTGTTCAGCATGAACCTCTTCAGGTACTCCGTGGCCTTATCCCGTGTCGTTGATCCTTCCACCAGCTGACTGTCACGCATGTAGTAGGGATCCACTACCGTGACGTACGGGGCAACATCTCTCTGGATCTTCATCGCCATATTGATCGCGTATAGGCGGACCAAGTTATAGTCCAGCCGTCTAGAGTGAAACAGGTTGAAGACGTCCTCGAACGCTATGAAGAACAGATCGGCGGGGGCTTCAGTAACGAAGTCCACGTTCTTTGGTACCTGGACCGTCAACACCGGGTAATTTGGATTCTTGTCTTTAAGAAGCAGGCCCTCCATCATCAAGATAGCTTCATGCAAAGAGAGCATGGGTCCTTTTGCGAGGCAGAGCAACTCCGGAGGCAGCAACGGTTTACCAGCTACATGAACTCGGGTCAAGCTATCCGCACGGGGTGATGTCATGTCTTCATGACCCCGGATAACCTTAGGAGCTGGCTGGCTCGTAGAGGTGCCTTGCCTACTTCTCTTCTTAGACTTCTTGATCTTCTCTGGGGATGGTGGGGGTGCAGTGAACCCCGCGCAAACCGTCCGTGTCAGTGTGCCAGGGCTGAAAATGTTACCCGTTTTGTCTGGAGCTTGATCGCCGGCTTCCGGAGGCGTGTTTTGAGAAAAACTCAGGCGCTGGCATGTAGTGCGACGACCAGGTTGATCACCGTGAGCGCGGAAGGGTGGTTCCTCATCCATAGCAGGCATGAACAAATCTTTGCTCGCGCCCGTGTTGATGAAGCCATCGACGTCGATATTTTCATCATCATCGTCGTTGCCATCAAGTTGAGGTGCAACGTCTTTGGCTTCGGACGGCTGTTGCGGTACAGACATTCCCAACAGTCTTTGGTGGCGGCTGGTGGTGGCAACGACCGGCGGTTCCTTCCGGGTGGTGGCGACTGCTGCTTGTGGCGCCGGTTCCTTCTCAACAGGTTTTCGTGGCGGCTTCGAGGGCCGAACGATCGGCTTCCGGGGTTTAGAGGTGGCGCCGGTGGAGCGGCGCCTTAACCCCCCAAGACGAATTTGGGTCTTCGGCCATTCCAGGACCCACTTGGGGCAATTTCCAAGGAGCATGTGTTTCTCGGCTCCCGGAGGTTGCATGGGGGGGTCGATGCCACTAAACTCAGGCAGTACCTCAGTCACCTGACCCTCATCACGGCCTCGCTCATTCTATTGTTGTGCATATCACGGCACAATGGTTGTATGAGCATGCCCTCAGCAACTTCCTTCAACTCGCCGTCGGGTACCACCCTATGCAGGAGTATGCAAGGCGTGTCCTTTTGTGAACAAATGTTGGGCATCATCAGGTGGCAGTCATAAAAGGCAGAGTTATAGAAAATGACGCGGACTAAGTAATTAATTAGTTACCTTGTCGATGGCGTTGATCTCGGCTAATGTCGAGACAAGGGCGCCGGTGCCGGCGGCCGGCCTAACATTCTCCTCCGGCCGTTCGGGTGGTGGCGCCTCGGTATCTTTCGCGGGAGGGGGTGTCGGTGCGACAAAAGGGACCGACTGCTGCAGGGTGGCGTTGGGTGGGGTCACCAGGTCCGGCGACACGGCCCGGTTCATGGTTGAGTTGCTGCCGCTGAAGCTGGGCACGTGTATGGGCCCTTGTTGACCTCCCGCATTCCAAGCAGCTAACCCCTCAAACAACCCAGGGGGTATGAGCGTCCGGATCCTCTCGTCCACTAACTTGTCCACTGTACTGGAGTCCACTTTTTGCTTCTCTAGTGACTCCACCTTCTTCCTTAGCTTGCGGTGTCCGATCCTTCCTTGGCTTCTTCCGCTTAGCGGTCAGGTTGCTATCGGTAGCAGCATCTGTGTGGTCGCCACCATCAGTGGTGCTGGTGTCATCCTCCTGACCGGCACTAGCAGCTCCATCTGTGGTTTCGGCGTCCTTCACCCGGTCCTCTTGCTCATTCTCGGCGGCCTCCACCTCCTCCTCCATCTGCTGGGACACCTCTCAGGACGACTTGTTGAAATCTCTAGCTTGATCTTCGACGCTCATGTGCTTAGAAGGGCCGCCTTCCGACATGTTTGCACTGCATTAAAAAGAGGCAAAAGGTTAGTACAACAAATATAAGAAAAAAATCGCTTAATTAAGTACTAAGATACCCGGCCCATGCATTAGTCGCAATACCCCATATGTCCTATTTTTAGCAAAGTCATGCCAAAATTCACGAAAAATTTCGGCATGACCTTTGCTAAAAAAGGGACATATGGAGTACCCGAATTTGTCGGAACGGAAGTTAATCGACGTTCCGGCAAACTCAAGGGCCTCTCGCGGTACCTACAGACATTTAACAAATCATATGTCCCTTTTTTAGCAAAGTCATGCCAAAATTCACGAAAAATTTCGGCATGACCTTTGCTAAAAAAGGGACATATGGAGTACCCGAATTTGCCGGAACGGAAGTTAATCGACGTTCCGGCAAACTCAAGGGCCTCTCGGGGTACCTGCATAGATTTAACAAATCATGTTGCCGGCATCTCCGGCCGGCAACATCCACACATATCCACATCTCCGGTCGGAGATGCCGACCGGCAACAAACATACACATCTCACAAACATACACATCCACATCCACATCCACATCCACATCATGGCCGCCACTTCTCACCTGAAATCACGCGGAGGTTCTTCTAAATTTCCTACATACGGCAAAATAATGCATATTAGTTAATTAAAAATGGTTCATACAGGGAAGAATGTATATATGTACTCATTGATTAGCATGGCTCATACAAGTAAACTAAAGCAAGTAATGCCTAAAACATAATGCATTCCATAATGCAATTTAAAAAACCAGTAATATTTTGCTTTCGATTTGGTGCTTTCACTAGATGATCAACTACACAATAAGACTAACATATCACTAACAAAACTTGTACAAAAATGATGCACAATAATCACAATATGCAACACAAACTACAACAAGCCTAAATGAATTTTTTTAGCCAAAAATTTTAATTTTTTTCATTGGGTCATTTCATCAAACACCTAAAGTGCAACCATGGTAGGAGAGGGAGGGGAGGGAGAGAGGGGCAGCACCTCGTCGAGGGTGGCGGTGGAGGTGCTCCTGGCCGAGCACGGCGGGGTGGCGGTGGAGGTGCTCGGCGGCGCCGATGCGTGGCGGCCGGGGCGCGGGGTCGAGCACGGTGGGGCGCGGGGTCGAGCACGGTGGGGCGTGGGGTCGAGCACGGCGGCGGGGTAGCGGACGCGCGCAGAGTTGCTCCGGCGGTGTCGAGTGCGGTGGGGCGCCGGTGTCGAGTGCGGTGGGGCGCGGCGGCGTCGCGGCGGGGTGGCGGTGGTTGAGCACGGCGGCGTGTCGCGGATTTTGGACTTGGTGGTTTTGGAAGAGTGAGGCCGGCGCGGGGGCGGGCCCACATGTAAGTGGTAGCCAGGAAATTCTGTGGCGCATCCCTCAGCGGATGCGTCATAGAATTTTGTGCTTCTGTGGCGCATCTGTTAGGGGATGCGCCACAGAATTCCCTGGCAACAAGTGCTAAAAAGCACTGATGTCTGTTATGTGACAAGCACAGAAACGTAGCCCAAATGGTTAGCCACTGAAACCTGAAACTTTGGTCAGCCAGGTTCGAATCTTGGCTAACACACTTTTTTTTTTCTTTTAAAATAATATTTTGGTTAAATTTAAATAAATAACACAAACACATTTGTTATTATCTAAACAAAAATATTTTTAGTTATATTTAAAGAAAGAACATACACACATCTTAAAGAAAAGAATATACACATATTTGTTAGTAGACCATTATTGTAAATACACACACATTTAAAAAAATATATATTTCTTTTGAAAAAATATTTTTGGTTAAATCTAAAGAAAAGAATGTACACATATTTGTTAGTAGACCATTATTTTAAATACACACATTGTATTAGAAAAAAATTACACACAATTTGGTTAAAAAGAAAAGAATTTACACACATTGTTAATTCGTAGACCATATTTTAAATATGGTAAGCTTTTTGTGGCGCATTGAAAAGAATGCGCCACAGAAAGTAACAATATCAGTGGCGCATCCACAGACATGCGCCACAGAAGTAACACCTAGTCAAATATTGGATGAGGCCCACCATATTTCTGTGGCGCATGGAGAAGGATGCGCCACAGAAAGAAGCATTTCTGTGGCGCATCCAGCTCAATGCGGCACAAAAAGTTCACCATATTTTTGTGGAGGGGGGACCCACAATGTTTCTGTGGCGCACTCTTGCGTATATGCGCCACAATACTCTGTGGCGCATTTGGCATGGTGCGCCACAAAATGTCATTCCATAGAAAGGCACTTCCCTACTAGTGATGGTCATTGATCTCGTAGTTGCACGGTGGAGCTTCGCCTTCAGAAAGTCGGTTAAAAACCGAAGAGCATTGCAACACGTTGATGTTATTGTGAGTTCTAGCCATACCAAAGAAAGCATGCCAGATCCACAGATCATTATCAGCAATAGCTTCTAGCACGACACTGCATTCTCCAACATGATCCTTGTAAACTCCTTGCCAGGCGAATGGGCAATTCTTCCATGCCCAATGCATGCAGTCGATACTTCCAAGCATCCCAGGAAATCCTCTAGCCGCATTTTGTGCCATAAGTCTAGCAGTGTCAGCTTCATTTGGTTGTCTCAAATACTCTGCCCCGAACACTGCAACCACAGCCCTGCAAAACCGATACATGGTTTGGATACACGTGGACTCGGCCATGCGGAGGTACTCGTCCACTGCATCTGCGGGAGCTCCATATGCAATAACTCTCAAAGCAGGCGTGCATTTCTGAATAGAAGAGAAACAACCAGCCCGGTGCAGTCTCTCTTCAGGTTGAAAAAGTCGTCGTACCCCCGCACACCGATCACAAGAGTCATGAAGAGATCTTTGTTCATCCTAAACCGCCGCCGGAATTCCCTATCCCCAAATGTGGGATCGTCGGCGAAGTAGTCTCGCCATAGCGTCATATGTCCTTCCATCCGATTGCGATCTTTGTTCTTCCTCCTCCCCGGCTTCGAACCTCCAATCCGAGGAGCGGCGTTGAGCTGGGCTTGCAAACCGAGCAGGCAAGTGAGCACCGCCATGTGCTCGTCGAGCAGGGCGGTTGCGGCGGCATGGGCGGTGAGCAATGCGCCGGCCATCTCGAGCTCGTCGTCGCTATCCATCTATAGTCAATTAGCTACGTTAAGCAAAAAGACGAAGCAACAAAATGAGCAATAAAATGAGCTGCGCAATGCGACGAACACCTTGCGGGCGGGGAGGTCCTGGGAGGCGGCAGCGGTGTAACCGGTGGACAACAACTGCGGCCCGAAAGAAAAGGGGCTTCGGCCAGGCGGCGGCGGCGAGAGATATGTCGCACTGCCTCTCAGGCGGCGGCGATTCACTAGGTAGGCCGGGAGGAATTCAGCGTCGCGGGACGTGGGGGAAGAAAAGGCAATGGTCTGCGTCGTCTGCACACCGGGCCACAATAAATCCGTGGTCGCTCTGAGTTCCGTGTCGCTGACGAGACGGTACTACGCGTCAGTATCCGACGTCGCTCGCGTTGCCGCGGTTGCCGGCACGCCGCTTACGTCCCTAGAACCTGGGCGCGAACCGGGGTTCCCGGACGTTCTACTGGGACGTGCCGGCAACTTTTTTGGTACTGGGCACGCTGCTTGGGGGGGGGGGGGATTGGGTGCCGGCGCGCCCAAAACGTCGATTGGGAGCGGAGTTGGACGCGCCAGTGGAGATGCTCTAACAGCATCTCCTGACGCTGCTTTCATTTATTAAGCGGAAGGTTTAAGAAAATAAACGGAAGGAGGGGGCATAGACCTATGCAAACATGAAAATAGAGGTTACTAGTTTAACCTAAGTCGTCTCACAAGAAGCTCACGACACACTAACGATCGCTGAAGTAGCAGGAACATCAAAGAGATCACAACATCGCGGCTCGCCGGCTCGCCGCAGGCCAGCAGCCTTCCACGCCGCTGAGTGGGATTTGGCAGTGTTCTGCAAGATACAAGCGTTACGCTCGAGCCAAAGTTTCCACCGATTCAGGAATACGGCGACATTCCATTCTTCATCAGCTACTCCTTCCGTTCTAAAAAGGATAACTTTCATTTGTTTGCATGTAAACGTATCTATACATGTAACATATTTAGATACGTCCGCATGTAGACAAATGGAAGTCATCATTTTTGAAAGGGATGGAGTATTTACAAAGAACATGAGAACGACCCTTGCGCGGGCAGAAGACGGACATGGGCATCCCGAGATATCTGCAGTGGTTTCACCCGGCGGGGCAGGGATGCAGTATAAAAGAAAAACTATCATCACGTACCACTGATTAGGGACTGCTTCCCTCTTTTGAAAATAAAATAAAATAAAATAAATAGCGGAGTGCTTCTTGCACTGATACCAGGCCATGATCTGATATTTGACGAGGAGGAGTGCTTTTAGTCGAATTCCTGCTGTGCGGAGACCAGTAAAGCGAGTCAGCACATGTGGCCAAAAGAGGACAAAGTATGTATACAGATAAGTGTTATTGCAGAAACCGGATTTATTTTGCCAGCAACAAAGTACCGATGCATTAATACGTTGCCTGCTATCAGAGAAAAGAAGCGTCGATCCCGATAATTGCTTTCACAATACTGTGATCTTTCCAGGCTCTGTAAACATTTCATAATGGAGAAGTTGCATTTTAGGATCATGCACGTGCGCCAAATGGCATTGCCAATATCTGATGACCTGAGGTGTGAAGTGGAGGGCGCATCATACAAAAGAAAGATCATCATCAATTATGGGGTACACAATCATTGACCACTGCCATGCGGAGACCGTCGAGTTGAGCCAAGGCGGCTGCGACCGAAAGAGGAAAGTGAGAGGTGAACAAACAAACGTGATTCCACAAAACCCAGCTAAATACCCATGCACTCTCGCTCTCTGTAGCACAGATCGAGATAAACAGCCAAGACACGCAGCTCGATCCATGGCCGCTCCACCGTCGTCTGCCCGCACTCCCATCATCCTCCTCCTGCTATCACTCTCGGCCATCTCCGCTTCTTCTTCTTCTCCGAGCCAGGCCAACGGCAGCGACACGGACCTCACCGCGCTGCTGGCTTTCAAAGCCCGGCTCGCTGACCCTCTCGGCATCCTTGCCAGCAACTGGACCGGCACATCATTCTGCAACTGGTTTGGTGCACTACATCACGGCAAGGATTTAAGGGCACTTCAAAGTGCCCCAAAAATTCAGATAAATGCCCTAAAAACTTATTAGGGCACTTTAAAAAGTGCCCAATATACTGGTGATTGGAAAAGTATTTAGGGCACTTTGAAAAAATGCCCCAAAAGGTTAAACCTTTTAGGGCACTTCTCCAAAGTGCCCCGAATAGATTTTAGGGCATTTTGAAAAATTACCCCGTAAACCTATTAGGGCACTTCTCCAAAGTGCCCCAAATAGTTTTTAGGGCATTTTGATTAAGTGCTCCCAAAACTTTTCGGGGCACTTTAGAGAAGTGCCCTAAAAAACCTACAAGGGCACACATTATATTATTACCCTAATATATTTTTGAGCCATTGTTAAAAAAATCTCCAGATTTACATTATAATATTAGACACAATTTATCACAGATACAATCAAAACAGGAAATCATCCAAATAGGCTGTAAGATTTGCAA
Organism: Poa pratensis; assembly: GCA_947311845.1. Taxonomy (NCBI): domain Eukaryota; kingdom Viridiplantae; phylum Streptophyta; class Magnoliopsida; order Poales; family Poaceae; genus Poa; species Poa pratensis. The sequence goes on from CAMZMU010000094.1 coordinate 19,577,525, forward strand.
TCGGGTGTTACAGGGACATGTAAAATAGACAAAGGTACTGCCAGTTGAGCATGATAAAATATGGAACATGTAGATTACAGGGACATGTACTACTGCCTGCCATTATGAGATATGATCAAACTTGCAATATTTTGCAGCATCTAGGAAGTGAAGAACTCCTCAGTCTCACCGTGGCTCCTGTTTGAAAGAAAGGAATATAGGTAAGAAGATACACACAGAGCGAACAACAAAAGCAGACTCGACCAATGGTCAATTCCAAGCCACTGATAATAGTGTGAAGTTAAGATTACTTACAGCAGCTCCTGCATTTTAGAATCATAGTTCTTGGCATCAAACTGGGAACCTTCTGGTGCCATTCCTACCATGGTTGTAGCAGAAAAAATATATGTTAGCTATAGAAAGGCAATGGCGCCAATAACCAGGAGGCTTTAAGTTGACAAAAAAATATGTAGACAAGTCTTGTGTACACATCCATTTTTCGTAGATAACTCAAACAACATCATACAACTTATTTAATATCAAATTAAATCATACATACACTAGATAACCCTAATACCAGATTGGGTGATCTAAGAGTCAATAAAGAATAAATATGATAACAGAACCAGGTCTAGAACTTCATGAATTAACCATTAATCCACTAAAACATACCAGATCAGTATTGCCCTTTTCAAATAATAATGCAAGAACCAAATTGAACATATACTTGATTGCAGCAACATGAGTATAAACTATAGGGAGACAACAACCGGATCATGTATTCATTTAGACAGTAGATTCACAACAACTTGATTGCAGCAACATGAGTACCAGCAAAAAATATCCTAAGCCTTTTGAAACAAGCTGACATAATTATTTCAGTTTACAAATGTGAATTACATAGATTTCTTTCACTAACCATTACTAGAGGAATAGTAATGCGAATTACATAGATTTCTTGTTTCAATGTCACTAGTCAGTAGTCACTACTAGAAGAACAGAATGCGAATTACATAGATTTTCATGCTGAAAACTAACTCTCATATGCCAGACTACTAGAGGTAGATTTCCATGCTGAAAACTAACTTCCATATGTCAGACTACTAGAGGTAGATTTTCATGCTGGAAACTAACTTCCATGTGTCAGACTACTAGAGGGGACCTTGCATCCAGAGGTCACTATGATTCAGAACCTTGACGAACAATCCAATCTGCTACTGATTAAAGAAGCACACACAGTCCAGGTTCCAGAAAGTGAAACTTTAAACCCAGAGCACAAAAGTAGAGGTAGACACAGAAGAAATAACCCCATCATTAACAAAACAACAATCACTAACCTAGGTCATATGGTGGTAGCAAAAGCATAACTGGACAAACGTTATGAATTACGTAATTTGCTTACTTACTATTCTCCCTGAACAAGTACTAATTCAATCCAAAGAAACAAAAAAAGAAAAAGTCTGAACAAACGTAAGAGCAGAGCACATGAACAGAGCAAACAACTTACGAATTACGACATGTGGGTATCCCTTCTCGACACTTTGTACTCCTACACATATGTTCAGATTATAGATGATCAGTGTAAAGTATAGGAAGCCCAAAATTGAGCAATAATCACATGCTTTTCTAGGAAATTTGAACATTTTTTTAGCATTACTGTGAAGCAAAATGAACAGTCGGGATAAGCAAAAGTACTAAGAGACTCAGCCACAAAACAAAATTAATCTCATAACCTGATTTTATTGTTTCATGAAACATCAATATGTAGCCTATGATCAATCCATGGAACTATGGATAGGATGATGTACCTAGCTTAGTTTGTCAAGGAAGGCTCCAACAACAACGTGCAATCAGCCTATCAAGCTCACAAAAACGTGAGGGGGACACTATTTCAATAAGCACCCTAACACGTGCAGTAAGATAAAATTATGGTTGGGATAACCTGGTAAAATATAATAGGTGAAATCTCACAAAATATTATGGTTGGCAGGCTTGTATTATTGTATTAGCAATTCGATTGGCACACAAACGTCAAGAGCTGAGCTAATCCACATAAAAAATTAGGGAATAACTCGGTTAAAATAACACAATGTATAGAACAGGCATTACAACAAACAGATGGTCTGCAATCGAACATCCAATTGAACGAGACGAGGAATTTGGAATAGAGAAACGTGAAAGCAGAAGGAGGAAAGTTTAACTCGGTGAGTGCTCGTAGAGGTGGCAGAAGTCGCAGATGAGCTTGGCCTTGTAGACTGATGCGCTGCCACGGCAGGAGCACCGGGTCGAAAGTCATTACCACCACCACACCCTCGCGGCCTCGCCACACGCATCAGTGCCACCACCGCACCTGGATCCGGGGTTACGGGCAGCACACCACTGTACCGTCGGCGTCGCGTCGGAGTAGGCGATGCAGAGCAGCAGAGCCGCGAGAAGGTGGATCGGAGAAGCCGGGGCCGCCAGACCAGGAGGGGTCAAGGGCGTCTGGTCGGAGGGGCAGGAGCACGGGGGGTTCGAGGAGGGAGCTAGAGTCGACGAGGTGAGTTTCCGAGGCACGGGACCGCGTCAGTACCGGCCGTGCCATCATCGGCACCAAACCGAGGTGGGGCAGAACCCTAGGGTTCCGCGAGGAGGCGACAAATTGGAGGCGCTGGATGGTGGCGATTGAGTGGGGGATTCGGTGGAGGAGTATATGGCGTGGTCTCTCCGGCGATCAGCAACGGCGGGAAGAATCGGCGATGGTCGGAGCGGCTGCGGACGGCGGCGGCATCGCTGGAGGCAGAGGGAGAAGGGAACGAGAGAGGAAACGTCGTGAGTGAGAGAGAGGATAGGGTGGGGTTATACCCAGCCCGATGGGCCAAGTGAACTGGCCCGGTTCAGTTTAACCAATTGGTTCCTCAACCTGATCGATGTCATGAGTTAAAAAAAACAAACCTGATCAATGTTTACGTACTCTATTTGACGACATGGAGAACAGCCAACGTGAAAAATAATAATGCTACATAAAGGAAACAGAAATGTGTCTGCATTTTCGTACACGCAAATCAAGAACACCCGCTGTCTATCTCACAAGTTCTATTCGGGAATCATGAACTCGGCAGGAAACGCCCGGACGGAGAGGAACTGCAGTCTGGACTGGAGGCGACTGCAATCAGGAGGGCAGCGTGCGTTTGAGGACCATCCGGGCGTGGAAGAAGTCGAGCACGGTGGCGTCGCGCATCCGCTCCACCGCGCGCTGCGCCTCCAGGACGTCGCGCCTGGCGTCGCCGACGAGCCGCCTCGAAACGGAAACCAGTTGCTGCGGCGCGAGGACCCGGGAGACCGCCAGCGGAGGAAGTCCTCGGTCGCGGCGGCGGCCGACGCCGCGGAGCCTAGGCACTGCAGCGCGTCGTGCGCGTTGGGGAGGAAGGCAGCCCAGTCCGCCAGAACCAAACAAAGTGGAAATATACAGTCATACATTTCATAGCTTACATAATTAGAGGCACTTGATAAAATGCCCCAAAAAATCCTAATTATTGGGGCACTTAATAAAATGCCCCAAAAGACCTATCTATTGGGGCACTTTCTCAAAGTGCCCCTAAAAGCCCACACGTATTGGGCATTTTCGAAAAATGCCCTTATTAGCTAACTTTTTAGGGCACTTTAATCAAAATGCCCTCTTTAAGCTACAATTTGAAATGCCCCTAATAAAGTGCCCCGAAATCCCTGCCGTCCACTAGTGGTGTCTCGTGCAGCCGTCGTCGGCAGCGCGTCACCGCTCTTTCGATGTGGGACACACCCCTTGCTGGACCTGTGGCTCTTCATCTCGGTAACCTATCTTTTCTCTCCGTCCTTAACCTTACCGGTGCCAACCTCACAGGTTCCATCCCTCCAGAACTCGGTAGGCTACACCGGCTTACGTACCTTCGTCTTCGAGGAAATAGCCTGTCAGATTCTATTCCTAATGTTCTAAGGAACCTCGCAAGCCTCGAGTACCTTAGTCTAAGTTCTAACCAACTCTCAGGTCAAATCCCTCCCGAGCTGTTCATTCGTATGCGGAAACTTGAGGCGATTTCCTTGTCTGGAAACGACTTTAGTGGCCAAATACCATCCAATCTATTCAGTAACACGTCTTCCTTGAAGTACATCTACTTTTTCTGATAACAGACTCTCCGGGCAGATCCCTCCCAATATGCTACTACCTTTGCACAACCTCAGACTAATTGATTTGTCTAAAAATGAGTTGAGTGGCCAAATATCACCATATTTGTTCAACAACACACCATCCTTGATTCAAATACACTTTGGAGATAACAGCCTATCAGGTTCCATTCCACGAGCCATGTACAACATGTCCATGTTGCAGTACATGTTCTTTTATAAGAACAACCTTACTGGGATGATCCCAAGCAACCAGAGTTTTAACCTCCCAATGTTACGAACTCTTGACTTCTACGGTAACAAACTTAGCGGTCCGGTTTCACCAGGGATTGCATCATGTCAGTCACTACAAGAATTGAATTTGGCAGAAAACCTTTTTGTGGATGATGTGCCATTATGTTTGGATAAATTGCAAAAACTCCAACACCTTTCGTTGGGTGGAAATAACTTTGTTGGATCTATCCCAGTGCTCTTAGCAATATCACAAGTCTTACGGTCCTAGACCTCTCTGACTGCGGCCTCAAAGGAGACATTCCACCAGAATTAGGACTAATGCAAAAACTCTCCTATCTAAATCTCGGAGTCAATCAACTTACTGGTACAATTCAAGCTTCCCTCGGGAATTTATCTGAATTGTCTTACCTGAATTTGTATGCAAATAAATTATCTGGCTTAGTACCGTCAACTCTCGGGAACATTGCAGCTTTGGAAGTGCTTGGCCTGCAAAATAACAATCTAGGGGGAAATATTATGGAGTTATTGTCGGCACTTTCTAATTGTAGAAGCCTCCAGTCAATTGACGTAGGGGGTAATTCTTTCAGAGGTGCCCTTTCTGACCATGTAGGAAACCTCACTTCACGAGTAATCAAATTCCTTGCAAATGATAACAAGTTAGTAGGTGGACTTCCAACAACTATTTCGAACATAAGTGACCTTGAATGGGTAGATTTTTCTAACAACCTACTCACCGAGTCTATCCCAGCATCCATCTCTATGTTGAAAAATCTCACGTGGCTTGATCTCTCTAGCAATGGCATGTTAGGCGCTATTCCAACAGAAATGGGCATTCTTGAGAGCCTACAACGGTTGCTTCTCCAAAGAAACAAATACTCTGGCTCTATACCAAGTAGCTTTGGTAATCTTAGTAGACTAGAGAAAATCGACTTGTCTAATAACCAATTAAGTTCGACGTTACCTGCAAGCCTTTTCCACCTTGATAGGCTTGTCGAACTCAATGTTTCTTACAATTCTTTTGTTGGTGCACTGCCGGTGGATATTTCTGGGCTAACACAAACGAACCAAATGGACCTTTCTTCTAACTTCTTCATAGGAGTCATACCTGAATCGATGGGACAACTTAAGATGCTAAACCACCTAAATCTGTCACATAACTCATTCGGAGGCACGATACAAGACTCGCTTCAAAAGCTAACTACCTTAGCATCATTAGACCTTTCTTTCAACAACCTCTCTGGTACCATTCCTATGTATCTTGCAAACTTTACCGACTTGAGAACCTTGAACCTCTCATTCAATAGGCTAGAAGGCCAAATACCAGTGGGAGGTGTTTTCTCAAACCTCCCATTGCAATCTTTCATTGGGAATGCTGGGCTCTGTGGTGCTCCGCGCCTAGGATTTCCGCAATGTCTTGACAAGTCTCGTTCAAGTAAGAGACACTTGCTAAAATTTCTACTCCCAGTTGCCATGGTAACTTTTGTCAGCATTGCTATTTTCTTATACCTATGGATCATAAAGAAACAGAAGAATAAGGAAGAGGTCAAAATGTTTGCTGATCCAGTCGATGGCATAGGCCATCAGATAGTATCCTACCATGAGCTGGTTCGTGCCACAAAGAATTTCAGTGAAGATAACATATTGGGATCCGGAAGCTTTGGAAAAGTTTACAAAGGACAACTGAATGGTTTGGTGGTCGCGATAAAAGTTCTAGACATGCAGCTGGAGCAGGCCATGAGAAGCTTCGAAGCTGAGTGCCGTGTGCTTCGTATGGCGCAGCACCGTAACCTGATACGGATAATCAACACTTGTTCCAACCTAGACTTCAGAGCTCTCGTGCTTCAGTACATGCCAAATGACAGTTTAGAGACGCTACTACATCGGTCTCAGAATACAGTGCACTTGGGCTTCCTCGAGAGACTCGACATCATGCTTGATGTGTCGATGGCAATGGAGTATCTACACCATGATCACTACGATGTGATTTTGCACTGCGACTTGAAACCTAGCAACGTTCTGTTTGATGAGGATATGACTGCACATGTGGCAGACTTCGGCATTGCAAGGTTGCTTCTAGGTGAGGACAACTCCATGATTTGTACGAGCATGCCTGGGACAGTTGGCTACATGGCGCCAGGTACTCAACTAGCACCTGTTAAACCACTTCCTTATTACGGTTTACCATACATGCTTGCTCTCATGTTTGTTCCTGTGTTTCTTGTTTCTTGGTAGAGTATGGGTCTCTTGGAAAAGCATCACGGAAGAGCGACGTTTTCAGCTATGGGATCATGCTCCTCGAAGTCTTTACCGGCAGAAGACCAACAGATGCTATGTTCGGGGGAGAACTAACCCTTAGGCAGTGGGTTCACCGTGCATTCCCGGCAGAGCTTGTCCACGTCGTTGATTGCCAGCTACTTCAAGGCTCCTCCTGCTCTAGCTGCAACTTGGATGATGAGTTTCTTGTGTCGGTATTTGAGCTAGGTTTGATCAGCTCCAGCGACTCTCCTGACCAGAGAATGACGATGAGCGATGTGGTCGTGAGGTTGAAGAAGATCAAAGCAGAGTATAGCAAACGGACAGCAGTGACGTCACGTGGTGAACCACAGTGATTGATCTCCCTGGACCAGACGGTGCTAGTGGACGACATCAACAGGCCCGGCCATTGAAATGGCCAATGGCAACGGAAGCAGCAACAGCTAGCTAGCTCCATCGACCAGGCGTAGAATAAATCCCAACTATGTTTGCTGAATGTAACAAGCTCTAGGTTTACTTTACTACTAATCAGCAATTCAGCACTCCATGTTAACTTACTTTCAGTTATGCAGTAAGGATGATATCATAAAGAAAATAACCATATGTTACCTTTCAATAGAAGCTGGAAGTGAAGGCTTTTATCTGTGAACATATGAAAAAATGTAAGGATAAAATAAAGGCTCTATGCAACTGTGTAATGTCCAGAACACATCTAAAATAACAAAAAAAATATGCAACTCTGTAATGCCAGGACCAAGCTGATGCAGAAAACACAGCGATTATAAAAATACAACAAAAAAGCAAATCATGATAAGATGGGACTCTTTGATTCGAGGCTATTTTCAGAATCGGCGAAGATCGATAAAATCATGCTTGGGATGTTAAAGGAAAGCACATGGGTGGAAGACCAAGCATAGAGCTAGCTCAAAGATAAATAAGACTGGAGCCTCACAGCATTGCCATGAATTGGAACCGACAGAATTGAGTACAAAATAGTACCATACTCCAATTTTAACAGCACAGTAAGGCAACAATAAAACATAATTTTTCCTATCAATATTTCAGAACATTCTTACACACTCTTACAGCCAGAAGTTGCTCACCTGCTCCAGCAAGCACAAAACAGCCAATGCACAAAAAAGGAGTGCATGCACATCATCAACTGTCACAGACACGAAGAAAAATGCTGGGAACAACCCACATAGGTTGCACTACACTGCCACAGCTTATGAAAACAAAGTTGCTTGTGTTGGAAGCAGGCTTGCCCAGCTCAAATGCAGTCCAGTGTTCAGAATCATGGGAATAGCAGTACACGCAGTTGCTCCTCCCTCCCCACCTCTCCGGGTTCATGAAAGATAATGGCTGGCTTCTCTTGTCGGTGCTGATGAAGATGGCCCAATTCCCCAACTCCTCCACCTTCACCCACTTTGGACTGTCAGTCGACTGATCGAGGCGGAAGGCTTCAAAAGTATCCCCTCTCGCTGGAAATGATCCCCGACACCCGATCAAGATAAGCATATCGCCACACGCCACCAGACATAGGTTGTTAAGATGCTGTATCCTGGACATGATTTCACTTACTGACATCCTCTGTACGTGTATCCTAGGTGCCAAGTGCACAACAAAGAGCACACAATTAGAGTCCATGCCGACGACCTGGCCTTTGAATGTCACAATCTGCTTGACCGTTCCATCGCAAGGAAAAGGTCTCAACCAAGAGTGACCACCAACACGCCAAAAGAAACTGTGGGATCCGTTGGTGACAAGGAGATGTGAGTTGGGTGATGCTAGAGGAGCCGTGAGGGCACCGTAGTAGACCTCGGTGTTATCGTCGCCCGGTATCTGTGGAGGTGAAACACTAACACCTGTAAACGCATTAACAATGAGACATGATCTGTTGCTGGAGAAGATGAGATGACCACAAGAAGCACCCACGAAGCAAAAACTACCCAGAGGACTCTGGGGGTTATTATTTGCACTAATAAGATTAAATAGGGGAATCTGGCAGCAAAGGCGCGAGTGTGGGCTGGCTATATCAATGACATGACATGGATGCTTATCGCCAAAGGAACGATGACGAGGATAACACACGGGGACATCAGGTTGGAGGAGGACAGGCGGGAAGAGTGCCGAGAAGGTAGATTTCCATGGATTTGAGGAGATGGTAGCACGCCAAGAGCGGCAGGTGGCAGCCAAGGCCAGAAGGTCAGAGAAGGAGCCTGACAGAGCAATAATGGAATGAAGCAGGCCATCTGGTAGGTCTGCCCAACCTTGATGTCCAGACATGGCGGAGAAAAAACTCAACGGCCCTTTGTTTTGCAGGTAGAAGCTTCTCTGCAACAAATTAATGATTCAAAGACAAACATTAGAATAATATGAACTGGATTCTAAGAACAGGAATAGACTGACTGCTAATTAAGGAACACGATAGTGCACTTATATGGTTCCTGAAATGTTGGTTGTAAGCATAGAAACATGCTACACTAGAACATCCATAATTTTGATTACACAATAAATTGTCAGCACCAGTGGGAGAGGCAGAAGCATGACCAAATTGCTAGCAGGTTGTATTTTTGCAACTAGCTACCAAGGTTTTTTTTTACTGTAAGCTACCAAGGGTTGGTAACCGGTTTAACTGAAACCCATGAAAAATTGAAAACAAAAATGTTCTATCTGTCTGAAAAATTCCAGCAAAAGCGTTAATTTTTTTTCGAAGTTTCTAACCGGTAATAATTTGGTATTTTTGGTTGCCCATCATACCGCCCCCTGCAACTTCGGTAGAAGATGTATTCGGGTAGCCAAACCTTAGTAGCTACATAGCGCATTTTTAATCCGAAGAGTGTGTATTCTTATCTTATCTGAAGAGACCCCAAAGTTCTCACAAATTAAAGAAAAAATAGCATGTATGTAGTGTATGGTCCAACATGTATTCCTGAAAATTTTCATACAAAATAAAATCCGTTGTGGCCCGCAGGGAAAAAAATTACTCCATCTATCCCAAAATACATGGCATATAAATCTAGTTAGAAGTCAAAGCTTGCTAAGTTCGACAAATATATAGAACGGAGTATCAACAACTACAATATTTAATAAATACAATATGAAACTATATCTTATGGTGGATCTATTGGTATTGATTTTGTGTAGTAAATCTTCATATTTTTGTATATATACTACGTCAAACATTTGGAAACCATTGACTTTTCACTAAATTTATACGTCATGTATTTCAGGGCAGAATTGAACGTACAAGGCATAATTTTGTAGCTGTACTAGCGACACTTTTTTGGGATCAGGTAGTACATTACATCCATGACTTCTTACATATTCTTTAAGAACATCAAGGTCTTCAAAACGGAACGACAGCATATGCTCTTAATAGCAAAATGTTTTTCCTTTTCTTTTTTGGCACTATTAATATCAAGTTGCCACAGCAAGCATCCTGCGGGCACCGGGCAGAGTGATAATCACATGGGAAATAGAGAAAATTGCACATAACACCAGGGTTTGGTGCCATTGTTGCACAGAACACAGAATCAAAACCCCTTTTGCAGCAAACCCCAGTTTTTGGTGTAATATGTTGCAGCTAACACAAAAGGATGATTTAGGCTCTTAATAGGTATCTTTTTTTTGCAAGGCTCTTAAGGTATATAATATGTGGTCCCATGACACTGTACCGTATTTATATACCGTATACCACAATTATACGACAGTTTATATAAAAAAGCATGTCACATGACACTGTACCATATTTATATACCGTATACCACAATTATATGACATTTTATATAAAAAAGCGCATGTACAAAATATTTGGACCTCAACATAGACCTTTATACAGGGGGCCGTTAACACGAGTATGTTTTTCACATTCTCGCTATAAATTCAGTTGTTAGTTCAGAAAACTAGCAACTTCAAATCTGCAACGGGGATTTGGTGCACCTGGGAAAATACGTTTTATTTCGGGCAATAGATAAATAACAAAACTGTGGCTGTATAAAGTAGTAAAAATCCCCTATTTTGTCCCAAATTTTGTGCTTACGTAGAAAACCTATATATGTATCTGCAATTTTTTGGGAGACAAAAGTACGATTTTTTATTATTTTTACAGTCAAATTTTTATATGTGTTTTTCTTAAAAAATGTCGTACAATTGTGGTATATGGTACACAAATACGATATAGTGTCATGGGACCATATGTTAGATACCTATTAAGAGACTAAATCAACTTTTTGGGCTAGCTGCAACGTATTAGACCAAAAACTGGGATTTGCTGCAAAAGGGGTTTTGATTCTGTGTTCTGTGCAACAATGGCACCAAACCCTGGTGTTATGTGCAATTTTCTTGGGAAATAGGACACCGAAAAGAATTCAATTACAATCGGGGTGTAAATTGAAGGATCCAGTCAAACTGGTGCTGATTAACAGTATGTACAGTTAGCTTTGAGTGATGTGTGAGTGTTACTACCATCATGTACCATGGAGGCCGTAGCTCATACATTCATACGTATGCAGTTGACGGAGCGAACATCTAAACATAATCCAAGAAATCAAGTTTTACTAACCTGATGAGGCGGAAGAGTTGAGTAGCCCCGCGGGAGGAAGACGACGACCCTGATCTATATAGCCTGCCTAGGCGAGGATGTATGTGCTTGCTCTGCTTATTACCAGTGGAAGATGTAGAAGTCGCCTCGGCCTGCACGCCGGCGGGTCCCCGCTGGCCCCAAATCCCCAATCGCAATCGCAATCAACGCTGAGCCTCCGCCGGTCCGCCGCCAGCACAGCGCGGGGCCTGCCTGCGAGATCCGAACCTCCTGTCCCCTCGGAGACGCCGTCGTCAAGCGAGACAGTGGAGTACCGGCCGGCGTCTCTCCGGCTGCTCTGGTTTTCCTCTTTTCTTTTTCTCTTCGGAGAGACCGAGAGTAGTTGAGAATTTTTTTTAAATAATATTTTTTCTAACACTTATTTGATAAGTGGCTCGCAATTTGAATCAATTCCAAATCTAGTGCGCTGTCGTCATGGCCAGTGACGAAACTCACCTTTAGTCTTGAGAAAAATTCACGTACGGTCACTTAACTCTGCTCGCAGCTGCAGAAATGGCAACGAACTCAGGAAATAATTTTTTCGGGTGCTGAAACTTGTTCCGTATGTGCACGTACGGTCACTGCTACCATTTTCGTACGTATTTCCGAGCCACGTCAGCGTATGAGGGAGCAGGGAGGCAGAACAGTGCTAGTGGGAGGGTGTTTCTGCAAATTACATGTTTGGACAGAGAATATTTCAGACCAGAGGCGGACGCTTCGTTTCCAGAACATCCAAGAGAAAGGAAAAAGAGGAAAGAATGGCGGAGACGACGACGATCACCTAGGGTTTCGGTGGCGGCACGAACCGCTGCGACCGGCGCGCCCGGCGGCGGCGTGAACTCGGAAGCATGGCACCGCGACAACGAGAGGATGAGGAGCCGCCCCCCGTTTATGGTTCGTTTCCATGTCCTCCGCCATGAATGTCTTGCTGCTCCTCTGTACTGTACGTGTGTGTTCCTCCGCCATGATTTTGTTGCTGCTCCTCCGCCATGAATCCTTTGCTGCTCCTCTTTAGCTAGGTTTGTACATGTGTGTAGGTGGTTAGATGAGGTACGGTTTTGGTGTCTTTTATGGGGAAAAGACGACGAATTTGGGTGCTCTGTTCGTGTGCTGTTCGAAAATGGTTTTGGGTGCTCTGTTCGTGTATGTAGAAGAAAAGGGCGGGGTTTTGGGTGCTCTGTTCGTGTGCTGTTGTGGGGAAAAGACGACGAATTTGGATTAATTTGTATTGTAGGGTATAATGTTATGGTTCCTATGATGTTTTGGGAGTGCATTTGTGACTAGAAATAGTCTGAACTGAATTTTGCAAGTTAACTGAATTTTTGAACAGTAAAACTGTCACCTGTAACTTGAGAGCTGCAAATTCAGAAATTTTCCGGAACCGAAACTTTGCAAATTCAGTTGCTATTGATGTGTATAGTAGCTCAGTTATTTGTGGTGCTAGTGTTAACTGAATTTGCACATGTATACTCAATTGTAGGAGATGAAGATCGGGATTTGTTTACTCTTGCTGTCAATTATGGAGGGTTTTTCCTTGGAGATGGCTCGGACAGGGCTTACATTGGTGGCTCGATGATGTGGTTCGATTACTGTGACAGAGGCTACTGGGGGTTGAGCAGTATTCAGAACATAATGTGGGATTTAGGCTTTGATTATGCAGGGAGAGCAAGGGCCTATTGGTGTCTTCCTGGCTTCGAAATGATGCACAATGGCTTGACAGAAATAAGATCTTCCAAGGACACTGATAACATGTCATGTGCAGTAACACTTGGGAACAAGGTCCTGTGCATGTATGTAGATATTGATAACATCATTGAGCAGAGCCTGGGAGGAGGTCAAGTTGTTGATGATGTTGTGATGCAACCAAGAGCAGAGCTGCCACATGTTATTAGTCCACTGAAGCCAGACTTAGAGCAGGCATGTAATGTTGCAGGCAGGGAGAGAATCAAGAGGAGGCTGTCAGTTGATGGTGGATTCGACTGTGAATCGAGTGAGGATGAAGACTATGAACCAGATATTGTTGATAGTGATCATCACATATCAGAAGATGATGCTGACCTGTATGATGAGAACTTAGACCAGAAAGACGTAAAAGGGAAGAAAGAAGCTGACTGTGTGGAGGATTCTGAAGAAGATGACCTACATTTGCCTGATTCAGAAGATGATGAGGAAATCAGGCTGAAATTCAAGCATTTTGGACCAGAGGACATGTTGAATCCAACATTCAAAGTTGGTCAAGTATTTGCTTCAGTTGAGTTGCTTAGAAAGGCGATCAGTGAGTACACATGTCAAAGCAGGCGTGCTATAACCCTACCAGTCAATGACCAGCAGAGGCTAGAAGCTAGGTGTGTGGAAGATTGTCCCTGGTACATGTGGGCGTCATACGACAACAGAAGCAAGTGTTTCATGATAAAGAAGCTAAATGATGTGCATACTTGTGAAAGGAACTGGAAAATCAGGGCTTTCAGCTATAAATTCATTGCACAAAAATACATTGACACAGTTAGAGCAGATGAGAAGATCAACTTGAAGAATTTAGGCAGACTAGTTCAGAAGGATTGGAATATAACAGTTTCTAAACCTAAGCTTGGTAGAGCAAGGAAATATGCACAGAGGCTTATATATGGCGATGAAGATGCTCAATACAGCAAGCTCTGGGATTTTGCAAGTGAGCTGAGGAGGGCAAATCCAGGAAGCACATTCTACATTGGGCTGACAGAGGAAGGCAGGTTTAAACGATGTTTCTTCAGCTTTGATGCAATGAAAAGGGGCTTCATGGCAGGTTGCAGGCCGGTTATTTGCTTGGATGGGTGTCACCTGAAGACCAATGCTGGTGGTATTTTGCTAGCTGCTGTTGGAGTTGATCCTAATGAGTGTATCTACCCATTTGCATTTGCTGTGGTTGCAATTGAAGACACAGAGAGCTGGAAATGGTTCATTTCCACACTCAAGCGGGATCAACTAGCTAGTACTGAACATGATACTTGGTACTATATTTTGGATCATGTAAAGTGTTAATGCAGTAGTTGGTTCTGAACATGATACTAGTTGATGCAGTAGTTGGTAATGTTTATGTTGGATCGATCAAATTGATCTATGTTCAGAGATGGTGATGACGGATCTTCTTTTTTAAGGACGAATATTATGTTGATTTCCCAGGTGTGCCATGTCTTTGTTGGTTCCTGGAATTGCAATGCAATATGGCATTTTACTACTTCCTGGAATGTTCTCTGAATTTTTACTAGTCCATGAAAGTAATCTGGCATTTTACTAGTTCCTGGAATGTACTCTGCCATTTTACTAGTTCCTGCAATGTAATCAGACATTTTACTACTTCCTGCAATGTAAGCTGGCATACTAATTCCTGCAATATTTGTCACACAATCAATATATTTCTCACTGAACATAAACAAGCTATATATTTCTCACTGAAGGTAAACAAGCTCTATATTTCTCACACATTGTCACACTGAGAAAGATTGCATTTCTCACACATTGTCGTGCATTTTTCTCACCATAATTCATAGTACCAGCTTACATTGCTTGCAACTTCAGAACAACACACACACATAACACACTACAGTCGTTCATGCATAGCCAGGAGACACAACACACACACAACAAGATCATGCATAGCCAGGAGACACAACACACACACAACGATGATCATCTGACGATGGCCCTCGAGTGCCTGAGGATGATGCTGAACGGCGTCGTCGCCGTGGGCCGCCGTGCTGGCCGGCCACCGCTAGTGGACACCACCACCTTCCCCGTGCTGTCCCTCTTGCACGACCTCCCGTTCACCTTCTGAATCGCGGCAGCAGGGGGAGTCACCGTCGTCGTGACCGTCGCCGTGGGAGACGCGGCCGCCCGTGCAAACGCCATCTGCAACGTGTTTGGCTTGGGTGCCGTCGCCGGCCTGCTCCTGTTAAAGACGTTGCTGGCGATGCTATTGGATGGCGACCAGCGTGGCCGACTCGCCGGAGAAGAGCGCGTCCAGACGCTCCCTTTCCCGGCCCACCGCGTCGAGCATGTCCAACAGCTTGAACAGCCTCTGCGCCTCCCGCGAGGCCGCGACCACGCCGTCGGTGAAGCGGAAGAACGCGGCCACGATGCGCGCGGCGATCTTGGCGAAGCACTCGGGCCAGCACGTGCGCGCCCAGGCGGCGACGCAGGGCGTCCAGCTGCTGGTGACGGTGTTTCGCCGCGCCCCCCGTGCGCCGGCGTCGTGGCTCGCCCTCCGCCTCGCTCGGCCGCCGCCCGCAGCGCCGCCGCGTCGCGAAATCCCGCTGCTCCGAGGGTTAGGGATTTGTGGAGATGTGTCTGTCGGGCGGTTGCAAAAGAATGGGGAATTTACCAGCGACACGTTTTTGCAGAAACCCCCCGCACTAGCACTGTTCTGCCTTCCTGCTCCCTCATACACTGACGTGGCTCGGAAATACGTATGAAAACGGTAGCAGTGACCGTACGTGTACAGACGGAACAAGTTTCAGCACCCGAAAAATTTATTTCCTGAGTTCGTTGCCATTTCTGCACGCACGAGCAGAGTTCAGTGACCGTACGTGAATTTTTCTCTTTAGTCTTTACCGCTGCCAAAACTGCATGCCTGCTGACACAGGCACTGACGGAGCAGGCAGCCCAAGTTTCGGCTCTACCAGTGCCGAAAGCATCGTCCCCATACTTAATATTTGGTTAAAAATGAAAATTGCTCAACCGTGTCCCGATCCGTGATAAAGTATACACGAAATATGTTCGTGCCGACGAGTGGGTTCCATTCCGATGATCCGTTTCGAGTTTCGACGACTCTAACTTCTTAATTTTAGACTGAAGTTTGCACAATCTTTTAATGAATTTTGTCAAATGCGTCGCACTCAGTCGACCGTTTCAAATTTCCTTTCATGAGTAGTTGTACCTCGACGTTCCCTACAATTTTTATGTTGTAACTTTTAAGTTTCGACAGATATATACCTGTTTTCTCTTTAGTACGTGTATTTTTCTATAGATGCCAAAATGCAGTTACCCGTGAAAGAAGATTTGAAACGGTCGACCGAGTGTGACGAATTTAGCAAAATTCGTTAAAAGTTTGTGCAAACATCAGTCTAAAATAAATTAAAGTTGTAAAAACTCGAAATGAATTACGGGAATGGAACCTACTCATCTGCGCGAATATATTTCGTGTATACTTTATCTCGAGCTGAGACACGGTTGAGCAATTTTCATTTAAATCCAAGTATGAACGATGGGAACAATCCTTTCGGCAGGGCTACAGCCGACACCTCCTTTCGGCATGGGTAAAGCCGAAAGCTGGGCTGTCTGCTCCCTCCGTCAGTATTGTGTCAGCCTGCATGCAGTTTCGGCAAAGGCACGGACGAAAGGAGGGTTTCGTCATTGGCAATGACGACAGCGCGCTAGATTTCAAATTTATTTAAATTGTGGGCTAGTTATTAAATAAGTGTTAAGAAAAACATTATTTACAAAAAAAATCTATGTTTCGTGGCAATTAACGTGTCATGCACTACCATATCTACGTGGATCATTTTTTTAGAACGGTATTTATTTAAATTGTGGGCTAGTTATTAAATAAGTGTTAAGAAAAATATTATTTACAAAAAAATCTATGTTTCGTGGCAATTAACGTGTCATGTACTGCCATATCTACGTGGATCATTTTTTTAGGACGGGTCTATCGAGTGCACAAGATTATCAAAGAATTTTTTAAATCATACTAGGACACAAGAAACTGTTTTTTACGCAAGGAGAGGTTTTTTTTTTTGCGAAACACAGTACAACGCAGACGCTCACATAAACGTGCACACACTCACCCCTATGAACGCACACACGCACACCCTACCCCTATGAGCACATCCGAAAGACTGAGCCGGCGGTCGGGTCTTGAGATTGATGAAGTCACCACAGGCGCCTCGCTGTCGACGGGAACGTCGCCTTCCACTGAAGAATATTCCGCCTAAATGAGAAACACCAGTGTCAAACCTGTGGTTTGAACTCTGGTGTGGGCTGAGGGTACAACCACCCTGCTAACCATCTTGCCACAAGCAAGTTCTCACGCAAGGAGAGGGTTAACATTAGATTATAACACATGAAATAGATCGATATCAACATTGTAACCAACTTTTTTTTAGGGAACATTGTAACCAACTTTACCAACGTGCGCGAAGACTTGTATAAGTATCCATAACATGATCAACGTAAGACACAAGCTCCATTTACATTCATCTCAATCCTTTAAAATTACATTGCGTTATATGAGTATTAAAAAAAAAATTAGGCAATGACATATGTATTGCTACAGGTGAGCCTCCCATTGAACTAGCGTCTCTGCTCCTCACGCCTGTATGCCTGCATTTTTCGTGGGGTGAGTTTTTATTGGTGTGTGAAAAAGGAATACAAATTTATGGTGATTGATTGATAGTGTGGAAAATAATGTAAATTATGACGATGATTGATTATTGGTAGAAAAAAGAATGTAATTTATGTGGGATGAGGGCCCTGAGAGAGGACGGTGAAGGGTGGACCGAAACGCATCGTGAAACTGAAACACTACGTCTTTGTTTTAGATAGTAGAGAATCTTCTATATCTAGAAGAATTTTGTAATCACCTTTGTGGTTTACCAGACGCAAAAGCTGTGGTACAAATGATTCTGGATCTTCAACCTGAAAAGCTGACAATGACCTGCTGCATGCTGTGGAGGTGGTGGGATGCACGGAATAAGCTAAATGTTGAAGGGCGAGCTGTTTCAGTAGAGGAGATTTGGCGTCAGACAAATTATTGGGCCATGGAGTGCAAAACGCACATTCAGAAAGTGGCGACAGATACAACACCCCTGGAGTCAGAGGAGATTCGACAGTGGTCACCTCCGACTGTCGGAGTGATTAAAATTAATATCGACGATGCTTTCTCCATGTTGACATGAAAAGGAGGATGGGGCTTTGTCGCTAGGGATGATTCTAGCGATGTTCGGGGATCGGGAGCTGGACGAATTAATCATGCTGCTTCTGCGCTCCAGACCGAGGCAACAACATGCTTGGAGGCGATCAGCGCATCTGCTGAGTGGGGCATGGGACAGATTCAGGTGGAGACTGACTGTCAAAGTCTGGTCGCTGCAATCAGAAGTCAGGAATACGATCTTGCACCGGAAGGCATAATCTTCAGGGAGATACGGTCGTCTGTCCAACTAAATTTTATCTCGTTCTGTCCTAGAGTTTGTAATAAGTTGGGCCATGCCCTTGCGGCGTTTGGGGCCAGCCAGACCTTTGATAGGCGTACATGGCTGGATGCCGTTCCTGTGGACGTTGATGGTGTGGTGGCCACCGAGGTTGGTGTGCCTATTTAATGGTATAAAGTAGGTTCGAATTCAAAAAAAAAAAAAAAAAAAAAAAGCACACTACAAGGAATTCTCTCAACATGCAAGTATGCCACATCACAAACATGCCACCTCATCATTTTTATTTTTATTAGAAATTTTCTTACCACATCATTAGCTAGAAAACCCAACATAATCCTATGCCACCTCAGCAGGCCCACCACATCATCCATCTCACGTATCTCTATCCTATTATTTTCCTCAATTTTTTACGTTACATTTTCTTTTTGTTCGAGGCTTCTAGCTTGGCAGGCCCTATCGTCTTCCCAATCAATGAATACATTTATCTCTTCGATCAGCTCCCTATTGATTGGTTTCCATTCCACTTCGCCTTCTCCACTGATTTGCAGAAGGAAACTGACGAATTTATTTCTCCTTCTCTCCTTGCAGTCTGTATATAAATCACTTACTAGGCAACTTGGCGCGACATATGCCACGCCTGTGTCGTTAAAAGAAGAAATATCGCGGTGTAAAAAATTTAAATTTGTAAATGTCCGCATTCAAAAGTTGTATAGATTTAAACCTGTTGAACTTCAAAAAGAAAAAGTTTACACTTGTAATTTGTTAAAATTTCAATAATTGTAAAAATTGGGAAGTTACTCATGTTTGAATTCTTTTTTTGTTTATTAAATGATCAGATTTGAAAGGCATTTAAAATTTTGAAATATTCAAATTTGAATTTTGATCATATGCCATAAATAGTCAGTGTTTATTTTTGTAGTCATGTTGATTTTTTGGTATATTTGTAAATACCACGGTGCAAAGAATTCAAATTTTAAAATGTCCACATTCAAAAGTTGTTCGGATTTTAGATCTATTGAAATTCAAAAAAAGTTTACAGTTATAAGTTGTTCAAATTTCAGAAATTGTTAAAATTGGGAAGTTATTCATATTTGGATTTTGTTGACGTTTATTAAATGCTCAGATTTGAAAGGTATTCAAAAATTTAAAATATTCAGAATTGAAGGACATTTAAAATTTTAAAATATTCAAATTTGAATTTTGATCATATGTTATAAATAATCAGCATTTATTTTTGTGATGATTTTGATTTTTTTTTTTTTGCAGTTGGATATATTTAAATTTATTGATTTTGCAGCATTTAGTAGTTTTCCGAAATTGTTTAATTAAGTTTGATATATTTTTTATATTTTTCCGTTGGATATATTTAAAGTTATTGATTTTGCAGCATTTAACAGTTTTTGAAAATTGTTTAAATAAGTTGGACCCACCTGTCAGGAATCTAGTAATTTCTTTTTTTTTTAAAAAAATCGAAAAAGGAAAAAAACTGACAGGCCGGGCCCACTGTGACGTCGTGATGACGTCAGCAGTGGCCGGATCTGCCGCGGCGGCGGCGACCACGCCGGCGTCGAACCAGCGCGAGCCGGGATGCGCGGCTGGACGCGTCGGTCGCGCGCGGACGCGGGGTATCCGGAAGCGGAAGCGCTGCTGCCTTTAGGTCGCCGGAGCGTCGCCGGCGACGTGCGAACGCGGCGGACGGACAGAAGCGACGGCGGGGACGTTTCCGCCGCGGGTGCGGCGTCTCAGCAGCCGATCTTCGGCGAGGAAGAAGAGGAGGCGACGACGGAGGTCTCCGTGGGCGTCGATCTGAGTGGGGAGAAGCGGAACGGCGTGGCGGCGCGTCGGCGGCGGCGGCGAGCTCGGGACGACGCGGGAGAGAGAAGAGAGGGAGGGGGAGGTGTGTGCACGTTTTTCTAGAAGGTCCCTAGCATTTCCTAAAATTGCATATTAGTCCTTCGCGGGAGGTTTTTTGTAAAGTTGCAGCGAGGCAGCGAGGCCACCGGGGGGCGACCGGGAAGACGCGCGTCAAGAATCGTGCGAAGCGGTGGACTACCGGCTAGCAGCGAACGGTGACCGGGTGCGGTGCGCGCCAATTTTCGTGCGGGCAGTGGGCAACCGGAGGCGACCGGCTGAGCGGGGTCACTCCGCGCGTCAAAAAGCGTGCAAGCACAGTACCGCGTGCGACTGTTCACCGGGTGGAGGTAGCTGTGGACCGTTGATCGGGGATCGGACGGCCAGGATTTGGTACTGTAGCTACTGTTCCTAGCTACAGTAGCTACAGTACCACGTGCGCTGAGATGCCGAGTTCTTGTCCGTCTTTTATATATAGTAGGTATGTTTCGCCATTCTCCATATCTATGTCCCAGCCTCCAATGACAACGACCGTCCCTCGCCTTGCGGAAGCTCACAGTATCTGCACACGAGATGCTCACAATATTGGAGCTGCGACGGAATAGGCCGTAGTCCCGCTATATTAATATAGCAACCACCCGATACAATCAATGGACACGGCTGAGGCGACAGTCAACATACACCCAAGAAAAGAAAAAGAAGAAAGAAGAAACAACATAGACGGATTGACTAAGCGACGGTGACCCGCAACCGCTGCGCCCACTCCGACGAGCTATTCATGCACATCCAGATATGTGGACTGACATTTCCACTGCCGTGTGGTGCGAACTCAGCAGAGCAATTCTCGCGAGGCATATGACAAATTCCGGCAGCTAACCGAGCTGCATAACCCCTGACCTAGCCAATGCCCATCTGCCTCATCCACGTCCTCCACCAAGTAAGCGACGAGTGCTCCGGGCATGACCTCAACAGGAGCACGGCTCGCTACGCATACCTCCGTTCGGAGCTCCCTGCTAGAAGTGTCTGAAGCAAATGCTTCTCTGCTGCTTTGGATACAGGAGTTTGTCTATTCATCTGTACGCACGCGGTAGAGTTATTTTTTCTAAAATCTAGCATGTCTGGGACTCTGGGTGTGCATCCCACATGTTTGTTAAAATGTCCAGGTCTACCAGCATCATTTTAAGGTTAGTTCTATCCTAGCGCTTGAAAAATGAGAGTGGAACTGAATGCAAGTCATTCTTGGGAAATTATGTAGATGATTATTCTTCTATTTCCTTTCCTGCAGGTTGCATCTTTTACACCATGTTAAGTTGTCAGTCAAGCACACTTTGTTTCTAAGCATGCAAATATATCTGAATCAAATATTTCTCCCTTATGGGAGACTGCAGACTACAAGATATGAGGCCTCTGCTTATTCAGTTATATTTCTACACGGCTACAATCTGTTCCATTAACAAATCTATACCTCACACTTCACATGTTTTTTCCTTTTACTCTATTGCTATTTTTTCATGTTTGTAGTTGATCTGGTTATAAAGTTTGCATATCCCTACATGCATCTGGGTCACTCAAGCTTCATTGACAGGCCAAAGAAGAAGAAATTGAAGACAGGCTTATACATTTTGCGTGGTGCCTTCTATACTCTAGGCTTATAATTTTCTATAAGGGCTGAAATATGTATACTACATTGCAATATCCATATACTAGAAGATAATACTTTTTGCAGGTATTGTATCACACACATATATTTGACATGTGCACAAGATTATTGTATCGCCAATTTTTCAAAGATTATTGTTCACTATTATGTTGAGAAAATGTAAAATACCTTTGCGTTGGAAATATTATTTAAATGATAATATTCTCAGTTTAGCCCCAGTCATTTTACAGAAAATAATATTATCTCGCTATTTTAAGAAGTACTCTAATGTGTGTCTACTTATGAGACCATTTGCACATCTACTCCAGAGTTGTTCCAAGTAATATTCCGCAGCAACGCGCGGGGAATTATCTAGTATAACTAAACCGAAACACTACGTCTTTTTTATATAATAGAGAATATAACTTTTGAACCGAGCGTTAGAATTATAATCCGTTTCCAGTTTTGAAATCCTCGTGACGAGATCTTTAGAATCAATTTTTGATCCGCGACGAAGAAACTCGACTGACAATGGTTGTAGATAACTTCATAACAACGTTACACAACTTCAAATCATCTAAAAGCAACTTAGCATCTTCAATTTAGGGATAAATAACTTCATAAATAGATATCGGAAAGTTTCCCAACAATGATAAGCAACTTCACAAGAGCAGCAACAACAGCTGCGGCGGCTGCTCTTCCTCTTATCCTTTCCGATTGCTTCGCTCTGCTCTGCTCTCTCTCCTCTTCTCGAACTTTTTTTCGGGAAAAAATAGTTTCTTGATTTCTATCATCGGTTTACTAGGCCGGCCCATACTAACCTGCTCGAGCTTCTTCAAGGCCCAAGAATCGCATCGCCTCCTCCCCTCTCTGCCAACTGGGTGTGGCGAGCCGGCGACCATGGCCGGGAGCCGCCGCCGTCGCGGAAGAGCTCGGCCGCCGCGCTAGAGGCGGACGAGCTCTCCGGCACCGACCGCACTCAGCACCAGGTCCGCACTCTCGCTCTTGCCCTAGCCTTGCTTAGGTCTATCTCTATTTCCCTCTCTTGTTAGTTCAAGTTCATTCGAAAAATTGTTCATCGAGTGAGGGGATGTGGTGGATCATCATACTAGAATCAAAGAGGAATCACTCACAATGCATGCTGTGCCTGTTTGTTTGTTTTTTTGAAAGGAGAAAATTATGGCATTCATTAGTAATTTGTTTTGCCATCATGCATAACAAGGTCCAGCACGCACAACAGGGAGGCACCGCATCATGTGAACAGCCCATCATCGCTTAGCTCTCTCCTACCCAACACAGCTAAGCAATGAGCAACACAATTAGCCTGACGATTAATGTTGCGTATCTGTAAGTCCACAAGCAGGGGAATCGAGGCCTTAATTTCGTTGATAATACCACCGCAGAGTTGATCTATCATCTCATCTCATCAAGAATAGCTTGAATAGCCACAACACAATCGGAAATAGGGAGAGGAAGGTGTTAAATTGCATACTGTGTAGTGTGTACCATGGAGACATGTTGACAGATCAGCTTGGACGACGCTACTGCAGATCCTGAAATGACTCCAAAATGAAAACAGAACACTGCCCGCAGAGCTTCGAGCAAACATACAAATGATGTCTGTCTGACTATCTGATCCAATCAAATTCAGTGTTGCTTCCCACATCTCGTGGTTGGCTCAGTTTATGAACCAACTGCAGCCGGCCACTAGATTTATTTGCGTATATCAGAACCTTTTGAGGTTTCAAGCAACATTTATCACGCAAAGGCAGAGCCAATATATTATACTTGAAGGCTTGATCGCTATATGCGTGAATGAAGTCTTCGTGTACAGTAGCCAATATATTATTGTCCCTGCCGTCTCTGTCTCATCACATCACATGGGCTTCCTTTGGTGCCACTTGCAGGATGGTTACTGTAATATAATGGCGCATCTCTCTGACCACGCGTAGCATGTGCAATATATATTAAGATAAGGAAAGTAATAGCTACCTTATAATAATTGGGTAATTAGCTGTTCGTTGCTGGTCTCCAGCTATTTGGGGACTCATGCGTCTCGTTGCCGTAGGTGTAAACTTTGTCAAGTCTTCCCAAGCTAATAATAATATAGGAATAAGCAAGACTTCGTTACACATATGCATCGAGTTCCAATCATGTCTTCCCTAGCCTGAGATCTGAATCCATTGCCAATAGGTATGCGCAATGTTGATTCACATTACAACTAAATTCATTTGCTTTGTTCTTCTCCTGCTGCTTCTTTGCAATATTGGAAGCTTACTTTCAAAGATCTAGTCATCCGTTCCTGTCGTATTACTGTTCAAAGATCCAGTGAAATCTCTGCTAGCGACTATGTATAGTATTCTGTATTCTGCTTGCGAGCTCGTTAGCTTTTCATCCCTCAGCATCTAGTCTTGGATTTGCTTCCCTTGAATTCCAACTACATATGTTCAGTTCTACGTCCCTTAGTTTCCTATATGTAAACTTTGGTCTACTGCATCGATCTTAGAACAAATTTCGCATGTTCCTTGATGAAGGGCTTCATTGCGTCACTGGATCAACTTTGTGTTCTGTAGATTGACTACCTCTCTGCATACCTAAGTCCCAAGTAGGTATCTCTTCCTTTTTTACATCATTCCGAGCAGATTAATTCAATTTCCTTTTTTCTAATTAATTTTCATTGTGTAGTTAATAGAATGGAACAAAATATCCTGGAGCGAATACTTGAGGGGAGCATGGAGCGAACGGATCT
This sequence comes from Poa pratensis, assembly GCA_947311845.1. NCBI lineage: Eukaryota > Viridiplantae > Streptophyta > Magnoliopsida > Poales > Poaceae > Poa > Poa pratensis. Next base: position 19,602,136 of record CAMZMU010000094.1, read on the forward strand.
TCCGCTAGAAACTTTACGGGAAATCACGGACAAATTTTCAAGAGATAGAATAATTGGTGAAGGTGGATTTGGAACGGTCTATAAGGTTGTTAAATTATACTTTTATTGAAAAATTGGTATTTTCTTAACAACACTTCAATATACCAACTTGAGTAGAAAAAAGCTGAGTCATTTGGATGACGTAAAAAAAGCTGAGTCATTTGGATGACGTGTGTTGTGTACTCAATTTCCTTCTGTTGCACTGTACTTTGTCTAATAACTAAACATAACGTAATTAGATGCTCACAAGAAATATTAAACAGGGTGTCCTCCGAAACGGGAACGTTGCTGTGAAGAGGATTACGAGCAGCATGACCATCGATGAGAAGCTCTTTCGTCGTGAGGTTGACAGCCTGATGGAGGTTAACCATCAAAATGTAGTACGTTTTCTTGGCTTCTGTTCTAACACAGTGCATACAACAATAAAAAACCCAGAATCTCGAGGATATATTTACGCGGAGATAAGAGAAAGATTGCTCTGTTTTGAGTATATCAGTAATGGAAGCCTCGATAAATACATTACCGGTATTATCATGTTCCATGCAGCTCTTGTCTTTGCTTCTTTATTATCTGATGACTTCCTTTTTCTAGTTTTCAAGTCAAGGTCGACAAATTGAATTAATGTCTTGAATTGATTTCATTTATCCCTGTTTTTATTTCTTGCGCAGATGAATTGAGAGGACTTGAATGGGATACACGTTATCACATTATTAGAGGAATATGCGCCGGTTTGCATTATCTACACATGGAAAAACAAATTCTTCATATGGATCTAAAGCCTGCCAATGTACTATTGGATAATCAGATGGTACCAAAGATCACAGACTTTGGTTTAGCAAGATCCACTGATAACTCACAGACCATGAGCACAAACCATTTTTCATCACCGTAAGCTCAAATCAGTACAATTAGTTTACATGTACCCTCTTACATATTGTTTTTGCATTAATGTTTGAAATTGTTGCATTTTCATGCAGTGGATATGGGGCTCCAGAAAATATGTTTGGTCGTGGTAGCATGTCCGTCAAGTCAGACATGTATAGTTTGGGCACCATAATCATCGAACTGGTGACAGGGCATAAGGGCATCCCTGATAAAAATAAAGTAAGGGTGCTTCATCTCACTTTTTTAGAAGGCTGGGGCTTTTGCTCCCATTTCGAAAAATAACTTCCTTTTTAGAGTTGTTTCAAAACCTTACCCTTTCTTGTTCTTATTCTCGTCCTAATTGCTCCTACTTAATTTTATTGCTACATATATTGAATGTTATATGTAATCATAAATCTTATATAGAACAGAAGAAGTGATTCCAGCTCTCATTGAGCTGCATCACTCGGAAGTTTTTTAGCGTCTTATCCTTGGCGACTTTGTGATCTTCCTTTCACATTCTTCTTGCTCGCTCGCTCTATCTAAGAAAGTAAGGATGATGACCACTAGGAATCTCCATAGGCAAACCCACATCCATCTTCATGCTTCCATGAGTCCCTAGTGCTCCACCTCTAGTAAGTTTAACAGGTTCATAGAAGACTACCCCATCTTTCCCTCTTCCAAGTGTGGCTCACCGCTGTGAGTCGTCTTTGAATTGAAGAAATGCATACAAAAAGTACAACAGGGGCTCGCGGATTTTTGGATTTGGATAGGCCAATTTATAAAATGTTTGTTTAAAGTATTTTTCGACGGTGACAAAAGTATTATTCATTTATTTTCTTCTAGCTAGTACCTTTCAAGTATGGATGTCGATTGTTTGGAGTATTATGTTTTAGTAGCAATTTCTTGCAACTAAAAATACTGTTCGAATAATTGAGATGGTTTGTGTACTAAGCTCAGTATGCAAATACGTATTGGTTGGTGAAATATTTTGCTAGCACACTAAATCACCTCTATGGAGCTGCAGATACTTAGAAGATGGAGACACAGATGGAATAAATCAGCGAAAGAAATGCCACTGGCACACCATCAAGTAACTGAATGCATCAAAATAGGGATACTTTGCCAGGAGATTGACCCTTATAAACGGCTTTTATATCAGATGTAATGCGCAGATTTGATGAAATGGAAATAATGGAGAACAACATCAGGAATGCCAAAAAACCTACAGCTGGCCATGTATTATCTTGATGCTTTCTAGAACTTCAAGAAACCTAACCATACACATATGGTGATTATAATTCTCAAAGTATCTTCTTCTCTTCTCTTGCAATCCAGATACTTATGTAATCTTCTTGAAAACATTTCATTGTTGATTAGGGCACCTAAAATGCCGGTGCTTGAAGAACCAAAACGAAATATTTAATTTCTCTTGCCACTTAGGATAGAGAAGGTGAAAATGTTATATCACTTGTGTGTCTATGTACATACATATGTAGGAAATCATTGTGGTTAATAATGCATCTTGATTTTGTTTTCTCGCATGCATGCAGATAAATCCACCTTATTGGGAAGATGACATGCTTGGGGTTGAGCCGCTGGAGCTACGGTTTATTAATTCTGAGCATAATAATCAGCAGATATTATCATGTTCAGTTGAACTAAGCAACGAGACGAATGGTTTCATTGCCTTCAAGATTGAAACGACAAGCCCGTTGCCTTACTCCATTGAGCCAAACAAGGACATTGTTAAACCACAATCCAAATGTAGCGTGAACATAACATTGCCAGCTACAGAGGATCGTCACAAGGCAGTACTGCAATGTAAGCAATACACGGAGGAGTTCAAGGTGCGGAGCATTAAAGTGAATGAAGGTCTTACAACTAAGGATTTTAATGAAGCCATGTTTGATGAACATATGGGTAGCATTGATGAGGTTCACTTAAAAGTTGTGTATGAAGAACCCTGCAGAAAAGAGGTAAGATAATTAAGCCTACTTAACTTATGAAAGAAGAAGGCGAGAATTAATAATGTACAGTAAGTAGAGTTCCGCCAGTAAATCAAATAATGCAAAATTGATACATATGTTTGGGGATTCTATTACACATAAAATAATTCAGGCTAATCCATATATTATTTTACATTTTGTCTTATCTCATTTTTATGCATGGAAAATGGAAACTAACCGTTATTTCTGAATTGCAGGTTGTGCGAAGATTTGAGGAATTGTTTTCTCAAAAAAAATACAAGGAAGCAGCAGAACTGGCTGCAAAATCCCCTCAGGATATTCTGCGAAACCATGAGACTGTTGCAAAGTTTCAGGTGACTTTATGGTCTTGTTGCCTATTTGCCACTTTTTTCACAGCTCCGTTTCTACCTTTATAATTTTCTAATGAGCCAGCCATTAGCTTGCTGCTTACTAAGTGTGTTTGATTTCACCCTAGAGATAATTCTTCTCTTAGGGATTTGCCAGTAAAGTGACTACTGCTACAGTGTTGGAATTTTCACAGTGCTTTTTTAATTAAGCTGATGAGTTGTGTTTACCACGTAAGAGGAACATTTCTTATTTACTCCCTCCAACTCTATTTATACTGTGTCCTTGTATTTCGTGAGACTGATAATATATAAGTTATGTGTCATAAAAATTACACTGTTGGAAAGTCTATTTGAATACGAATTCAGCGATATAATTTTTGTTGCACATAATTCACGTTTTGCTGGTCAAAGTTGAACCTCGAAATAAGTGAGCACCATGTAAATAGGGATGGAAGGAGTAAATACGTGTTGTCCCTTACTTGAAAGAACAATTGGATAAGAGAGATGTGAGTACACCATATCACCATTGTTGTGTACGCATATACAGTTAACCTGCTTAAAGTGTTTACTTATTATTTACTTGAAAGTATTACTAGATAAGAGGAATACGATGAGAAAGTATAATTTGTACTTTTTTACACGCACACATTTTACGGGATTCAGTTAGTTTAGTTCTTCTGTTTGTCTGACGTGCTGTTTGTGTGCATCAAATGTAGAGTGTTCCGGTTCAAGCTGGGCAAACACCTCCTCTCTTGCAGTACTTTGGCACATTGCTAAATCGAGGGAAGCTCAATGCTTACGAGTCTCTGGAGTTAACTCGACTTGTTGTCAATCAGAACGAAAGAAAGCTTTTAGAGAATTGGTTGGCAGAAGACAAGTTAGAGTGCAGTGAAGATCAAGGAGATATTGTTAAGGTAATGTGGGTGTTGTGCTGTGTTTGTTGATTGCACAGATTTCCATTTACTGATGTGTCCGTGTTAATCACTAAACGATGCTTTGGTGTAGACGGTAGACAATGACCTTGCATTGAAAATATACATAAGGCTAAGGCAACCCCTAAAGTCCTTGCTGCTTTTGCTGAAAGTGGCCAGTTCAAAAAGATCCCTATATATGCAAAGCAGGTATATTGCTTAATTTGGCACGTTGAATTATTATTTCCAGTAATTGGTTCAGAGTTCAGCTTGAATATTAATTGTGTTGACTAAAAGTTTTAATTTTCTGTTCCAGGCTGGATACACCCCTGATTACCTCTTCCTCCTCCAGACCGTCCTATGTATGGATCAACAGGTAATATGTTTTTAAAGCAAAACAGGGGTGTGGGTGAAACATTTGGTACTTGGTTTTGGGGTCCCTTTGATCTTTATACATCATCCTGGCCTAACTGTTTGTATTAATTCTTGGCCAGAGAGCTTTCAACTTTGCTCTTATGATGTCACGAATGGAGGGGGGTTGTCCATTAGATTATAATACTATTACTGATCTCTTCGTTCAGGTATTTTTGTTCATATAGATGCTTTATTGGGTTGTAAAGTAATTTTCTATTTGCCCATTTTACTATGAATTTCCAATGTGAAATATCCCCCCACCACCACCCTGTAATCCCCGTGTAACCTTCTTTTCTTGTTGTGCCCTTGAGAGGTGGATTGCGTACTCACTTTCGATCATATTTGTTGCCTTATGTGTGTTGACAGAAAAATATGATACGGGAGGCAACAGCTTTTCTGCTGGATGTTCTGAAACCAAACTTGGAAGAGCATGCTTTTCTTCAAACCAAGGCTAGCATTTTTTTTATTTGAATATGCAATTGGTTACCCCAAACCTTATCTTCTTTCTAAGTCAGCAGCTTCCGTTTAAATTTCATTTAGGTTTTGGAGATAAACTTGGTGACTTATCCTAAAGTTGCTGATGCCATGCTTGCTAATGAAATGTTCAGTCATTATGACCGCCCTCACATTGCTCAGCTGTGAAAAGGCTGGTTTGTACTTACGTGCCATCCAGGTCTATATGTTCACGTGGTTTGGTTGATCTATTTGCTCTGTCTCCCAGATTAATAAATCGTATTCTATAATACAGAACTATGCAGAGTTGCTTAGTATCAAACGTGTCATTCTACATACCGACGCCATTGAGCCAACGGTTTGTTCTCTTCAGTTATGTTTAGCTAACAATCTATTATTACTTACTCATTGACAACTTTCTTTCACAGGCACTCGTTGAGTTCCTTGGCACCCTTCCAAAGGAATGGGCACTAGAGTGCATGAAGCACCTTCTACTGGACGATCTTACAAGGAACCTTCAAATAGTTGTGAATGTAATTATTTTCGTCTTCCTTTTAACTTTCTTTTTTGATGTTTCTTTCTTATTTATTCTAATCATCACAAGTGCTGCAACACATCTGAAGGCTGCCAAAGAATACTCTGAGCAGCTAGGAGTCGATGCTTGCATAAAACTATTCGAGAAATTTAAATCTTACGAGGGCCTCTATTCTTTCTTGGGATCCTATTTGAGCTCGAGCTCCAGGTATCTACTCCAGATGTTGATGTCTTGCAAACACAAAACTGTTTTGTTAATGTGGCACCACACCTTCATTAACATTATAGTACACATCTTTGCATGCAACAGTGAGGATCCAGTTGTCCACTTCAAATACATAGAATCTGCTACAAGGACTGGACAGATAAAAGAAGTTGAGCGTGTAACCAGAGAGTCTAATTTCTATGATGCTGAGAAGGCAAAGAACTTTCTGGTGGAAGCAAAGCTAACTGATGCCCGCCCACTGATTAATGTCTGTGACCGGTTTGGTTTCGTTCCAGAACTAACTCACTATTTCTACAAATATAACCAGCTCCGGTATATTGAAGGCTATGTACAGAAGGTATACAAGTCTTCGAACTCGGTGTGATTTTTCTCTCTTGAAAAACGAGGGTATTAACCCTCCCACCCTCTGCATCCTGGGATGCACACAGATATATGTTGAATATATAAATGAGTATGTCCGTTTGTACATAGGTGAACCCTGGAAATGCTCCGCTGGTAGTGGGGAAGCTACTTGATGATGGGTGCCCGGAAGATTTTATCAAGGATTTGATTCTATCTGTTCGCTCTCTCATTCCTGTTGAGCCACTTATTGATGAATGCGAGAAGAGGTTTGATTCTAGTAAATATATACAGCATGTAGGTTTATACGCATATGCCCGTAATTTTTGTTGGTCTTATTTGTTTGGTATTTTAATCAGGAACTGCCTACATCTGCTTAAACAATTTTTGGAGCGCTTAGTGAGCGAGGGTAGCCAAGATGTGTGTGTCCATAATGCTCTTGGGAGAATTGTCGTTGGCCCTGGTCCTTACCTGTTGCGCCTTCACGGGTCCTGGCCTTGGTCGACGGGTGGGAGACCCACTTGCCTTGTCTTCGTAGCTTGGTCTTGTCCATCTTCTAGGTGGGTCCATAGGTGGTGGGCCCACTTTGGCAGTAGTAGGGGAACCCCATGTTCCACTACTGCGACAATTGCATATTGTTATTACGCTTTTTATTTATTTATTTATTACTTGCTCTACTATTGTCTTCATATATCTAGTTGGCATGGAGGGCTAAATGTTGTCTTCTCAGCGACTATGCATTACACAATACCAGCACAATTAAGGGTAGGGTTTCAAAAAACCACCCGGATACGTTTTTTAACAAAAAACCAGTGGCACTGCGTAACAAAGTTTAAGCTTGCCAAGAATGTTGACCATGGAGCCCGCCACTAGGATGACATGGCATGTCGGAAATGGTCAGAAGGTGACAGCCCCATCTCTCTACCTTTCCCCTCTCTTTATTCCCCTTCTCAACCGGCACGCCACCGGTCCTGCTCCACCATCGTGTCACGCCGCCTGCCGTAGGGTAGGTCGAGGATGTTGCCCACAATGACACGACCCGGAGCTCCTCGCGGGACTACGTGACGGAGGGTGGGAACTGAGGCGGCACGGGAATCCTAGAGGGTGATGACGTGATGGATACAGAGAGGACATTGTGGAGGAGACGCCCTCAGGGGCGAAACACACGGACTACCGCAGAGGTGGTGTGAAAGGACATGAATGTCGCCTAGAGGGGGGTGAATAGGCGATTAAAATTATTACGGTTTAGGCTTGAATAAATGCAGAATAAAACTAGCGTTTAATTTATCAAGCACAAAACCTAAACAAGCTAGGTTTACCTATGTGCACCCAAACAACTTATGCTAAGCAAGATAAACAACTATGTGATAGCAAGATATATAACTTCAAGCTCGATGGGTATCACAAAGTAAATTGCATAAGTAAGGAGGTCGGGTATAGAAATACCGAGGCACTTCGAGATGATGATTTATCCCGAAGTTCACTTTCCAATGGAAGCTAGTCTTCGTTGGAGCGGTGCGGAGTCACAAAGTGATCCCCGAATAGCCGTAAATGGCACATCGTAATCTCCTTCGTGCCTCCACCAATGTGGAGTGCCACGAACCACTATATGATCCCCTTGAGGTCGGGAGCAAACCTTTACAAGGATGAGGCACACTAAATAACCGAATTGGATGCTCTCACCAAAGTCCACGGCTCCCCAAGAAACGGAACTCACAAGGCCGGGGCGCGCCTCCACAACTTAATTGGAGGCTCCAGGCTAGTTCCCGTGGCTTCCAAAGCCACAAGAACCACAAGGTTGAGGCACACTCCACAACTCAATTGGAGGCTCCCAACTATCCCGTGAGCCACCAATACTCTGAGATCAACAAGGACCGTCTAGGGCACTCCGAGTACCCAAGAGGACAAGCTCTAGGGCACTCCAAGTACCCAAGAGTAACAAGCTTCTCAACTTCAACTTCCACGTATCACCATGGAGAACTCAAACCGATGCAACTAATGCAATGGGCAAGAACACAAGAAGTGCTCAAATCCTTCACTCTCAAATCCCACCAAAGCAACTAATGCTTATGGGAGGAGAAGAGAGGAAGAACGAGGAAGAACACAAAATCCCTCCAAGATCTAGATCCAAAAGCTTCCCCTCACTTAGAGAAGAGATTGATTGGTGGAATGGTAGATCTAGATCTCCTCTCTCTTTTCCCTCTAATTGGAGGCAAGAATCATGGAGGAATAGAGAGAAACCAAAGTTTCAAGAGGTCAACAATGGAGGTCAAAATCGTGCTCAAGAGCTGGGGAACCGTTAGGGAAGAAGACCCCATTATATAGGTTCCCAAAAACAGACCGTTATGTAGTTTTCGTGCCGTCCGAAATCAGTTCGAAATAGTTCCGGAATCCGTCCGGAATAGATCCGGAATCCGTCCGGAATTCCGGATGCACGAAATTGTCCAAACGTCTACCAACTAGCTTCCGGAAGGTAGACAGTACCGAAAGAGCCAAAACCCGGAATCGGTCCGCAATAAGTTCGGAATTCCGACCAGTTCGGAATCCGTTTGGAAAATTCCGAGTGGTTCGGAATTCCTGAAACACGCGGACGAGAAACGCCGAACTCCGTTTTTTGATGTTCTTTGCCTCGTTAGAATCACCACGACGAGCACGACAAGATTATGCAGAGAAACATCATAGTCCAACATGGGAGGGTAAATCCAAATGTAGAAAGGTAAAACCTCTCCATAAAAGAACTACCGGTAAAACCTCCAACGTAAAAAACGCAACAAGTTTTTCATGCGAAATCCGTTTTTGATGAACTTGAGCTTGTTATGAAGATCACAACAAGCTCCAAAACCCCACACAGAGAAAAGCCAAATAAGAACCAAGAAATATGATGCCAAGTATGAAAAAAAATTGAGCTCTCTCCAACTGATACGTTAAAGCTCAATTAAGAGCCCCTCTTGATAGTACGGTATCTATCCTATAACCCGGTCTCCCAACTAGCACTATGAGACCGGTAAAATAGAAACTCTATCAACATCATACCTTTGCCTTGCACATTCCACTTGAGCTAGATGATGCCGATCTTGATCTCATCAAGTGGACCACCTTTTTGATTGCGCTTCGCTTTATGAAGTCTCACATATTGCTCCCCCATACTCCAGTATGGGAGAGACTCTCATAGGCACATCTTCACTTGACCATTATCTCCAAATGGGTGGCAAGCTTCAAGCATAGGATTTTTTTGAGACACTTCTCTTGAACTTGCACATCTCAATCTTGATGACGATCACCACTTGACGTCATCAACCATGGGCTATACGAAATCTTCCTTTTGATGCAACTCTATGGAAAGATACCTAACCAATCATAGAAATACCACACACACATTTCATGGGTTAGTTCACAAAGCTATATGGACAATTGCTTCCAATACCAAGAGATACATGATGCAACTTGGTACATCTTGTAGCTTTGCGTGTTGATCAATATCTTGATCAACCTTGAAGATGATGTCTTGAAGATAACCATGAATGATCACCTAATCCGTTTCTTCAAGAGATACTTGCACTATGCTCAACTCTCTCATGACCAATCATCGGATAGCTCTTCGAACAACAACTTGGTCATCACATACGCTTCTTCTTGATCATATCAAATATATCCATACAACTTGATGATCTTGATGCCAAATACTCCATTATATCATTCTTTCATGGCATCAACCTTGAATCCAACATATGGAGTTCAAGCCTTGCTTATGGACAAACACTACAAGTATAACTCAATGCATTAGTCCATAGGGATTGTCATTAATTACCAAAACCACACATGGGGGCGCCATGCGCTTTCAATCTCCCCCATTTTTCCTATTGCTGCTAAATGTATCCATGTACGATTTTTCGCTATAGCCCCATTTAGTTTGGATTTAGCCCCGCTATAACTCTTTTTGAGAATTGCCACTATTAAAAACACTGCTCTGGACGCGTAGGTGTTGCACCAAAGCTGAGCGCCTCTCGATCGAGTTCGTCGTTTGTAAGTGCTTCGTCGTATGCCATCATCGAGCGTGTCTTCAATGTCGTGCCTCCCTGACCTCTTCAGCCCCTCCTTCGAGTCTATACCTTTATGGTGAGCTCCCTCTTTACCATTATCTCTTGTTCCATGCGATGCTCCCGCGCTTGGCACCACCACTCACTGTCGCTTGTGTGTGTGGCCAACGTGCATGGGGCAGCCTCCCGACGACACTCTCGATGGCGCCAAGATGTACCCGTCTATCGTGGAGGACTAGTGCCATTACTTCTTCCTCTGCATAAGTACCAGCGCCTCGCTGCCGCCTGCTTCATCGTACTACATGTCGCGGTACTCAGTCAGATGTTGACGACAGCAGATCCACCTATGGCATATGAGTTTTTTTTAGAGAGAGCCAGAAATTTACGAAAAAAACTAGAGTTTAGTAACCTTCACCTTGTCACCCCTCCATCATGCCACGTCAGCCTGACAACAGGGAAGCAAGCCCATCGGTTAAAATCGTCGCGGGACTTAGCAGAATGATCAATGTTTTTTGCAAATCCGTTACACATGGGGCCAGTGTTTTTTTTGTTACAAAAACACATCTGGGTGGTTTTTTGCAACCTTACGTTTACTTGTGGTGGTTTTTTGTATTTTTCTCGCTCTAATAACATACTATAAAAACAAATCTGGTAATATTGGTTTTTTCCCCCAATCAAATCAAATTGGTCTTTAGAGTCAAAATTCAATCTCTTGAGTTTGTCCTCACCGTACTCCCCAAATCTGACCCAACGCGGCCCAAGATCGATCTGCCTCCAAGTGCCTATAAGCCCTGGCCCTCCTCCACCCGAACCCCCTCACGAGCGGCACATGTCGACGTCCCGGTCCCAATTCAACCTCCCTCGTCACGACTTAGGGAAACGCCCTTTCACTTCCGTGCGAGTATGGCTTAACCGCCGACGACTACCAATGAAGCAATCATCACAACATCTACACGAACTCCATATCTACGAAAAACACATACAGTTAGTAGGCGTTTGAAAAAAGATAGTACAAAAGTTTTTTATGGATTAAGAACATTGTTCACAAAACTGCCAAGGGATATTAAAAAGAAAAGGAATCAACATGCAAGATTGCGAAGACAAGAGATACAAGAAGTGGATTTTGTGATCTTAGGAGCACATGCTCCCTTTATTTAGAAAATTCAAAAACAAAAAAGTTTCAAAAAAATGTACTAAAACATAGATATTAACAAGGTCATGGGTCAAAAAAAAGTGTGAAAAAACCTCGGCGAGTGAAATAGTGGAGAGTTAGAATACTCATTTTTAGGTTTTGACTGAAAAAGTAGCTGTGCTTGACAATTACCCAAGTGATTTGCGCCCAAGATATATTTTTTGGGATGTATGCAAAATTGTTTTTATGAAAGAGTGTGTGCGCTCCCGAGCACACTTGGAATCCCCAAGAAAAACACATTTCAGATTGTGTGTAAATTTTGTGTGCTCCTCCAGCTTTTTTCACCAATCAAATTTCCCCTCCCGAGTGTGTCCTCACCCCCAATCCGACCCAACCCGGCTGGAGCTCGAGCTGCCGCCGCGCCCCCCAACCCCTCCGCCTTTCACGCGCGGCGCGTCCCCGCCGTCGCCGTCACCGTTCAACCTCCCTCATCGCGTTCTGGCCCGCTGTCTGAAACCACGTCCGCCGCAATTTTGGGCCATTAGTCTCTGAGGTACGAGCATTTCATATCTGTGATTCCTAGGGTAGTAAACCCCATCGATGAGGTCGACAAAATTTCCATCTTTAGATCCGCCCCTGTCCACAGTTGATTACCAAGCTATGAATTTTTTAGTTGTTTTTCTGCTTCTTGAACCTAGGTTTCAGATGTTGGTTAGGGTTGTGGTCTTCCGTTCCTGTAACAGTTTCTGGTTCCACATTTGTAGGCCATGGTGAACGCCGACGGCGAAGGCGGTGAAGGGGGTGGAGACCCGATGTGCATCGATGAGAATGCCGCAGACCATCGCGAAGGAGCCGTGCCGCATGATGGTTGCCCTGATGGGGCCATGGAAGAAATACAAGGGGCGGTCTGTAACTCCTGTAGCAGAACGAGGATGAGAGCAGCGATTGCGGAGGAAGCCGAGGCCGAGGAGGCTGCGACGGTGCAGGGCAGCAAGGAGGGTGCCGAGGAGCTGCTCCTGAAGGTGGTGTACAGCGAGGAGGAGGCCTACAAGCTGTACTGCGACTATGGGCACCGAACAGGGTTCAGTGTCCGGAAGGGGAAGCAGTCATACTTCACTGGCACAAAAAGGATCAGGACCAAGGACTACTTCTGCTCCAAGGAGGGGCTCAAGGAAGCCGAGAAGCTTACCGACGAGAACTTCCATGATCCGCACACCAGGACCAATTGCAGGGCCATGGTTCGCTTCAGGGTGAATGGCCTGGGCGAGTGGAAGGTCATCCGGCTGGTGTCTGATCACAACCACAACCTGGCAAAACCTGAAGAACGGCACCTTCTGCGTTCTGCCAGGTCGCTTATAGCTGGGAGGTCATGCTCTACTGCAGACGCGGTGCTTTATGGTGGGTACCAGGTAGGAGGTGCACCTTCCCAAATGGATGTAAGCACCAGCGTAACCAACAACGCAGAGACTCCAAGGCCAGATTTGCTCCCCGGTTTCAGCGGCATAGCAAGAACATCAACCGTAGGGACTGGAGACTTGCAAAGCCTTGTAAACCACCTGAAGAGCAGAGCAAATGTAGATGGAATGTTTTACTGGGACGTTCAATTTGATCGAGATGGCCGGATGACTAATTTCTTTTGGCGTGATGGTAGGAGCAGGATGGACTATGACTGCTTCGGTGATGTGGTTGTCTTTGATTCAACTTATCGCTTAAGCAAACAGAACATGATATGTGCCCCTTTTGTTGGTTTGAACCACCATTGGCAGACCACTATGTATGGCTGTGCACTATTAGCGGATGAGTCAGTTTCTTCTTTCACGTGGCTGTTCAGGTCTTTCTTGGAGGCAATGGGGAACCGGCATCCTCGATCTATTTTCACCAATCAAGACGAATTCATGTCAAAAGCAATCGAGGAGGTGTTTCCAAATACATGCCATCGCATTGCTCACTGGCACATTCAAAAGAATGCTGCTTCTCGCCTTGGTGCACTTAATGGTTCAAAGGCATTTAATAAGGTGTTCACCAAGTGTACCCAGGGATGCGACTCAGAAGCAGAATTCGAGGAAACATGGGCTGAGATGCTCCGTGATTTTAAGTTGCAGGATAACAAGTGGCTGAACAAGCTTTATAAGCTCAAGCAGAAGTGGTGTGGTGCTCTTAACAAGTGCAATTTTGATGGTGGGGTCGAGAATGAGCCGCAGTTTGACATTTTGAGTAACATATTTACTTCCGTTGCCGATAAATTTACCACTGTTTCCACGATTCTTGCTCTTGTGGATAAGCTGACTGATGAATGGCGCGAAAAGGAGCTTGATGAGGATATGCGGTGCTCTCAAAGGCCACCTGCTTGTATTATAAAGCACAGTGATATTTTGAATCATGCAGCAAAAGTTTATACACACAGAATCTACAAGTTATTCGAGACGTATTTTCTTGATGGGTGTGGGGCCACAAAATTCAAGGCACTTCAGTGTGAAGACAGTGACACATATCGGTTTGAGATGACCATGCAAGGCAGAGGGTCTAGAGTCTGCACAGTTCATTTGAATATGTCTACGATGCAACTCACTTGCAGCTGTGGTCAGTTTGAGACAATGGGTTTACTGTGTCCACATACTCTAAAAGCTCTTAGTATCAAGAATGTATGCAAAATTCCTGAAATGTATATACTGAAGCGGTGGACCAGAGATGCTAAGCAGTGGGTTTTCAATCCAAAGCAATATGAATCATCGTATCAGGAATGTATGGATGATGAAGCTGCATACTGCAACCATGCTATGAGGTATGCTTATGACCTTGTGATGAAGAGCCAAGGGCTGGTGGAATTAAGAAGATCTCTTTGGGAAACTCTCGAGAGTGGAGAAAAAGAATTGGAGAAATACCTAGAAAATGGTACCCACTATGCAGATTCTTATGACACTTGAAAGAAGCATCAATTAAGCCTTTTGGTGTTACTGCCGAGGAAGCGAGATGTACTTATGGGTAACTGGGTTCGTTACAGCATGTGTGCATATGTTCTTTTATGCTGACTGAAACTGTAACCTAAGAATGGAAATTTGTGAAACAAGTTTGCGTAAGTTATTATTCTGTTACTCTTGATAGTTATTACTGTGGTTCCATATTTCCATGTGCCTACTTGATACTGCTATCTTTAGTTCCACACTGTTTCCCAATTGAACCTATAATGTTTGTTATATTGTTATTTCACTAGTTCTATTTTTAAGTTTCTATTGGGGTCAATTGGCCAGTTTGAACCCTGCATGCCATATTGAGACAAGTGTAGCATAAATATGAGCAAATATAGGTTGGTTGAGGTGCGGTTGATTGACATTTCTAAACATCCCACTTAAATGTTTCAGAACCATGCAAGAGAAGAGAAATAAGATCACAGTTATATTTACCCCTTTTCAGCTGACGTTGGTTGTTCATAGCTGGTTTCTAAGTGAGATCTATGGCACCCAATATATTTATATATCAGCATCTGCCTCTGATTTAAGGTGTAAACTTACCAGAGTAGGAGCATACATTGTGTTTTTCTTTTTCATATCCATGGTATTCTGTTTATATCCAGCAATCCCTTCTGCTAACAGAAACATCACAGCTTGTCTTTTGAGCATGAAGCGCTATTCCAAAATTATATTTTGGCTTTTTATACATTATTTCAGACATGGTCTTTGCTATATGCACCATAATATTTGCTACCTGTAGATCAAGTCGCCAATGTCGGCCCAGTGAAAACCGGGGTGTCATGGGCCGGCCTGCCACAGCCCTCGAACGCTCCGCAGGAATTCTGCTAAGGACCAGGCTTTCAGCCTGGCGAGCCTCGCGAGGCATTTTCCCTCGCGAGGGCTTATTTGCTCGACCGAGCATTTCTGCTAAGGACCAAACGATCGGCCTGGAGGCCTCGAGAGGGACCTCTGCCTCGGGAAGGCCTCTCCTAGAAGATCTTCAGGCCCTGGCGCGTCTCCGCGCCACCCTCGGGAGGTTTTCCCTCGCGAGAAGTCAACGGCTACAAAACCTCGGCGAGGGTTCAGGCCTCGCGGGGTTCCTTCAAGTGGAAGCAAGCTCCTGCACCGCTGCAGAGCGCACATGGGCTCTGCGCCCGCCGCAGAGTGACGCGCGCGCCTGCGCGTGATGACGAAGACGCCGCAGTTGCCATTCTCGTGTATAAAGTGGTCAAAGGAGCTGCGGCAAGCAAAGCGGACTCCAAGACTTGCCAAATTGGTGATAAAGCGGCCGGCCGCCGCTACGCTCCAACTGCGACGTCACCGTGGGGCGCGCCCCATTGGACGGTGGCTTTTTCTGCCAAGACGACGTGCTCCCTGCCATGGACCGTGTCCATGGACGCCCCCGACGCTGTGCGCTGTGCTCCAACTCGGCGGCATTGTGGTATCCCTTCCCGCCGGAGATTTTCGGGGAAGAGGACCAAGCCCAGTATATAAGGAGCCAGTGTACGACCTAGGAGGGGGATCCCGCATTCACAACTCATTCCACAACCAAGGAGCTACGTCTGAGAAGAAGACGGAGCTCATTCCACCATAGTCCACCATAGCCATAGCAGTGCCCTCGGCAAGCACACTTGTACTGTGAACCTCTCCAAGCAGTGCAATACATCTTAGCAGGACGTAGGGCTTTTACACCTCACGGTGGGCCTGAACCTGGGTAGCGGCTCGTGTTACCTCTCTGCGTGATGTTCCTCACCGAGCTCGACGAGCACCGTCGCCGAGGTTGTTGAGGATTTGTTTGACGTTGTGTTCAGCCCCTTACTCGTTTCCTGGCACTTGAGAGACACCCCTAGTTCCTGGGACTAGTCTCCGACATTTGGCGCGCCAGGTAGGGGGCTGAGGCGCGTCTTCAACTTCTTCAACCTCTCCGCGCCATGACTGACACGCGAGCTGCGCGTCTCGCGCGACGGACGTCCGGCAGGGCCAACACCGAGCCCGCCGCCAACCACAACCCGCGTGGTCGCCCACGCGCCAACCGCGCTTCAGAGCGCAACGCCGAGCCGCGCGTCGAGCACCCTGAGGACGACGGCGGCAACGGCAGCGGCAACGACGGCGGCATCGACGGCGAGGACGAGGGAGCTTCCTCCTTGCACCCATCCAGGCGCGAGAGCGCCTCCACGATGGGCCGAGCAGCGCCCAGTCCAGCCACCGCGCTGCTGATGGCGCAAGAGCTGCTGCGCTACCGTCCCACGCAGGCGGGCCACGACAACTGGCTTGGGCGTCTCGAGGAGCTCATCAACGCCGCCGCCGTTCCTGCCGCCACCACTGCAGCACCAGCACCCTCTCGCTCGCTGGTGCGCCACTCCGGACGCGAGGGGAACATAGCGCACGGCGCTCCTCCTCCCCCTCCGCCTCCGCCACCTCCTCCAGCTGCAGCTCCGGCAGCAAACCACCGCGCCGCGTCGCACGCATCCTCGCCGCACGACTGCCAGATTGTGCAGCGGACTCCGGCGGATGCCCGCGTGGAGATCGAGCGCCAGAGGGACCGCCACAACCGCGTCGTGCAGGAGATCGCCGCTGCAGGTCGCCAGAACCGCGGCGTACTCGCTGGTGGCGCCGTGACGTACGCCACGGGCTGCACCGCCTTCACCCGCAACCTGCGCCGCGTCGTCTGGCCTGTGAAGTTCAAGCCAGACCTCCCTCCACGCTACGACGGCAGGACCAACCCTCTGGAGTTCCTGCAGCTCTACACCGTCTCCATCCAGCTGCAGGAGGCGACGACAAGGTGATGGCCAACTGGCTCTCCATGGCGCTCAAGGACTCCGCGCTCTCGTGGCTCATGAACCTCCCCGAGAACACCATCGACACGTGGGAGGACCTCTGCAAGGTCTTCGTCGCCAACTTCAAGGGCACCTACGAACGCGCGCTCACCTACAACGACCTTCGCGCGGTGCGCCAGAAGCCTGACGAGACCCTCCGCAGATACATCCAGCGCTTCAGCCAGGTCCGCAACAAGATTCCGAACATCCCGGACTCGCACGTCATCTCCGCCTTCAGGGAGGGCGTCACGAACCACAGGATGCTCGAGAAGCTCGGCATCCACGACACCCTCTCCTCTGTGGTGAAGCTCTTTGATCTGGCTGACAAGTGCGCCAAGGCTGAAGAGGGCCTCCTCTTCGTCAAGAAGGAAGTGGAGGAGGACCCTCCAGAGGGGTCCAGGAGCAAGAAGAAGCCTGCCGAGAAGCGCAAGACCACCGCCATCCTCGCGGCAGAGCCTGACGCAAAGCAGCCTCGCGAGGCCTCTCCGGCGGCTGAAGAGAAAAAGGCGGACAATCGCCCATACTGCATCTACCACAACAGGCACAACCACGCCACTGAAGACTGCTGGGAGCTCAAGCAGCTCAGCAAGGAGCGGGAGAAGAACCAGGGCCGCGGCGGAGGCCGTGGTGGCCGCGGAGGTGGACGCCACAACTTCCAGCACAGGGCTCGGGGGAATAACGCTGGGCAAAACGGCAACCTCCCCGACGAGAACCCTGGGGGCTACCAGGCCCCTCAGGGGGCAATAGCCTGCATCCTCGGCGGGTCCCAGCGCCCAAGTCCAACAACCACTTCAAGCAATTCTCTCGCGAGGTCAGCGCAGCGCTTCCAGGGCTTGAGGCTTCCCAGCCCCTCAAGTGGTCACAGTACACCATCGCCTTCGACTCCAAGGACCACCCCAAGTCGACCAAGGCAGTAGGCACCATCCCACTGGTGTGCACCCCCATCATCAACAACATCGCCGTCGCCAAGACGCTTATAGATGGGGGTGCGGGCTTGAACGTCATCTCTGTCGAGACCTTCGAGCAGCTTCAAGTGCCCTACGAGTGGCTCATGCCCTCTAGGCCCTTCACGGGGGTGACAAGTGGCTCTACCACACCTCTGGGGCAGGTGAGGCTCGCGGTCACCTTCGGCACGCCGCAGAACTACCGCACCGAGCAGATCGACTTCGACGTCGCGCACATTGGCCTGCCCTACAACGCCATCCTCGGCTACCCCGCCCTCGCGAAGTTCATGGCTGTCACTCACCATGCCTACAACATCGTCAAGCTTCCAGGCAGCGGCGGCACCATCGCCATCCACGGTCAAGTCCAGGACGCAATGCGCTCTGTCGAGACCGCCTACAAGGCCGCTGCCGTGGCATTCCCCGCTGATGAGGACATGGAGCCCCTCGAGAGGCCCGCGAAGAAGAAGCAGCTGTTCTCACAGGAGCAGGCAGCCACGAAGAAGGTGTCACTGGACGCCAGCGGCTCGGGGGCTAGCGTCACCATAGGCGCTGGCTTGCCTCCCAAATAGGAAAGCGCGCTCGTCGCCTTCCTCAGGGCAAACTCTGACATGTTCGCATGGACACCGTCAGAGATGTCCGGAGTACCGAGGGAGGTGATCGAGCACCACTTAGCCGTGTGTCCAAACGCACGCCCCGTGAAGCAGAAAGCACGGCGCCAGGCGCCAGAGAAGCAAGAGTTCATCATCAAGGAAGTAGAGAAGTTAAAAGAAGCGCACATCATCAGAGAAGTTCCACACCCCACATGGCTCTCCAACACGGTGGTCGTTCCCAAGCACACCGGGGGCGGCAGGCTCTGCATCGACTACACCGACCTCAACAAGGCCTGCCCCAAGGACCCGTACCCCATGCCTCGGATAGACCAGATCGTGGACTCCACCGCCGGCTGCGACCTCCTCTGTTTTCTGGATGCCTTCTCAGGCTACCACCAGATCAAGATGGCGAAGGAGGATGAGGAGAAGACAGCATTCCTCACCCCTTGTGGTGTGTATTGCTACGTCTGCATGCCCTTTGGCCTGAAGAACGCCGGCGCCACCTTCCAGAGGCTCATGAGGAAGGCCTTGGGGGCTCAGATGGGAAGAAATGCAGAAGCCTACGTCGACGACATCGTGGTCAAGACTCGCGAAGAGCACACCCTCATGGAGGACCTCGAGGAGACCTTTGCCAGCCTGCGCAAAGTAAGCATCAAGCTGAACCCCGCCAAGTGCGTCTTCGGGGTACCGTCAGGCAAACTCCTCGGGTTCCTAGTGTCTCACCGCGGCATAGAAGCGAATCCTGACAAGATCAAAGCCATAGAAGAGATGCAGCCACCTCGTCGCCTTAAGGACATGCAGCGCCTCGCGGGATGCATGGCCAGCCTCGGCCGTTTCATCTCCAAGTTCGGCGAGAGGGCGCTGCCATTTTTCAAGCTCATGAAGCGGTCTGGCACGTTCAAGTGGACGCCTGAGGCGGACAAGGCATTTGAAGACCTGAAGAAGTACTTGGCTAGCCCACCTGTCATGGTTGCCCCAAGGCCCGGCGAGCATCTGAAGCTGTACCTATCAGCCACTCCACAAACAGTGAGCGCAGCCTTGGTGGCAGAAAGGGAAGAGCCAGTCCTCGCCAAGAAGGACACCGCCACGCCAAGCCCAGATCCCCCCGACAAGGAAACATCCTCTTCAGGCCCTGAGCCCCATGCCGAGCCCGCGCAACCAGAAGGCACCCTCGTCGAGGGTCCACCTCTCGAGAGGCTCGACAAGGCTCCCGAGGAACCCAGCGCTGCGTCACCATCGACAACCCTCGTCGAGCATCCCGTCTACTTCGTCAGCACTGTGCTGCGAGATGCTCGCGAGCGGTACACTATGCAGCAGAAGCTCCTCCTCGCGCTCCTCATCGCTTCCAGGAAGCTGCGCCACTACTTCCAGGGCCACCCCATCACGGTGGTCACATCATTCCCTCTGGAGCAGATCCTGCGCAATCCAAACGCCACTGACCGCGTCGCAGGGTGGAACATTGAGCTGCAACCTTTTGGCCTGCGCTTCGACACCACCAGGGTCATCAAGGGGAGAGCATTGGCTGACTTCGTCGCCGAGTGGACAGACACCAGCAAGAAGAGCCTCATGAGGCAGAATCCACGCCAGCAGGAGACACGGCGCCAAGCCACTGGACCATGCACTTCGACGGAGCATTCGCATGCCAGAACGCTGGGGCTGGCGTCGTCCTGACCTCACCCAAGGGCGACAAGCTCTACTACGCCGTCCAGCTGTGCTTCACGACAGACAAGGTCTCCAACAACATCGCCGAGTACGAGGGCCTCCTCGCCGGGCTCAGAGCCGCAATCGCCCTCGGCATCAAGCGCTTACTCATCAAGGGCGACTCCCAGCTCCTCGTCAACTTCTCCAACAAGAGCTACACGCCTAAGGACGGCCATATGGCCGCTTACCTCGAGGAGGTCCGCAAGCTCGAGAAACACTTCAAGGGGATGGAGCTCAGGCACATCCCACGAAGGGAGAACCAGGAGGCCGACGACATCGCCAGGCGAGCATCACGCAGAGAAGCCCAGCAGGCGGGCGTGTTCGAGGAGAGGCTCACCAGGGCATCGGTGAAACAGCCAAAAGAAGCGTTGAAATGAACATGGACGAAGAGCTCCCACCACCACCAACATCTGGAGCACCAGGCTGCGGTCCACCCACAGGGGAACGCCTGCTGCTGGCCATGACACACCAAGAGACGGGCTGGATCGATGAGCTCAAGGAGTACCTCAGGGACGGAGTCCTCCCTGAAGAGGACGCAGAAGCAGAGAGAGTTGCTCGCCAGGCCAAGTCATACTGCCTTCACGAGGGAGACCTGTACCGCAAGCGTCCAAATGGAGTTGCACTAAAATGCGTCCCCCCTGAAGAAGGCCGCCAGCTGATCAAGGACATACACAGTGGAGAATGTGGCCACCACTCATCATCACGCACCCTCGCAGGGAAAGTCTTCAGGAGTGGTTTCTATTGGCCCTCAGTACTTCAAGATGCAACCGCCGTTGTCCAGGCTTGCGAGGCATGCCAGTTCCACGCCAAGCAAGTCCACCAGCCCGCACTGGGGCTCCAGACCATCCCTCTCTCCTGGCCCTTCGCGGTCTGGGGGCTGGACATCCTGGGACCTTTCCCACGCTCCAGCGGGGGCTACCGCTACCTCTACGTCGCCATCGACAAGTTCACCAAATGGGCGGAGGTTGAAGCGGTGCGCACCATCCCGGCGAGATCAGCGGTGAAATTCATCAGAGGCCTGGCCTGTCGCTTCGGCGTGCCAAATCGCATCATCACCGACAACGGCTCGCAGTTCACCAGCGGCATCTTCAGGGCCTACTGCGAGAGTCTCGGCACACGGCTCTGCTTCGCCTCGGTGGCTCATCCACGAAGCAACGGGCAGGCTGAGCGGGCGAACGCAGAAGTGCTCAAGGCCTCAAGACAAGAAGCTTCAATCGCCTCAAGGCCCACGGCAAGAACTGGATTGAAGAGCTCCCCTCCGTGCTCTGGTCCATCCGCACCACCGCCACGAAGCCCACTGGAGAAACGCCGTTCGCTCTCGTCTATGGCGCTGAAGCAGTCCTCCCCACCGAGATCAAGCATGGGTCCCCACGGATCCTTGCTTTCAACGAGGACAACCAAGAGGAGCTCCACAACGACGACTTGCTGCTGCTCGATGGACTACGCCGCCGTGCCGCCCTCCGAGCGGCGAAGTACCAGCAAGACCTGCGCCGCTACCACAGCCGCCACATACGGCCGCGCACCCTCGAGACAGGCGATCTCGTCCTCAGGAGGATCCTCTCCAGAGAAGGCCTCCACAAGCTCTCACCCATGTGGGAAGGCCCCTACAGGGTCGCGCACATCGCCAGGCCTGGCGCGGTACGGCTCGAGACGGAAGACGGCGATCCGATCAAAAATCCATGGAACATCGAGCACCTACGCAAGTTCTACCCGTGATCACGTCGCGGCAGGCATTTTTTGTCTCAAGAGGGAAGCACGCGTCTTCACCTCCCAGCTTCACCAAGCTTTCCCTTCACGAGGGCCATCTCCACTGAGAGTTTCCTACAACGCGTGCCACGGGCCGCGGGAAGCCTCAGCCACTCCATGTGGAACCCCATGCCCAGACATGGCGGACTTTGTCTTGGCCTCGCCAAGTGTAATGAACAATTTCAGGTCATCATGAACCTATTGCGCTTCGGCGCCGTTATGTAATATTGCTTGGTGAGTTTGTTTTCTTACATTTCATTCGCGCTCACATTTTTCCCCATGCGCACCTCGCGAGCGGGGGCTGAGCACGGTGCCTGTGTCTCGGGAGCATCCCAGCAGCATCGTAAAATCCAAAGGATCCGAGCTCTAACTCGTGGCTCTCCGCCCACGACCGTTATCTCACCAAAGAGCTCTGACTCGTGGGTTAGCTCCCATGCACGTCACCTCACCAAGGACCTTGGTGCTTATTCTCCTCGTGAGATACCCATGAGGAAATCTATGAGCGCGCATGAGTTGTACAACTATGCTTTGCTTGTGGGTTCGCCTCTCTCTCTCTCCAACACAGGGAACAAGACGCCTTGCAGGGCTCCAAAAGCTCCAAGCCAGCTCAGGCAGCCTCGAGAGGGAGAACACCTCACCAGGAACACAACACCCTCTACAAAGCAGGCGTCTCGCCAGAGCTAAGTCCAGAACTTACGCCTCATGAGCTCTTTTTCCCTCTCGCTGGTTTTGTCGCCCCTCGAGCCTCTCTTTTCTCTCTTACGCCTCATGGGCTGCTTGCACGTCAAAGGGGAGCCCCTGAGCATCGCGCCTCGAGGGCTCTTACCTCTCTAAGCCTTACGCACCCCCCGGCCTTGTCGAGCCCTGACTCCGGCATACCGAAGCGGCGGTGCTATTTGCGCTAAGAGCAGGGTCCTAACGACGTAGAGCGAAAAAGACATGAGGGAACAGATAAAAGGCCTCCCGAGGGGCACTCACACTTGCACAAAGTAAAGTGTCTTTACAAACCAGCACGAAATAAAAGCGACAAGTCTTAAGATAACTGGTGCCCTTGGCACATCTCTCTACAGGGGCAACCTAAGCAGCGGGGTTGTCGTCGTCGCCGTCGACGTCCTCGTCATCCACCTCCTCAGCACCAGCCTCGTCGTCGCTCTCCTCGACCTCGACCCTCTTGAAGCGTTGAGTGTACTTCTCCACGTCGTCCCACACCGAGGCGTCCAGCTTCGAGGCGAGCTCCTTCTCCAGAGGCTCCATCACAGACGCGAAATCGAAGCCGGGGTGGAGGTGTGCAAGGTTGGCGAAGACTTGGCCGATCGCGACGCCAAGGAGCTCGCGGCTCTCGGTGTCGACCAAGTCGTCGAGGTTCGTCACGACCTCTTCAAACTTGGTGAGGAGCTGCTCGAAGAAGCCAAGGTAGACGGCGACGTCGGTTCCCCTCGACAGAGAGCCTGGGGGCTTCGGTCCCCAGGCGGCCGCGACGCACGCGCACGCCTCACCAAGGAAGCAAACATGCGCTCCCGCTGGCGCGACAAGACCTGCGCAGTCAGAGCGCTCCGCCGAGCTTCCTCGACGAGTTCCACAACAGGCCCCACCTGCTGCTGCATCTCGTTCATGTCCTGCGTCAAGGAGGCAAGGTCCTGCTCCGCGTGCTTCCGAGCCTCCACAGCGTCATGAAGGCGGGAGTCGAATCGCTTCTTCTGAGCCTCAAGCTCCCTGATGCGGGCCTCGAGCTCGTTGCGTCTCTTCGTGAAGCGCGCCTCCTGCTTCTTGGCCTTGTCCGCGAAGTCCTTCCTGCAATTGTCGCGGAAGAGCTGCTCCTTGGTCGCGGACTCCTCCGCCAGCTGCTCCTCCTTCTTGCGGAGGTTCTCGTTGGTCAGCGCGAGGCGCTTCTGGTAGAACGCCTCGTCTTGAGTGACTTTGCTCTCGCGAGACTCCAGGTGCTCCCGCTGCGCAGACTGATCCTTCTCGATCTGTTCGACCTGTTCCTCGCGCTTGCGTAGCTCGGTCTCGCGGGCATCAAGTTCTGCCCCGCGCTGCACCATCTGGTTCTCACGGACACGCAGGTCCTCGCGGAGCTTCTCCAGGCCTTGCCGCACGGTCTCCGACTCGGCAATGATCCCGCCTCGCGGTCTAGGAGCTCCTTGTGCTTGGTGGAGACCGCCGCCTCGCGCGCCGCCAGCTCCTGATGCTTGGCCTCCGTCTCCGCCTCGAGAGCCTCGCGCTTAGCGCTCAGGTCCGCAAGGGTCTCCTCGACCTCGCGGACCACGCTGATGCGGATCTCTTCAGCAGAGCGCAGCGCCGCCTCGCGTTGCGCCTGGGCTGCCTCGTCCTTCCGGCGGCAGCGCTCCACGGTCTCCTGGAGGCAAGCCCAGCCCCGCGCAAGCTCGGCGACCTCCTCCGCCCTGGTGCGGTCTTCCTCAGCGAGCTGGGCCTCGAGCCCATCGAGCACCTCCCTCGCCGAGCGAAGGACGGCCTCTCGGCGAGCTGCGACAGGGCGCCGACCCAGCAAGGCTAGGGCCCACGATTCTCCAGAGGGCCTGGAAGCGCCAGCGCCTGCTGAGGACTCCGGGGCATCGCGCCTTGGGCTCTGGGTGTCCTCGAGGCGCGCCTGGGGGCTCTGCTGGGAGCCTCCCTCTTCTTCCGTGCAAGGGGCCTTCTGGGGGCTCTGGCGAGAGCCCCCCTCGCCTTCTGCGCTGGGAGCCTTCTGGGGGCTCGAGGCGCCCCCACCATCAGCTCCGCCATCTTTCTGCCCCTGGGGAGCACTCTCCTCCTCCTCAGGAGCAGGGTTGGCCTTCTCTGCTGAGGCCGTCCCCGCGGCAGCCTCAGCGCCCACCGTAGGCCCTCCAAGGCCCGAGCTCGGTGGAGGCGACGGCACCGTGGTGTCCTCCATGTCGACGTCAGCGTGCGTCTCTGCAGACGCAGCTGTTCCCGCCGTGCCCTCCTTCGCCGGCGGCGTGGTCCTTGCCGCGTCCATCTCCGGCGTCTTCTCTTGCTGCGCGGGAGAAGCGTCAGGCCGCGAAGGCGGCGGCGTCGTCACCTCAGCCTCCTCCTCCCTCTCCTCGTGGCGCTCCTCCGCCCCAGGAGGTGGCGTCGCAGCCTCGGGAGAGGAAGCGGTGGCCTCGTGGTGCACCTCTTCAGTTGTGGGCGTCGCGGACGCCGCGGCAGAGCCGGAGATCTCTCCAAGTCTCCGGAGCCTCCGCCTCTTTGGCTCCTCAGTGCGTCTGGAGAGGAAAAGACTCAGAAACCCCTCGAGAGGCATACACCAAGAACAACATCAAACAGGAAAGGGAGTACAAAAACTTACGCCGCGGTGTCGACCCACTTCCTCTTCTTCCGCTTCGCGGGCGGAGCACTGGGCCCGCGCTCGTCCGTGCCTCTGTCTCCTCCTGGGCCCCGGCGTTCCTGTCGTGGATCGCCTTGGAGCGAGGCTCGCAGTGGCCCGACGAAGCATCGTCATCGTCGCTCTCCTCCTCCCCCTCAACACGCCGCGAGGGGGCAACCACGAACTCGTCGCCGCTGCCTGAGGAGATCTCGTGGACCTCAGCTTCAGGCGCCGCACTCTTCGAGGCGCTCGAATTCCCGCCGAGGAAGCGGCGTCTCCCGAGGCGCCGGTCGCGCCCGCATCGGACTCTGCGGGCGTCTCCGTCGTCTCCTCATCGCCCTCAACTGGCGCCCCCTGCGCCGCAGACTCCGGGTCCTCGCGAGGCCCAACGTGCCCCTTAGGCACCAGGCCCCACTGGTCGAACTTCGGCATCGCCTGCACATGCGAGACGCGGCGCCCGAGATCGATCCGATGAAGCGGCACAGTCTGGTCAGTGGGCGCGGGGATGTCTGGGACGTGAAGAGAGTCTCCATGAGGGCGTGCAACTCCTCCTTCGTGTAGAGGGTAGCGCTCAGGCGCATCTTGTCCCTCTGGTTGGAGTACAGCCACATCGCGTCCGCGTGCCTCTGGAGCGGAGCGATGCGGCGCCTCACGAAGTCCTTGGCCACCATCTGCCCGGTGAGGCCGGCCTCGCGGAGGTCCCTCAAGCGCCTCACCACAGGGCCAAGCGTCGCGCCCTTGAGCCCTTGGAGGACCAGCTCGCCCTCTTCGTCGGAGGCGCTTCAGGCAGCTCGAAGAAGGCGCTCTGGCTCCCGAACTGCATGAGGAACCAGCGCTTGCGGAAGTCCTCCACCTTCTTCGTCACGCTGGTCACGATGTTCTCGCCGTTCCGCGCGATGGGGATGTAGACGCCCTTCATGCCGTCGGTGATGCGGAAGGACACGCACCCTGACCGCTCCTTGTTCGCCGTGAACCGGAGCGCGTAGAAGCTGCGGAAGAGGTCCACCGAAGGCGGAATGCCGATGTACGCCTCGCAGAGGTAGGCGAAGATGGCGAGGACGAGGATGGAGTTGGGGTGGAGATGGAGAACCTGGATCTGGTAGCGCTCCAGGACCGCCAGGAAGAAATCGGAGAAGGGAGGAACGAGCCCGGCGAAGAGAGAGTGCATGAAGATGGGGTAGAAGCTGCCGTGGGAGTTGCCCGCGCGCTTGAGCACCGTGGCGCCGTGCTCGTTGGTCTTCGAGGCCGCCATGTGGCGCACCTTGTCCAGCTGCGCCTCCGTCTCGAAGCGGGAGCCGCTCAGAGCCGGCTCGAAGTCGCCGTCCCGCTGCGCCTCAGCGGACTCGCCGCCCTGCGCCACTGCCTTGCCCTTCGAAGCAGCGGTGGCTTTCTTGGGCGCCATTGCAGCAAGGTCGCGAAGGAGGAGATTGGGGATTGAGCGCTGGGAGGAAGGAGATGAAAGGGGAACGAGTGAAGTGATGGCCGCCTGCGCCGAGCTCTTCGCCTTATATCGGCTCATCGAGCCGTTACAGGGACGTGGCGGGACCCACCACCACGCCCGTTACTTCAGAGGAGATCGTGGGATCGTGCCGGCCGTGACGCTCCACGTGTCTCGGGCTTCGCAGGCTTCTTTGGGCCCACGACGATTCGCCTCCGCCTGAGGAGCTCCAACGTGCCCATCGCGGGCCCGGGGGCTACTGTCGGCCCAGTGAAAACCAGGGTGTCATGGGCCGGCCTGCCACAGCCCTCGAACGCTCCGCAGGAATTTCTGCTAAGGACCAGGCTTCAGCCTCGCGAGGCATTTTCCCTCGCGAGGGCTTATTTGCTCGACCGAGCATTTCTGCTAAGGACCAAACGATCGGCCTGGAGGCCTCGAGAGGGACCTCTGCCTCGGGAAGGCCTCTCCTAGAAGATCTTCAGGCCCTGGCGCGTCTCCGCGCCACCCTCGGGAGGTTTTCCCTCGCGAGAAGTCAACGGCTACAAAACCTCGGCGAGGGTTCAGGCCTCGCGGGGTTCCTTCAAGTGGAAGCAAGCTCCTGCACCGCTGCAGAGCGCACATGGGCTCTGCGCCCGCCGCAGAGTGACGCGCGCGCCTGCGCGTGATGACGAAGACGCCGCAGTTGCCATTCTCGTGTATAAAGTGGTCAAAGGAGCTGCGGCAAGCAAAGCGGACTCCAAGACTTGCCAAATTGGTGATAAAGCGGCCGGCCGCCGCTACGCTCCAACTGCGACGTCACCGTGGGGCGCGCCCCCAACGGTGGCTTTTTCTGCCAGACGACGTGCTCCCTGCCATGGACCGTGTCCATGGACGCCCCCGACGCTGTGCGCTGTGCTCCAAGCGGCATTGTGGTATCCCTTCCCGCCGGTCCATGGACGCCCCCGACGCTGTGCGCTGTGCTCCAACTCGGCGGCATTGTGGTATCCCTTCCCGCCGGAGATTTTGGGGGAAGAGGACCAAGCCCAGTATATAAGGAGCCGGTGTACGACCGAGGAGGGGGATCCCGCATTCATCAACTCATTCCACAACCAAGGAGCTACGTCTGAGAAGTAGACGGAGCTCATTCCACCATAGTCCACCATAGCCATAGCAGTGCCCTCGGCAAGCACACTTGTACTGTGAACCTCTCCAAGCAGTGCAATACATCTTAGCAGGACGTAGGGCTTTTACACCTCTCGGTGGGCCTGAACCTGGGTAGCGGCTCGAGTTACCTCTCTGCCGTGATGTTCCTCACCGAGCTCGACGAGCACCGTCGCCGAGGTTGTTGAGGATTTGTTTGACGTTGTGTTCAGCCCCTTACTCGTTTCCTGGCACTTGAGAGACACCCCTAGTTCCTGAGACTAGTCTCCGACAGCCAAGTAGCTCTTGTATTATCCAGGTTACTCACTCTGTTATACCCGCCTGTTTTACGTAGTGTGAACCAGCCATCTGTCGCGAAAAGTTACATAAACCTGAGACCTTCTCAAACCTGGGAGAAGCTGGAGCCAACTAGTGATCCGGCTTGACTCATGGTATTTCTAACTTTATTTCAATGTTTAAATGGAGACATGAGTGTCCAGAATGCGAGCATTTCTTTTCTAAATTTCAGGAAACTTGGCACCTCGGAGGAGCTGGAGCAATTCTAAGATGAGACGTGAGGAGAGATTTTAGCTGAAGTGAACAGACATCCCGACCACCCTGTGGACACTGACTGAACGATCTCGACTGAAGCTGGAAGCCGCGGGACGCCTTTGAGCCAGCAGCGACCTGTGAATTATAGGAGGAGCTGGTGCAGCTCTACGGTTGACATTTGAGCATGCAAAGGGGATCCACCAGCAGTTCTGAAATCGTCTTCAGCCTTCAGATACATGCAGTATGTATTTGCTGACTAAATAAACAGACAGATGCTCTGCAGATGTATGCCCTCAGCTGGGGACTTGGGGAGGTGACGAGTGCTCTCTCTGTTTATTCCGATCCGATGGCCGGTTCAGTGCGCTTAAGAAACCGGAAGGGTCACCAGTTCCGGTTTTTTTCGGTCTGACCGCCTGTCCTATCCGTTTTTTAAACTATGCTGGGAGGAGACGAGTGCTCTCTCAGATTTGTTCTATTGCCGCCAGTGTGGTCTCGTTTGTTGTAATTATTTTGCCTTTGTCAGTTTTGACCTGAGCATGCTAACTACGCAAGTTAATCTGATGAAATATACTCTTGAGATTTTGTTTGAAATCAAAATTGCGTCGTGAGCATTTTCTTCTGTAATTTGTGACTCCTTTTCTCTTTATCAAGAATGAATGATGCTAGTAGAAACGAAGAAGTGATTGAGAATCTCAGAGCATCTCCACCGGCACCCAGGAAATTTGCCCGGCACCTCCTAAATTATGTCCGCTTTGGGGTGTTCGACACTTGTCTGGCCAAATCCAGGTTGTCGCCTACACCGCAGCCCCAACCCCAAACGGTCGGCCCTATCCATTTTTTCTTAAACATGAATGAATGAATTTCTATCTAAAACATAGGAAAATGAATGCACAGTACAACAATAGTTTAAATGAATGAATTTCTATCAAAAACATAGGAAAATGAATGCATAGTACAACAATAGTTTAAATATAGGAAACATGTAGTTATTAAAACGATTCAAATTCAAATTAAAAATCAATGTTTCAGGGAGCAACAGGTTGGTGTGCTCGGCGCGTCCACAAGTGTGCGACTAGATCACTCTACAGTTGATCATGAGTTGTTTCATCTCGAATTTCAAGATGAGTGTGAGGAATTCATAAAATTCGACCGACACGTCCGGATGTGGCTTGACAAGGGATCCTGAAATTCATACGACTGACCAAGTTGGCATCACACTCACTCTCGATAATCATTTGTGCATGATGACACAAGCGTTCATGATCTCCCACATCTCTTATAGGAACCAACATAGACAAGCGTACCTGACAATCGCAAACCGCGCTTGGAGGACACCAAATGCTCGCTCCACATCTTTTCGGACACTCTCTTACTTGCTTGCGAGGTCTTGACAAATGTAGACCAACGAGGATAGATGTCATCTGCTAGGTAGTATCCCTTGTCATACTCACGGCCGTTGATCACATACTTGCACTCGGGAGCTTGGCCGACGACAAGTCTCGCAAACACCTGAGAGCGTTGCAGCATGTTGGTGTCATTGTGAGAACCGGCCATGATAAAAAAATGTATGCCAAATCCACATGTCATAATCTGCCACGGCCTCGAGCACAACACTACACGGTCCAGCATGTCCTCCCTTATACATCCCCTGCCAAGGGAATGAGCAATTCTGACACCTCCAGTGCATGCAATCGATACTCCCAAGTATCCCAAAAAATCCTCTCGCTTCACCTTGTGCCATGAGCCGAGCCGTGTCTTCTGTATTTTGTTCTCTCTGA
Organism: Poa pratensis; assembly: GCA_947311845.1. Lineage (NCBI taxonomy): Eukaryota > Viridiplantae > Streptophyta > Magnoliopsida > Poales > Poaceae > Poa > Poa pratensis. The sequence goes on from CAMZMU010000094.1 coordinate 19,632,356, forward strand.
TACTTCAGTCCGAACACTGCATCCACCGCCTTGCAAAACCTGTAGATGGCTTCAACGGTTGTGGATTTGAACATACGGAGGTAGTCGTCCAAAGAATCTGCGGAACATCCATATGCATGACACCATACATCAGCAGTGCATTTCTAAATGGATAAGAATCTAAAAGACCAGTGCAATCTTTCTCAGCTCGAAGTAGTCATCGTAGTCTCGAACACCACGCACAATGTTCATGAACACTTTTCTCTGCATTCTAAAGCGCCGGCGAAAGTCAAGATCATTGTTTGCAGGTTTAAACGCAAAATAGTCATTGTAAAGTAGCACATGACCAGATGTTTCGAACCGGTTCTTGTTTGGCCGTCTTCCCTTTTCTCGACCCTCCACGTTTGGGAGTGGCCTCCACCACCGCTTGTGCAGCCATAAGAACGACGAGAACAAACCGATTCTTCTCTTCATCATTCTCATCATCAAAAATAGTCTCCTCCTCCATCATTTGGTGAAACATTATATCATCGTCGCTATCCATGGCCTATTGAACAACAATCAATGAACAATCGAGCTATCCAAGAAATGGACAACAAAGAAATGACTTGGCAAACAGTGAACACCTTGCGGGCGGCCGAGAGGGAGTGGCGCCGTTAGGTAGAGTTGTGGCGGCGCTGAAAGTCGACTCGCGGCGAGGACTCGGAGGGGCGGGGAGTGTTGGTGACGGGAAGGTGGTTGAGAAATGAAAACGACAAGGGGCCTCGCCTGTCGGAAGGCTTGTCTGTCCATTATCCGGTACCCCGAGCAGACCCCCCAAGTTTTAAGGCCTCTCGAAAATATCGGACCTAAATTGGGTCGGCCGGACGATGCTATCGAAGATCACCTCTCTATGCTGTCAAAAAAAAAAAAAGACAAGATCGCCTCTCCCCTATCTGAGTGTGATGAAGTGAAGTTAAAAGGCGCACGTGCTCCCTCCCGCACGTTGGATTCCATCGATCTCACGTAAGCCAAGAGACGATCTAGCGGTAGCGGAGAGATGGTCGTCGGCCCAGCCCGAGGGAGGAGCACGCGCCGGGGTGGGTTTACTCTCGCTCACTCGCCCGTCACGTGCCCCCACTCCTCCACTACCCTCCCTCCCTCCAGGTTGCCCTCCCCAATCCAGATCTCGCCACCCGCCGCCGCCGCCGCGCTCGTCGCCGCTGCTGAGGTACGCGCTCCCGTCCCGCCTCCTCCCTCATTATCCCTTCACCCTCTCCTCTCCTCTCCTCCCCTGCCTCTCGCTCCCCGTGCGAGAGGAGACGATCGCATCGCATCGGCTAGGGCTGAGCTATGACGCGGCGGCGCCTTACGTTTGGGCTAAGCTAGCTAGGTCAATGCCTGTCTCAGCGCTCTGCCTGCTGGTCGTACGCTAGCGTGCATGCCTACGGGGCGGTTCCGCTCGCGCTACCCTACGCCCACGGTACCGACTATAGAGCGACGACGGGTTCCAGTATTATTCCGTTCACCATGTGCTTGCTCGTGATACAGTGGCTTGATTGATGTATCTAAGGCGTGTTTCCTTCATACTCCATATAGTTGCAGATGCGTTAGATGGCTGAGGAGTACTTCATACGGTTGCCGCAGCAGTTGCAGATGAGTACTTCATAGAGGGGTTAGATGTCTGCTGCCTTTGTTGTTAGCTGCTGAGACAACCGTGTACTTTGTCATCGAGCGGGGATCGAATTGTGGAACGAATTTGTGCTCTAGAGTCTAGAGTCTAGACTTCTTTGGGCCGACTCCAGCGTTTCCCAATGGGATTGTGTACCTCTGCTGCAAGTGTGAAATGTATCTTCTCCTATGACTTAGTGGGGAAGTCTGTGGGTGGTGCGTTGATAGGTTGTAGAAGCGGTATGTTTTCGTTGTAGGATTCAACACATTCATCGTTATGTGTCCTACGAGTGCACTGGCACTAGTGAAAGGATCTTGAAAGGTTTCCAGTCTATTACTCCTAGGGCTTTCATCATTATAGGGGCAGTTTTTGGTGCCAACTGTCAAGTGCTACCGTATATACGCAAATTTTTCCTACTTCGTATTCTCAGATACTCACATGGTATTCTGGTACCAAAACACATGCATCTGGTTTAAATGAGAATACGATTGTTTCTACATTGTTGTACAAAAAGTGATTTCCATTGTTGGAATTCTGTATTGAGAAATGCATCCATTTCATTTTCTTGCTAGGGTTTTCGTGATTATGATATTCAGTCTTTTTGCTTGAAGCTGTACCTGAGGAGTATGTTTCGGTCTTGATACTTCCTACCTTTATAATCTGACATTTTGGTGTATCCTTGTCTTGGCAGTGTCCATCATGGTTAGGAAGAAGAAAACTGGCACTGGCAGCACTGGAGAGAGTTCCGGGAGGCTTCGGGAGCTTCTGGACAGGGTTCCTCACAGCAACCTGAGAGAGCTCCTCAACAGCCTCCTCAACAACAAGGTGGTGGGCGTGGTTGGGTACCTCAGCAGGGTGGCCGTGGTGGTGGGCAGCACCTAGGCCGTGGTGGTGGGCAGCACCTAGGCCGTGGTGGTCACTTTCAGGGCCATGGAGGGCCAGCTGCACACCGTCCAGCTGGTCCACCTGAATATCAACAGCGTGGCTATCAGGGGCGTGGACAACCATGTGGTGGTCCACCTGAATATCAACAGCGTGACTATCAGGGCCGTGGACAACCAGGTGGTGGTCAACCTGAGTATCAACAGCGTGGCTATCAGGGGCATGGACATCCAGGTGGTGGTCCACCTGAATATCAGCCGCGTGACTATCAGGGACGTGGTGGTCCACGCCCCAGAGGACGTGGAATGCTGCAGCCATACTCTGGCGGTCATACGGCTGGGAGTGTGGAGACAATGTTTCTTCAGGTCCGTCAAGAACAGTTCCCGACCTGCACCAAGCCCCGCATGTCCAATATCAAGCCCGGTGGTTTCACCATCTGCATCGGGAGCTGGCTCATCCTCCCAGCCTGTGGCTGAGGTGAGCAGTGGACAAGTCCAGCAACAGTTTCAAAAACTTGACATCGTTGATCAAAGTTCGATCAGCCAAGCAGCACCAGCATCAAGCAAATCAGTTAGATTCCCGTTGCGCCTGGAAAGGGTACATATGGGGATAGGTGTGTGGTGAAAGCCAATCATTTCTTTGCTGAGCTGCCGGATAAAGACCTTCACCAATACGATGTATGTTCTCCAGATGAAATTTTATTTCCACAGTGGAGTTCTTATTTTGCAACTTCTGATCATCAATCTTGTTTCATCAGGTGACCATATCGCCAGAGGTTACATCACGTGGTGTCAATCGTGCTGTGATCGCAGAACTTGTAAGGATGTATAGACAATCTCATTTGGATGGACGCCTTCCTGCCTACGATGGAAGTAGTGAGCCTTTATACAGCTGGGCCATTACCGTTTACTTCAAAGACATTTGAAATTACTCTGCAAGACGAAGAAGAAGCCCTTGGTGGTGGGCAAGTCGCTCCAAGGTATGCTGCTACTTTGATATTTGTACTTAAATACATCCATTATTTTGTACTGACATTCCTTTGTTTTGAGGCGTGAGAGACAATTCAGGGTGGTGATCAAATATGCCGCTCGTGCTGATCTCCACCATTTGGCTATGTTTCTAGCGGGAGGCAACCAGATGCGCTCAAGAAGCTCTTCAGGTGCTTGACATGTGCTACGTGAATTGCCTACTGCCAGGTACCTTTTAGCTAACCATGTCTTGTTTTGTTGTTTTACCTGTGGCATGGGTTAATTTTTTTTGCGTGTTTTTCTTCTGTAGGTATACTCCAGTTAGTCGATCATTTTATTCTCCTAACTTAGGGAGACGTCAGAGACTTGGTGACGGGTTGGAAAGTTGGCGTGGATTTTACCAAAGTATAAGGCCTACACAGATGGGGCTTTCGCTGAATATTGGTTAGATGCGACCTCTCCCCTCTTGATTCCTCTGTGTATCATCTCTTCATTTGTTGTATTATGAGATGTGATGAATGTGGGCAGTAGGGTGGGTGACCTGGATGCTCAGTAACACATGATATTCTAGTTCTATTTTATTGTATAGGGCATCTGAGTGTAGGTTGCAGAATGTCCATTGGTCTTGCTGACAGAATGATTTTATACGGTGTTTCTTCCTGCAGATATGTCTTCTACTGCATTTATCGAGCCTCTTCCTGTGATTGAATTTGTTGCTCAGCTTCTGTGCCGAGACATCTCAGTTAGGCCGTTATCTGATTCAGATCGCGTGAAGGTTCGTTTCACTACTTGCCCACTCTTGTTCACAGAGACTTCTGTTTATGCTGAGTTATCATTGTTAATCTTCTCCCGCAGATTAAAAAAGCTCTACGCGGTATAAAAGTTGAAGTTACACATCGAGGAAACATGCGTAGGAAGTACCGTATATCTGGCCTCACTTCACAAGCAACAAGAGAGCTATCGTATGTTCTTCCTGTGCTTTATACACATAAAACTCTTCCACCCTTACAGATTTGCAGCTGATTCCTGTTGGATTTTTCTGTGGTAGATTCCCTGTTGATGAGCAGGGTACTGTGAAGACTGTGGTGCAATACTTCCTGGGACATATGGTTTTTTAATATTCAGCACACCTATTTACCTTGCTTGCAAGTGGGCAATCAGCAAAGGCCGAATTATCTCCCTATGGAGGTTAGTGTCTTTAACAACCTTCCTTTCTTTTAACATAATACGGTGTTTTCATTATGCACGTGTTTTCTACATACTACATCCAGCTTCAGTATGTTGGTACAAGTTGTTCATCGGTTTCTCACTCTGAAATATCAGGTTTGTAAGATTGAAGGACAACGCTACTCAAAACGGCTGAATGAGAAACAAATTACTGCTCTACTGAAAGTGACTTGTCAGCGCCCGCAAGAGCGTGAGAAGGACATCTTGCAGGTGATGTTAATTGTATCTTTTTGGTGCAAATTGATGTAACACTGTTGCTGGAAAATTGCCTTCTGACATGCTGTGTCTGTATCACTGTATATATATGTTTATGTAGCTGCCTGCTGTTTTCCCTAATCTTTCATGTTGACAAAGTTCTTCCAGTTTAATGTTTTTAGTTGACACTATTGCAGTTAAAACATCTATATTGTTTATATTTTTTTTTGAATTCTGCACAAACATATTTTACAAGATAGTAGTTGCTTCATGAGGATAGTTGCCGATGAGGCATTTGTTACGATCAAATCACTTTATTTGGGAAGGACCCTTATATCTGTCTTGTGTAATTATACTGTTGCTGTTATCTGCACCGGGAATATCCATGTAAACGGGGATGTCTAATTCTCTATTTTTTTTTCTCTTTTAATCAGACTGTGCATCACAATGCATACCACAAAGATCCTTATGCACAGGAATTTGGCATAAAAATTGATGAGCAACTTGCATCAGTTGAAGCTCGTGTTCTGCCTCCGCCAAGGGTAAGTCAAATTTCTGTTGCGAATAGACAGCGTTGATTTTCCATTTGGGTATATTTGTGTATAACAACTGACTGCACTTTATTTTTATTAGCTTAAGTACCATGATAGTGGCAGAGAGAAGATGTCTTGCCCAGTATCGGCCAATGGAATATGATGAATAAGGTTGGGCTTGATAAACTGTCCTGAAAAATCAAGATTATATCATTCGTCCGTGAACCTGTAAAAAATAAATAAAAAACTTATAAAGTAAAGTGGCAACTAGCCACACAACTGGAAACAGCTGACCACCCGAGGTGGAAAAATTTGTCTAATTGTCTGCCTATTGAATTAGCATACAGTAGCAACATTATATGCTTCTTTGCAACATGCTCTTCCGTAAATAGTAACTGCCTTGTAAGTTTTGCTGCTTCTATGTTACTTCTTATTGTTTTGTTCGCTCATTCTTTCACATTTTCAGAAGGCTGTCTAAGTGTCTAGTTTCACATGGGAACATTTTTAAGAGAATGTGCATGATTTATCTCAGACATACTGTTTGGGTGGATGCCCTTATCCCCCCCCCCTTCCGTGATGTTATATCTTAACTTATTCTTATACTTGTTCATTTTGGTGGTAGAAAATGGTGAATGGTGGTAGAGTCAGCCACTGGGCATGCATTACTTCTCTCGGAATGTGCAAGATAGTGCTGCCAGGGTTTCTGTCACGAGTTGGCTATAATGTGCCAAATATCTGGAATGGTATGATTCAGTCATCCAGTTAAGCTTCTTATAGTTCTCCATTGAGCTTTGATTATTTTGTATTCATTCTCGTTTTCTGTCTTAGAACTTTGCACCAGAACCTGTGCTACCCCCACTTACTGCAAGGCCTGAACACGTGGAAAGAGCACTAAAAGCACGTTATCAAGATGCCATGAACATAATTAAACCCCAGCAAAGAACTTGACCTGCTAAATTGTTATACTGCCTGACAATATGGTTCTCTTTATGGTATGCTCTCTTCCAAAACATGTTTGAAGATTTCCCAGTGGAGACTTATCTTATGAGTTGTTTTTTCCTTCCAGGGATCTTAAGAGGATTTGTGAGACTGATCTTGGATTGGTATCTCAGTGTTGTCTGACGAAACATGTTTTTAAGATGAGCAAGCAGATATCTTGCAAATGTAGCTCTTAAAATCAATGTTAAGGTATTTACTGAACTCCAACATTCCTTCTTTGTTATGCACCTCGATTGTTATAAGTTTTCCTAATATTCAGGTGGGGCGAAGGAACACTGTACTTGTGGATGCTTTGTCAAGGAGATTCCCCTTGTTAGTGACAGACCAACCATAATATTTGGTGCTGATGTTACACATCCTCACCCTGGAGAAGATTCAGCCCTTCCATTGCAGCTGTAAGTGGCTTGTTACTATAGAGAGAGTTCTGCTAAGATGTAATGGAAGCTTTGCAGTTTTGCTAGGTGTAAGGAAGTTCTGCAGTTTTTGGGAGGAAGTTAGCAGTTTTGTTAATTGTTTGATAATATTCTTTCCTTTAGGTGGTTGCTTCTCAAGACTGGCCTGAGATCACTAAGTATGCGGGATTAGTGAGCGCACAAGCCCATAGGCAAGAGTTGATACAGGATCTTTTTAAAGTATGGCAAGATCCCCAAAGAGGAACTGTGACTGGTGGCATGATCAAGTAAAAATCTTACTGATCTAACAAGACATACTAACTCTATATCTGGATGCTACTAAATGTGTAAATTCTGTTAAATTTGCAGGGAGCTTCTGATATCTTTCAAGAGGGCAACTGGACAGAAACCCCAGAGAATCATATTTTACAGGTTCTTATCCTTTCTTGGGCATCTTCGCGGAAGCATGATTGCCTATTATTAAACCATATTAAAAAATTGATATTTTCAGGGATGGTGTCAGCGAGGGACAGTTCTATCAAGTTCTCTTGTTTGAACTTGATGCCATTCGAAAGGTACAACTGCTTTGAGTACACTTTTTTCTAGAGAAATTCTAACCTTAACGCTAAAAAAGTAACTCTAAACCACACTTGTTCAGCAATATTCCACATTCTTTCTCTGACTACCATTTTAAAACTACATATGTAGGCCTGTGCGTCCTTGGAGCCCAATTATCAGCCTCCGGTTACTTTTGTCGTTGTCCAGAAGCGACATCACACTAGGCTCTTTGCTAATAACCACAATGATACACGTACTGTTGATAGAAGTGGGAACATACTGCCTGGTTAGTTGCTTGTGCAAACAAGTTTGTTGTGCTTACCTAAATTTTAAACCTGACCATCTTATGTTTCTAATTCTAGGAACTGTTGTTGATTCGAAGATTTGCCACCCGACAGAGTTTGATTTCTACTTGTGTAGCCATGCTGGCATTCAGGTTGGCTTTGCTTCATTTGCATTCAGTTCACTTGATGGAGTGGGCAGATTACTGATCCAAGTGTGCTTTCCTTTCAGGGAACAAGCCGGCCTGCTCATTATCACGTTCTGTGGGATGAGAACAAGTTTACTGCTGACGAGTTGCAAACTCTCACAAACAACTTGTGCTACACGTAATTTACTGCTACATATCATACCATTTTAATGGTTATGCACTGATATTTTAACTCACCAACTAAACATAGAGTTTCTGCTGTTTCAGGTATGCTAGGTGCACCCGCTCCGTCTCAATAGGTAAGCCTCCCAGCGCGAGCAACATTTCCTTTTAGCTTCTCTAGTTTCAATGTTGTAAAATTCAACGCTGACCATCGTTTGTTGTTGGCAGTTCCTCCAGCATATTATGCACATTTGGCGGCCTTCCGGGCTCGATTCTACATGGAGCCGGATACCTCCGACAGTGGGTCCGTGACGAGTGGCGCGCGGGGTCCTCCACAGGCCAGCGGGCGCAGCACCAGGGCGTTTGGGAACGTGGCTGTCAGGCCTCTCCCTGCCCTCAAGGAAAACGTGAAGCGCGTCATGTTTTACTGCTAAGATCATGGTGGTTCCATTGAGTGTACCATTTGAAGTACTTGTATTCTGATGCTATTTCATACCATTGTGCGAACCTATTGGACTGATTTGGGTGCCAAGTATTTGTGGTACTTCGTTGGTGGTGCCGTGGGAACACTGCCGTGCAGGCTTTCGTAGTTCTTGTGACGTGTGGAAGTGTTTGTGTAACCATGTAACTTCGTATGACCGGTGTTTAATCTATTGATGAACATATGTTATGGGATCAGTTGTAGCCCTTGCCCATTTATGAGTTACTCCTACAGACTGAAACAATTTTTTTTACCCAGGCTCGTTTGTCTGTCAAACAGTTGAACAGATACTGAAGGTAAGATATGCAATTCTTAACTGCTGACATAGGAATATATCTTCACAAGTAATGCCATTTGAACCTTGCAAGTTGCAACGACCCGAAGATGGAATTTCTATGAACATTTTATAAGTGCAAAACCCCATTTCTATAAACCGACCACTTGAAGGTCCTCGTCTTCAACCTGGAGGAAAGCATGCCCACGCCGGAGCTACGAAGCATACTGTAAACACAAGAGCAAGGGACTGTGGCAGCGCCGCCCCACGCCATGCTGCGCTTGTCAGGGTTGCCCTCCACTCCGGCGGTGGCGGTCCCCTTCCTCCCTCCCTCCATGGCTCTCTCCTTTTTGGCTGTTGCTGGACTTTATATCATGGTGGCGCAAATCCGATGCTCCAAGTGGCGACGCGGTGGTGCTGTTGGCTCACCTCTCTCTCCTATCCCGCCCACAGGCACAACCTCTCTCTTCCTCTTGTCCCGTCGTCCGGCACGCCCACACTGCAACTTAAATGGGAGGGCATCAGTTACAAGGGGCCTAGCGGCACAACTGCCAACCATGGTGCGGTGGTGCACCAGTGCTCCGAGGAGCTTGGTCATCGATGATGCTACGTGCAGCGGTTGGTGATGGTGCTGGCTCACCTCTCTCTCCTATCGCGCCGGCAGGCACAACCTCTCTCTTCCTCTTGTCCCGTAGTCTGGCACGCCCACACTACAACTTAAAGGGGAGGGCATCAGTTACAAGGGGCCTAGCGGCAAAACTGCCAGCCATAATGCGTGGTGCACCAGTGCTCTGAGGAGCTTGGTCATCAATGATGATACCTGCAGCGGCTGGTGATGGTACCATAGGCCATCGGCAATGCTACTAGCCTTGGGCGGTGGTGTTGCCAGCAACAGTCCAGATGATACAAGCGGCGGTCGGTGATGCTACCTACATCGGTCGGCGTTGCTACCACAAGGCACAAGCTATCGGTGATACTGTCATCCGTGTGCGGCGATGCTACCAACCGGAATCGAGATGCTCCATGCGGCCGGCCGAGGGTGCTATGAGCGGCAGCCGCCGGTATTGTAATCTGTGCAAGGCAGTGCTACTATCGACGACATATCTGCTACAAAGGGCAAGCGGTGGTGCTACCACAGGTGTTTGCATGTGTTGCCATCGACGTTCGCGGTGCTGCCGGCCAGAGTCGAGTTACTACCCGACGGTGTTGCCGACGCTGGTCAGCAAGATCTCAATGGACCTTAGTACGGACAGTGGTGCGTTGGTGCTGCAAGGAGCGGGGTGGCGGTGCTACCGACCGCGCGAGGAGGGGGGAGAGGAGGGAGACCGCTACGGGGAGGGGAGACCTTTTTGACCATTGATGACACGTGGCGACCGCTCCATATGGAGGACCGGGGCTTCGTATTCACACATGGGCGGCCTGGAGCTTTCACAGGCGCACGTTAGGTTATACTCCATCCGTATCAAAATATAAGACTCTCTAGCTAGCTAGTACACACAGGGCCGGCCCTGACATTTCAGGGGCCCGGTGCAAGATGAAAAAATGGGGCCCTATATATACACAAATATTTTAGTTTTTTTAAATATTTTAACAGCAACTTAAAAAGTTCTCCATAACATTGCGAAATAGGAACTACTTATGATCTTATTGGTGACAATATTCAATTCGCAAACCAAATGCATTTGTCCAAGGAAATGACATCTCAGCAACTCGTAGTCCAGATCGCACTCCGTCTCGCAATCCGCATCTCCTAGTCCAGATAGCTCTCCCGCTCACACTCCACATCTTACACTTCAGCTCGCACAATCACAAAATAACAAGGCATGAGATTGGAAGTTGGAACAAAAGCACCTGATCTGGATGATTGAAGAATTGAAGCTTGACCAATTAATTGCTGCGCCTTGCCACGAGATCAGCAATCTCTTTCCCCATGCCCGCCCGGCATCGGCCTGCGGCCAGCCCCTGCTTCCACATTTTTTCAATGCCAAGCATGCCATGTACACAGGACCAAATCGAATAAGTACGGCTGGACGCGGGGAAAATTGGATGAACTAGAACAAGTAAACCCAATGGAAGCATATAGATGTGGATTTTACTAACCGCTGGAGATTGAGGAGGGATTTGTTGGAAAACTGCAAATCGGGATCTCCTCCACCATTAATTGCATCCAAATCGCTAGGGGAGAGGGGCCTCAAATCATCGCCATGATGGGAGAATGAGGAGTCTGGTCGAGAACGAGGAGTCAAGAGGAACACGAGGCGGCGATGGAGGCGTTCTGTGGCCAACCTTTTTTTCCGCTGCTTGTCGGGGACCGCTAGGCCTCTACTGTTACGTACCTGGGCGGGCCCCAAACGAACGGGGCCCTGTGCGGCCACACCGCCCGCACCTGCTCAGGGCCGGGCCTGAGTACACACATGTATCTAGACATGTTTTAGTGCAAGATTCATGTATCTTGCACTAAAACATGTCTAGATACATGTGTACTAACTAGTTACTCACTCCGTTCCACAATATAAGATGTTTTAACATTTTCCCACATTCACATGCACATACTCACTCTGTTCCAAATTAGATGACTTCCATTTGTCCACATGTGGATGTATCTAGACATGTTACAAGTATAGATACATCCACATTTGTACAAATGGAAATCAACTAATTTAGAACGGAGTGAGTATATGTATGTAGACATGTTTTAATGTACATGTCCACTCTTTTTTGTATGAATCTAATCAATATGTATAACACATAAAACATCTTATATTATGGAACGGAGGGAGTAGATGTGAACCGTGTACTAAAACATGTCTAGATACATGTGTGTACTATCTAGAGAGTCTTATATTTTGATACGGAGGGAGTACTAATAATTAAGCAATTAGCGCACTCAACTCGCCTACGTAAGCTAGAGCTATATAAAATGCACCGCATCTTGGCTCTTGCTCGGTGCAGTAGTGACCGAATTAACTGGCTTCATATACACCAGCGATAAACTATTTGGGAACCGTCGGCGGCCGGAGATAATGGCGGCTACGGTGCTGAGCATGGCGCGGCCCATACTGGGGAGCGCCGTGAAGATAGCCGCCTCCGCTGCCGCCTCTGAGATGAGCCTGCTCATGGGCGTGCGGAAGGATATCTGGTATGTACGCGTGTCCGCAGTCGTTACCGACTCATCTCTAGCACTTCTTCACCGTAATTACTGTCCCGTTTAAGCATCCCTGAAAACCCCGACCAATCTGAGAACCCCCGAAATCAATCCGAAACAAATTCCCCAGAAGTAGCAAAAAGAGCCCATGCGAGAGAGAGACACCATCAAGCTTTCAAATCGCCTGAAACCTCGCCTCTCTTCCATTAGAGCCAGAATATCCAGGGTCTTAAGTGAGCGCGCGAAAGATCCACCATGGAACCTCCAAGACCGAAGATTACGCCGGGGTTAATTCGGATTTGGAACGAAGGGATAAATTTCAGGGCGGCACCCTGTCCGGTCAGAAGGAAACGCCCCCAATTATATCCCGGCCGAAATAAGAGCGTCTCTAAAAGAATCGCCAAATCTTGGCTACCCAAACCGATTTTGGGTAGAGAAGAGAGAATGTTTGGCTAGGCAAAAGAAATTCTGCATACCCAAAACAGGATACCCAAATGTGAAAACACCACGAGTCCACGAGCTCTGCTATGTGGTCACAAGGGCCTATACATACTTTATAACCGATCAACATAATGTTACAGTTTCCACTGTCAAAGAAAAAAACATAATGTTACAGGTTCTACAGAAATGAGTGAACACAAGGGCCTATACATACTTCGTAACCAATTCCCGAAAGTTTTGAGCTCTGCTATGTGGTCGAGTGATTGGAATGCAAGGTAAATCAAAAATTTGCAAGAGATATCTCCGTACTAGATTAGCAGCATAGTATATCCACTTGAGAATCACGTTTCTCAAGGTTCTCCTTCCTTGGTCACTATATAAAACCCTCAAACTCATGTACCATACACAAAAGTTCATTAGGGAGAGTTTCAGCTTTTATGTGTTTGCGCCGAAACCAGCATTCCATGTTCCCAAATGACGTGTACTTATTGATTAGATCAAAGAGATACCACATAGATGGCGATTCTGTTTGAATATAACTAGTTGCTTCTTTTGTAAATGTCATCTATTTTCCTTAAACTTTATTTTGGTTAGTCTATATAGGCTACTAATTCAGTTCAAATTTCTTTTGAAAATTTGGTTTGCAGGTTCATCAAAGACGAGCTAAAGACGATACAAGCATTTCTTATGCCATTGAAGATTGCCTTGATGAATTTATGGTGCATGTGGGAAGTCGAAGCTTGTCGCGACAGTTACTGAAGCTCAAGGATCGTCACCGGATAGCAGTCCAGATCCGTGATCTCAAATCAAGAGTTGAATTAGTCAGCAGTAGAAACACACGTTACAACCTGATTGACAAGAAGCTCTCCAACACAACTGACGAGTGGGATTCCTTCATGGAAGATATACGCAATCAATCAGCACACAACATCGACGAAGAAGAACTTGTGGGGTTTTCCAAGCCCAAACAAGATTTGATTAATCTTATCGATGTCCATGCCATGAATGGCCCTACCCGCGTGGTATGCGTCGCCGGCATGGGCGGTCTGGGTAAGACTACCATTACAAGGAAGGTATATGAAACTACAAATGACTTTGCATGCCATGCGTGGGTCATTGTCTCGCAATCATTTGTTAGGTTGGAGCTGCTCAAAGTTATGATCAAGGAAATTTTGGGTGATGCCGCATTGAAGACACAACTTGAAGGGGAGATGGTACGAGAAGAGGACCTCGCCAACTACCTCAGGGAAGAGCTAAAAACGAAGAGGTACTTTGTTGTTCTTGATGACTTGTGGAACATAGATCACTGGAAGTGGCTCAAGAACATTGTTTTTCCCAGTAAGAACAACAATGGTAGTCGGATAATAATTACAACCCGAGATATTGGCTTAGCTAAGGAGTGTACATTTGAAGCTTATGAACCACTTATCTTCCGCCTGAAAGCCCTAGAGATAGTTGATGCCACAAATTTATTACTCCCTCCGGACCACAAAAACGGTCGGACAAAACGTACTAGCACAGTACAAAAAGTGTACACACCGGCGACTCATATTTCGGATCGGAGGTAGTACTAAAAAAGGCAAACAGGAGACAAGAAGATATGTCAAGGGATGATAACTTCAAGACCACTGTTACACTGCTTGTAAAAAAGTGTGGCTGCTTACCACTGGCTTTACTCACAATAGGAGGCATCCTTGCCACCAAACAGATGACCGAGTGGGCAAGCTTTTATAAGAAACTTCCTTCAGAGTTTGAGAGCAACCCAAGTCTTGAATCAATGAGGAGAATGGTCGGCCTAAGCTACAACCATTTGCCCTCTCATCTCAAGACATGTTTTCTGTACCTAAGTATCTTTCCTGAGGATTTTGTAATTCAAAGAAAATTCCTGCTAGATAGATGGATGGCAGAGGGTTTTGTTCGCAGTAGAGATGTTGGCAAAAGTTACTTCAATGAGCTTATCAACCGAAGCATGATTCAGCCATCATCAGTGAATATGCAAGGAAGTGTAAAGAGTTGTCGAATCCATGATATCATACGCGATATCATGGTCTCGGTTTCGAGAGAGCAAAATTTTGTGTATTTGGTAGGGGATACCATAGCCAGTGTGGCAGAGGATAAGTTCCGTCATGTAGCATACTATGGTACAGGGTGGCCAAAGATAGACATGGACTGGAGCCTTGTCCGATCATTAACTTTTTTTCATGACAGATCCGTAGATCAGCCAACACCTTCACTTTTCTCACTGCATCTAAGGATGCTAAGAACCTTGGACCTCCATTATGCAGAATTCAGAATTACACAGAAGGATATCAGCAACATAGGGTTATTGCGCCATTTGAAATATGTGGACACTGAATATTCAAATATTCATGCACTACCAACAGGGATATCTAAACTCCAGAGTCTCCGTAGCATCATGTGTACGAGACGTGATTGTGAAGGTGTAAGTATGCCAAAAGGAATCCACAAGTTAAGAGAGTTAGAGACACTAGAGATTGTGGATATCAAATCAACTTGCAGGAAAGCAATTAAAGAGCTGGGAGAGCTTATACAGCTAAGAAGGCTACATGTGATAACAACAGGGCCAGCGAGCAAAAATGCAAGATACTTTGTGCATCCATTCAGAAGCTCTCTTTTCTGCGTTCTCTCCATGTGAGTGCTGCGGCTAACAGGGTGTTCGATAGTGGAACACTCGAGTGGCTACATTCCGTTTCTTCTCCACCCCTTCTCTTGAGGAGCTTTAATGTGAATGGATATCTCGGGGAGATGCCTGACTGGTTTGGGAATCTTACACACTTGGTGAAGATTTACTTACGGGAGAGCCAACTAAATGGAGTTAGAATAATGGAAATACTAGGGGCACTGCCCAACCTCATGTTCCTTGACCTTTACTGGAAGTCCTACATCGGGCAGAAACTCGTGTTCATGGCAGGATCATTTCCAAATCTCAGGAAATTTCATATCAAAGCATTGGAGCAACTGATAGCGATGAGGTTCGAGGAGGGCTCCTTGCAACAGTTGGGGAGTATTATAATCAGTTATTGCAGGTTGGAGTCTGGACTTATTGGCATCAAACACCTTGCCAACCTGAAAGCTATTTCACTTGGAGACGATTGCAAAGTGGCAAAGCTTGGTGTGTTGCAAGGGGAAGTGGACACACACTGTGAGACCTCAAGAACAACAGATGATAAACAGGGGATAAATTGGACTCGAAATAGGGAGGCTTTACTGATAGATGAATGATTCTCGAGTCACTGGATACATGTCGAAGACGAACAAACCCTAGCTATATCTACTCTAAAGCAAATAGCTTGTTCAACCTTATCTCTCCCGGCTACCTACCCTTGGCTTATAACAGCACCAAGTCAGACAGCGACATCGAACCAACAACGGTGAAGTAACAAGAGGAAGATAAACAGTAATGGAAGATAAACAGTAATGGAGACTCCACGGATGTATCTGAGCCGTTGATTGGTATGAAGCGGTAAGAAGGCATCCTGGCCGTTGATCCTCAGTGTCGTGGTGTCTTCAGTCTTCAGGTCAGGACAGGGTCCTGACAGAGCCCTCCCCTTTAAGGCACACCTTGCCCACGAGGTGTGAAGTTTGGGAATGTTTTGCTGATGAATGGAACATCCTCCTAGGTGGCTTCTTGTTGTGACAAGTTTTCCCAGTGAATTAACCACTGAGCCACTGGTGACTTGTTGCGCTGAATGATGCGTCGCTGAAGCACTTGTAGTGGTTATGTCTTGATCTTCCCATCAGGAGTAACGAGAGGCACATGAGGTAAAGCAATGGCGTTGTTTCCTAAGTGCTTCTTCAATTGACTCACGTGGAATATCGGATGGATCTCAGCCTGATCCGGAAGCTGGAGTTTGTAGGCAAGGTCACCAACCTTTTGAATTACCTTGTAGGGGCCATAGTATTTGGATCGGAGCTTCAGAGATCCTCGCAGTCCAAAGGCATTTTGACGGTATGGTTGGATTTTGATGTAAACCATGTCCCCAACACTCAATGATCGCTCGGATCGGTGTTGGTCAACGAAGAACTTCATTCTGTTCTGGGCATGCTGCAGGTTTTGCTTGAAAGTGTTCATCATTTCTTGTCTGTCGGTCAATGTAATTCGAGCTTCAGGAGATAATAACTCAGGAATTGCGAGTTCTCCAATAATGGGTGGGGAATATCCATATAAATCTTGGAAGGGTGTGATTTTAAGAGAAGTGTGGTAAGACGTATTGTACCAATACTCAGCCAGGGAAATCCACTTCATCTAGGTCTTGGGGTGCTGGAAAACCATGCTGCGCAGATAAGCTTCGAGGCATTGGTTGACTCTTTCAGTTTGACCGTCAGTCTCAGGGTGGTGAGCTGTGCTCAAGCGCACTTCGACCTTCAAAGCCTTGAACAGTTCTTGGTACAGCTTACTGGTGAAGATACGGTCTCTGTCAGACACTATTGCCACTGGCATGCCATGCAGTTTGAAAATGTTATCAAGGAAAAGCTGTACCACTGAGTCAACATTGTAAGGATGGGACATGGGAAGGAAGTGGGCATATTTTGTCAGTCTGTCCACCACTACTAGGATCACTTCCTTTCCTTGTGAATTGGGAAGAGCTTCAATGAAATCAAGACTGATCTGAGCCCAGTCCATGTCTGGTAGTTTCAATGGTTTCAGTAACCCTGGTTTCTTCAGGTGCTCAGGTTTGGTGAGTTGACAAGTAGGGCATTTGGTGATGTACTGTTCAATATGGTTCTTCATGCTTGGCCAGTAAAACAATCTCTTGATTCTGTGGTAAGTAGCTCGAGTACCGGAGTGGCCACCAAGAGCTGAGTCATGAAAATCATGTAAAAGAGTAGTTCGAAGAGTTGTAGCTGCGCCCACATAAATTCTTCCTTTGTATTTGATGATTCCATCATGTAACTTGAATTTTGGATTGTCAGTTACATCAGTTGCCAGTTTCTGCAGAATAGCAGAGCTGTCCTTGTCCTGCACATAGCTGAGCTTCACATCTTCCAACCAAGTTGGTGTGATTACTGTGATCTCCATGCAGTTCGGAGTGTCAGGAACATCCCCGCGGGACAGTGCGTCAGCCATCACATTTTCTTTCCCCTTTTTGTATTCCAAAAGTCTAAGGAGTAATTTGTGTTGAATGCCTTCTGTCAATCGTTGAGTGGTCATATGTTTGAGACTTTGGTGGTCTGTTCTGATGACAAGCTCGTTGGCCAACAAGTAGTGACGCCATTTTCTTATTGCCTCCAGAATAGCGATGGCTTCTTTTTCATAGACAGATTGCGCTGCTGATCTGGGACCAAGACTTTGACTCATGAAGGCTAACGGGTGTCCTTGTTGCATTAGTACCGCACCGATTCCACTAGCACATGCATCCGCTTCCACCACAAAAGGAACAGAGAAATTTGGTAGTGCTAACACAAGGCAAGTTGTCATTACTTGTTTCAATTTGTCGAATGCAACTTGTTGTTCTGGTCCCCAAACAAAATTGTTTTTCTTGAGTAGATCAAAGAGAGGACGACATATTAAGCCATATCCTTGGATGAAACGCCTGTAATAACCAGTTGCACCAAGTATACCTCTCAGTTTCGTCAGAGATGTGGGCACTGGCCATTTGAGAATTTCCTAGATTTTCTCTGGGTTGGTCGTGACTCCAGCAGAAGAGATTACATGACCGAGGTATGTAACTTGAGATGTGGCGAAAGTACATTTGTCTTTCCTGATAAAAAGTTTGTGTGCTTTCAGCACTTTGAGAGCCAGTTGAACATGGTGAAGATGTTCCTCCACTGATTTACTATATATCAGTATGTCATCAAAGAAGACAAGGATGAATTTCCTGATATAGAGAGCAAAGATGGTGTTCATCAGATTTTGGAATGTTGCAGGTGCATTAGTTAGCCCGAATGGCATAACTGTATACTCATAATGCCCCAGATGTGTCTTGAAAGCCGTTTTGGGAATATCCTCAGTTGCCATCCTTATTTGATGGTACCCAGACTTCAGGTCCAATTTGGTGAATATGTTGGCACCATGTAGTTCATCCAGAAGATCCTCAATCACTGGCATGGGGTACTTATTTTTGATAGTAATGGTATTGAGGAGTCTGTAATCAACACATAAGCGCCAGCCTCCGTCTCTCTTTCGCACCATGACTGTTGGTGATGAAAAGGGACTCATGCTTTCCCTTATTTCATTGTTCTGCAACAACTCCTTGATGATCGCTTCCATAGCATCATTCTGGTAGTGTGGGACACGATATGGTCGTAAATTTGGAGGGGTGGCCCCATCTTTGAGGAAGATGTGGTGATCACAAGGTCTCGGAGTTGGCATACCTACAGGTGTATCAAATACATCCTTGTAGAATTCAAGCATGGTAGAGAAATTTGCTGGAATAGACGACTGCTCTTCTTGTACTGTTGGAATAATTGGTGCTATTTGCAGAAGATATCCCAAAACTCCTTTTTGGCACAATTTGTTCATTTTAGGTGTGGAAATCACATGCGGATGCTTGGTATGATCTGACAAGGTTATCGGAGCACCATTCTTGGTTAGTACCAATGTTCTTTTCTTCAGGTCTAACCCAATAGGACTAAATTCATATATCCAGTCAGTTCCCAAAATAATATCAAAGGTTTGCAATGGCAGGACTTTGGATGTAGAGTTGAAAGTATGTCCCTGAATTTTGTATGTGCTCGAGGGAATATATGCATCAGAAATTAGTTGACCGCCACCAGCAACTGCCACTCGAGTTTGCTGCGTTTACTGAGTAGCAATGGTGGTTTGTTCCACAAATTTGTTACTGATGAAGGTATCAGAGGATCCACTATCGACCAATGCTACTGCTTGTTTGCCGGCAATCTGGATTAACAGAGAGAACGTTGATCGACCAGGTAATCCCGTTGCTGCATGCGCTGATATCGCCATCGATTGCGATGCGGGAAGTGCCTCAGGTAATGGGGTATTGGGAGCAGTATGAAAAGGTTGCTCTGGTGGTCCTTATTGCTGTGGTTCAGTTATCTCTTCCGTCTCATCATCGATATCTTGCAGAATGTGCAAAGTTCTCCCAGTTCGACATCGATGCTGTCTGTTCCATGGTTCTTTGCAGTACCAACATGTTTTGGCTTTACCAGTGTTAGTGTTTGGAGGCCCATGTGCCTGTGTCGGGTTTGCTCCTGCAGCGACTGTTGGTTTCTGCCAGTTCGTGATCTGATGCTGCTGAAACTTCTGCCTGAAGTTTGTTGTTAACTGTGGTGGTCGTTTTGAATTTGCTGCTTTCTCATACACCTTGGCATACCAATAAGCTTCCAGAAGGCTGTTTGGTCGTAGTCCACAGACATCATGCTTGACCTCTGGTTTAAGTCCTCCAATGAAACAACTGAGTAAGAAACTCTCTTGGAGATAAGGATGATCTCGCTTTACCAATGAAACACATTCTTCAAATTTGTCAATATAAGCGAAAACATTTGTGTGTTGTCGGATGTTCTGCAGCATTTCCACTGCCTCATGCGCATTGGCCTCTATAAACCTGTCTGCAATCAGGTTGCAGAACTGTTGCCAAGTCACCATTTGCCAAGGGACACATATATTCTTCAACCATGTGGAAGCTCGGCCTTGAAAATGTGCTGTTGCAAGGTTTACCCATTGATCATACGGGGTACCAGACATGTCAAAGAACTTTTCGCAAGCTACCAACCAACCAATAGGATCCTCTCCAGAGAATAATGGTATCTCTAATCTTGGTCCTTTCAATACTGCTTCGGCAAAATAAGATGGTCCACCTAGCCGAGTGGCAAATGAATTCGTCTGATCATTGTATAACTGCATACCGGATTGATACACAGATGGATGCACAGTGCCATTGATAAACTGACCAGTCACAGGATTGTACATATGAGAAGGAATGTATTGTGGTGCAATCAATGGATTATATTGCCCAAAATTCCCCGAATGCATGTTCTGCTGTGGTATAGTTTGCTGCATCGAGTATGGTGGTTTGGGTAAAAGAGTGGGTGGGTTGATGGTGGGAAGTGTTGGTGGTGAAATTCTGAACTGACCCGTACCGAGTGACTGATCCTGAGGAATAGATACGACAGTGCTCTCTGTAAGAACAACATGTGGGTTGCTAGCAGACACAGGTATTGCAGCAGTCTGTTCTAAAGCAGTGGAACTAACACTCTGAAATGCTGCTTGTAAATTAGTAGCAGATAGCAGAGGTGGTTTCTATCCCGACACCATACCTGAACCACCTGATTGTTGTTGCTTTTGATTTGTTGAGGATGAAGGATCAGTGTTCACAGGCTTGTCTGGTGCTGTTTGTTTCAGAATTTGCTGGAGCATCGAGTGGAGTGATGATTCCATCTCAGTCAGCTTGCTGTCCATCCGAGGCAGGGCCACCAATTCCTTCTAAATCTCGTGTACTTCGCCTTTCAAGCCTCTGAGTTCTATCAGTTCTTCTCGTATCTCTGCCATCTCTTCCTGCAATCGATCGATTGCCTGCTGACCCTTGAGTCGTGTCCCTTCCGCCATGGATCCGAGGACAGTGCGAGAGGGATGAGCTCTCGTCCTATTAAACCTCGATTCCGCTCTACTCCTGAAGAACTGCTGATCTGGATCCGGGGATTTTATAGTCAAGCCCAACCCATTCCGAATCTGCAGTTCCAACGCCTCCGAAGACACACGGATCTAGCTGAGTGTAGGAATTTACCACGAAGACAGGATGTCAACGCAACGTCACTCGCCCACCAGATCTGTGTCCGAACAAGTCGCCGCCGCCAATTCGCCACCGCACAACGTCCACGCCGCCGCCGCGAACAGGGAGGGAGGGGTGGGATTTTACGAGAGATCCCAACCACACTTCTCACTCTGCTCGAATCGCCGCCGAGAATCGTCTGGCTCTGATACCACTGTGAGACCTCAAGAACAACAGATGATAAACAAGGGATAAATTGGACTCGAAATAGGGAGGCTTTACTGATAGATGAATGATTCTCGAGTCACTGGATACATGTCGAAGACGAACAAACCCTAGCTATATCTACTCTAAAGCAAATAGCTTGTTCAACCTTATCTCTCCCGGCTACGGGCTACCTACCCTTGGCTTATAACAGCACCAAGTCAGACAGCGACATCGAACCAACAACGGTGAAGTAACAAGAGGAAGATATACAGTAATGGAGACTCCACGGATGTATCTGAGCCGTTGATTGGTATGAAGCGGTAAGAAGGCATCCTGGCCGTTGATCCTCAGTGTCGCGGTGTCTTCAGTCTTCAGGTCAGGACAGGGTCCTGACACACACCCCAATTACCCCGTGCTAAAACTGTTCATGAACTGGAGCGTGCACGACCTAGGGGACTTGATGCCAATAACGAGTGACAGGTCAGATAATTACTTTCTTTTGTTCAGCAGTAACATTAATAAACAACCGCGATTTTGTGTATGGTTTTACTTTGTAAATATACTTACTAGCCCCCTTGGTTTCTTTCGTTTAGGGAAGACAATCATGGCTTGGAGGGCATCGAAGGTTCCAGTATCACTATTGTGGAATATGATTTCTTCTCTTGCCTTCCTGATGATCAAGATGCTCGCTGACGGATGTTGCTGCTCATTCTCGTTGCTGGCCATCCAATTCGCTGCCCTTGTCGGAGATGAAGACATTTCAATCCACTGCATGTCACCTCCCAAATCAGCGCAGTGGTGTTGTTCTGCAAAATTAATTTGTTGTGGTAATTTCATTTGCTGCACACCATAAATGTTTGTCAAAATATCTGCATGGGGTCCTGTAACAACTTGGCAGATTTACCATTCCTACAAGCTTTAAATTTGGATAGAATCAGTTGTCCTAGATGTAGTTACATGCCAGACCACCAGATGCTCTCTTCTAATACAAATGACGCACATTTAGGTGTGTGTCCGAGAAGAAAAACATTGTGTGTGGCATATGACATAATGCACTGATAATAGAACCCATGTTCCAAATGTCCTGAGCTTGTAACATTCAGTCAAAAAGCCAAGTACTTGTCCTGAGCTTTGCCGTCAAAATGGCCATACTTGTCCCGAACACACAATCTGTAACATTGTGTGTTGCAGTTTATGATATAGTTTTTAGCTTGCGAACAGTTTTTGATGTCGTTTTGAGCTTGCGAAATGCGAACACATACTTATGCCGATGAAATGAATTCGTCCTCTCTACAGGTGTGTTTAGCTAGATGAGAATATGCGGAAGATCCAATGGACTATGACTACCTCCAATATGCTGCAAATCTTAGCTAATTTGATGCATAGTGATATTTCTGCGCCATGAATGGGAGAGGAGCGCCAGGGCGTCACCGATCTTGGGGACATCGATGGATGGAGCATAGGCCATGGTGCAACCTTCCGGATTGCAGATCGAAACTACAAGTGGCACACAATATGATCGATAGCCTCAATTAGCTAACAACCAGTTCTTCGAAAACCCCATGGAATTGATGGATGATCAGATCAACCTGATGAGTATACCTGCTATTGTAAATACATAGTGGTTGCTTTGTGTTTGGCATCAGATTCTTTGCCTAATTTCCGTACTCCAAACAACCGAATTGAGGACAGCAAACAATCTGTAGCTGGCGAATTGGTAACGCTCCAGATCGGCATCACAAACCAGTCTCACAAGCCCACTTCCACGGAAGCAACGTGGATTGCAGCAAACCGATGTTTTCCCTGAATAAGATACACCGTAGCGCCGTTTTTTTTTTCAAGGATACAACCTTGAGAGAGGTGTATCATATATTTCATAGAAACGAGAAGGGATGAAAAGAACACGGCGACATATGTGATCCTGCTTCAAGTCGGCACCTGATTGGTCTAGAAATGTGTGTGTATTTTTTGTCAAATATGGCCTCTGATCGATCAAAACTAATCTCTTCTGGCCTCTATGCAAAACTATTGTCAAATATGTCCCTTGAGATCGGCTCCAAAGATGATGGATCCGACCTTGTACATGTCAGCTCCATCCTTTGTGACGCCGACCCCTGTTTTAAATTTTTTAAGTCCTTAAGAAAATTATGAAACTTTCGACAACAAAAAAGGATGACGCTGAAGTGAACAAGTTTGGCTCTATCCTTTTTGGTGTCAACTTTCAGAGGTCAGATTTGAAAATAGTTTTGAGAAGAGGCCATATATATATGTTTAGTTGATCAAAATGGTCATATTTGTCAAAAAATACAATGTGTGTGGGATCCAGTACTGCTAGTACTGCTAGTGGGCTCTTTCGTATACACGGTAGGAAAATGGGATAAAATACATACGTGTGGGACCCCTGTGGAGAGAGAATATAAAAATTGGGCAGATGGTCTGCATCTTCTAGCTGGACGTCAGAGGCACGTACGCGCTGGTGGTACCTGTACGGTGCTAGCGCAGCTTCATCACGGAATGGCGCCCCAGAGCACCTCGGCGAGCACGGTAGCCTCCTCGTTGGGGGTCGGGGACACGGCCGCCTCGTGCACGCGCCGCCGGAGGATTTCCAGGTTCGCCGCGCGCTTCTCCTGCGGGCTCAGCCCCTGCCCGACCTCCACTTGCACCGCGAACCGCGCCACCGCGCTCACGAACGGCCGTCGCGACGTCGACAACGCCGTCTCGCCGTTGGCGTCATAGTCGGTGGCCGAGCTGCCGAGCTCGGAGCGCTGGAGCCGCTTGACGATCTAGGGTCTCCCCGCAGCCGTAGTACGCGACGTGGAGGGTGAGCTCCGGCGCGAGCATGCACACATGCTCAACACCGAGCAATCTTTCCATGATCTCTCCTTTTTGGTTTACAAAGCTACATACAATAAGACAAGAACATATAAGATTACAATCAGTGAGTAGAGAGAAACTAGCCAATAAAATATAAGATTACAATAAATAAGGAAATGACTAACCTCAAGATCACAGCTATTTGCTCTTTAACCGATACATCACTAGACTCGTCAACTAGTAGAGAGAAAGAGGCATTTCCAAGCTCACTCATTATAACTTGTGTAGTCTCTTCTGCACATGCTTTTTCTATATCTAGTTGGATTTCACGAGATGTCAATTGACAATTGCCAGGAGCATTCTCATTAATCACATTGGCTACCTCCTTGCATCTTGCGCCGTACCAATCCAACATCTCACGGAAATTGCCCTTGTTCAAGGAAGTGCTAGACTCGTCATGCCCACGAAAAGCTAGACCTTGTTCAAGTAGAAATCTGACAACACCCACAACAGCCCTCAAACGAATTTCATAATTAATATGCAATTGTTCTTCATGACAAACAATAGCATATGCCACACTTTGCATTTTATTGCTGAAATCTTCACAACTATTTCTTGCATTGTTGTGAATACTATTTGGTCCACCTACATGAGACTTGAAATTTTCCGATGCTTTCTTCCAATTTCTAAACCCCGTCTTTGTGAAAACATCATGTCCAAACTGTGAACTATTGCTTGAAGATTTGAAAAGAAAACAATGGAAACAATATGCAGCATCCTTCTCCACACTATACTCTGTCCAATCATATTTCGTGTACCATGCATCTAGAAATGACCGCCAATCCGGACCAAATTTTGTTTTGGGGAAATTATGACCAATTAAACGATTACGGCCTCTAGACAAATATGTCCATCTCATTTTATCTCTGATTTCCGGGGTACCATATTCATCAATTGGTCTCCGAACTCCAGGATCAGCAACGACATTTGCTAGATCAAATATTTCAGCAACATTTGCTTGTTGAGTGTCCTGCAACATAGAAATTGAAATCAATCTTTGAGCAATCTCCTGCACACTGCTGCTCGCTAGACATCAAAATTAAAATCTGAAATCCAAAGGGGAAACTAACCGGCTCATGCCGTAACATCTTGAGATTTCTGGAGATTGCTGCCTCTTCTTCTTGACAAGCTGGAGCGAGGGCTTCTGTAGCTTCGTCCTCCTCAGTCTGCAGCTGTATCCACTCGGCCAATTCGGCCTCTTCGTCGGCGTCCATCAGAGCGGAGGCGTGCAGGCCACCAGAATACTAGATGGGGCGCCGGCGGCCGGGAGATGAGCGGCGCGGGCGAGGCGGTGGCCGGCGAGGGCGTGGCGGGTGGCGGCGCTAGAGATCGAGTGGGGCGGGCTGAGGCGAGAGAGGAAGGAAGGGCACGGATGGGTTCGAGTTCGACTCGGCCACTCGCTCGTTTGACTTTTCTTTTTTCTCCTATATGATTTTTTTTCCGCCCAAACTGAGCCGGGTCGACCGACCACCCTCGACCCCCTACTGGCGCCGCCCCTACGTCCAGGGTCTCCCCGCAGCCGTAGTACGCGACGTGGAGGGTGAGCTCCGGCGCGAGCACGCGCACATGCGAGGAAGGGACGCGCAGGCCGTTCTTCTTCTCCTACCGTACATCTAAGCGCTCATGCACGAGGCGCACACGACGGGGGCACCCATCTCGCGGCCGTTCTTCTTCTCCTACTGGAGGATGTCACCATGTATGGCATGGGCAGGCAGTTCCTTCTCGGCCGTGGCGTGCTCGAGCAGGGTCCTACCACCGTCGACTCCTACTTGCCCACCGGCCGGTTGTTCTGCTCTACGACCTCGCTGTCGATATGCGCTTGAGCGCGTGACGCTCCCGGCGGACCACAAACTGTACATGCACTTGGCCGGCGCTAGCATCCTACCGCTACAACAGAGTGCGATGGCGACTGCGCACTTGAGCCGGACAACACTCCATCTCCTGGTGGTGCTCGCGGTGGACGGGACGGCCGCCGGGGACCTCTTCATGGACTTC
This sequence comes from Poa pratensis, assembly GCA_947311845.1. NCBI lineage: Eukaryota > Viridiplantae > Streptophyta > Magnoliopsida > Poales > Poaceae > Poa > Poa pratensis. The sequence goes on from CAMZMU010000094.1 coordinate 19,658,442, forward strand.
GAGTCGTCAGAGATGGGCGAGAGTATGTTTTTTAATAAATGGCCCTTTTCCTAACTTATCGCTAATTGTGACCCTTTGAATAACTTTCAGCCACATATGGCCCTCGCCCTAAAACGCCAAAGAATATGGAGTATCCCGAGCCTCTGGAAATCTCGGAGTCTCTGGGAATCTCAGAAAAGGCCATACACTTTGGAGTATCCCGAGTCTGAAAAAAGCGAAAATTTCTAAGTCATTTGGGTAAAGCCATTTGATGTGGCGTTTTCAGACCAAGAGTCTCTGAGAATCTCAGATGACGCCATGTCAGATGACATATTCTGAGATTCTCAGAGTCTCCGGTTTGGGATATGCCACATCAAATGGCTTTACCCAAATGACTTAGAAATTTTCGTGTTTTTTAGACTCGGGATACTCCAGAATGTATGGCGTTTTCTGAGATTTCCGGAGGCTCTGAGATTTTCAGAGGATCGAGATACTCCAAAGTGTATGGCGTTTTACACGGAGGGCCATAGTTGGCTGAAAGTTATTTGAAGGGTCACTATTAACTAATAGTTAGGAAAATGGCCATTTAGTAAAAAACATACGGGGCGAGAAGCGAGTTCAGCCTGGTGAAGTTCAGCCGCGCGAACGGGGTCTCTCAGTGAGTCACGAGCAGAGAATTTATTGCTTTCTGCCATGGCAGAGAATTTGTTATTGGCCCCTGTTTATTCGGGTATGTATTCTGAATTACTCCCTCCATTTCAAAATGCAAGTCTTTCTAGCTTTTTTGATTTTGTCCTATTTCGTATGTATGTAGACATGATTTAGTATATGATTCACTCATTTTGTAATAAATCAAGACAAAATCAGATAGGCTAGAAATTCTTATATTTAAGAACGGAGAGAGTAGATTTTAGATAACGCTTGCTGCTTACGTGGGGCCACTCCACATGAACCAATGAATTTCTAGAGTGTGCCCGGAGCATATGCCGCCCAGAGCATCCAAGCATTTTCCAGGCCAACACAACCAATACAACGCCAAGCAACGCTACAAACGATGCAAACACCACACCACCCGGCTTACAATGCAAGCCACAAAACAAAGACGAGGACTCGCCCTATAGGGTCGCCCGCCATGAATGACGAGGAGGCGATACACGAGCTTCGAACCACGTCACGTATGAAGAAGAAAACTTTGATAGATCAACTCAGACTCCAGGTTAGCGAAGATCAATGCATCGTCGGCCCGTCCTTAAGCGCCTAAGAGTCGGCGAGTGAAGACCGGAACAGATCGAGAAGGTATCGATCAAGAAGATCCGTTACATCGAACATTTGCGCCCTGTGAGCTCACGCTCTGAAAGGCGGCCAACACCTACTCCACCTGACACTCTATAGACAGCACGAACGACCAAGTTGACACCTCCAAGTGGGGGAAGTGCAATTCCTCCCTGGCGTCACCCAATCTGACGAGTCAGATCTAGGGTTTTCCCGATACTCGAGGCGAGGAAGGATGAGCAGGGCCATGACGACATCTTCTTGACGGTGTGACATAAGGATTTTGCCCCGACCCTGCCTTCCATCCCAAGATCCAACAGACGAGCGTAGAAATGAGCAACCTTTTTGCCATAGCGCCGACCACCACCACTGGACGCCAACACCGAGCACTCACCATGGATTTTTCTTTTCTTTTCGAAAACACTCACCGTGGATCTCACTCCCGCAGCTGTCACCGTGCTGCCGAGATCCTCCCCCAATCGGCCACACCACCATGGTCCACCCCTAGTAGAAATTGGGTTCTCCTTAATCCTTACGATTTCTCAACCTCCTGCTTTTGCTGAAGGTTACTAAAAAAGTGCAAGTCGGAGAGCTCGCAAGAGAAAACTCTTGCATTTCTTGTTTTGTTAAATAAAATAAACAAATTTTGTACCTCAAAAGAATACTGTACGAACATTTTCCATTTCAAATGCATGCACAATTAACAAATTGCGTACAAAGAAATACAATCTAGCATTTCAATACGAAAAAGGTCCGGAGACAAACTCTACCTGTAATCTAATTCATGTACCTAAAAAGGCACATCATTATAAATAGAACTAATATATATATCATTAATCTAGCTTTAAAATTCCAGGTTGCAGCTGGTTTTTCATTACATTCAAGCTGTGTTAAACTGCACAATACGCTTCCGCCATGTATAAAAAGAAAACTTCACCAAACACCTTTTTTGACACGAAGAATTACCTGCCAACTCCAGTAAATATTTCTCAAGTCAAGAGCCAGCACCAGGAAACTATTCAATGCAAAGCATAAATTTCTCGACTCGTGAACAGAAAGTCAGAAACCATGTGCTTTTTTTCCCCAGTACAACCATTCAGTAAGTGTTACGGCTTATGGAGTCAAACATGCATCTCTTAAATATAAGAACCAAAAGTAGTAAAACAGGACAACTAGCTGAAACAAGTGACAAACTGCAGAAGTGTCATGCAGCAAGATAATCAAAACTTCATGCATTTATGAACCAAGAGGTCAATTGGACATATGTCATCCTATTCGGAACAAATATGAGTAGAGCCACACTCATCCGACAAATCATAGTTTTAAGCTTGGTAGTCTAGTCGAAATATCTTGTAATCGTACAGCCGAAGTTGCTATGGCGACCAATACAAACGATGCATCAAGACTATGAGCCATCACAGACACGAAGAGAGAATGCTGGGCACAACCCACATAGGTGTCAGCGTAGTGAAACATGTGAACGTAAAGATATGTTCACTGGAGGCATTTCCCTTGGGTGGCTCGTGCAATTCAAATGCTATCCAATTTTTACGATCCTCAATATAGCAGTATATGCAGTTGCTCCTTCCTCCCCATCTCTCCGGGTTCATGCAACACAATGGTTGGCTTCTCTCATCAGTGCTGAGGAAGATTGCCCTATTCTGTAAATCATCCACTTTCACCCAATTTGCAGGTTCTGTTGATAGGTCAAGGCAAAATGCTTCGAAGGTTTTCCCTGTTCTTACATAAGGTCCGTGACAGCCAACCAAGAGAAGCATATCAGTGCACGCCACCAGCCATGCGAGGCCAAGACGCCACGTGGCCACACTCTCCCCCGAAGAAACTGCTATTTCTAGTATATGAATCAGGGGTGACAAGTGCACAACAAAGATATTGTGATCATGATCCATGGCAAAGACCTTTCCTTTGAAAATCACGATCTGAGCGATCGTTCCACTGCGAAGAGAACATCTCAACCAAGAGTGATCACCGACACGCCAAAGGAAATTGTCAGTTTCAGTCGAGACAATGAGATGTGAGTTGGGTGATGCTAGAGGAGCTGTCAGGGCACCATAATAGATACGAGTGCCTTGGTTGACTGGTAGTTGTGGAGGTGAGACACTAACACCTGTGAACACATCGACAAGGAGACATGATTTTTTGCTAGACAAAATGATATGGCCATAAGAAGAACCCCTGAAGCAAAACTCATCCAGTGGACTCCGTGGGTTATTTATCTGGGCAAAAAGGGGGATCCGATAGCAATGGTAGGTGTCTTGGTTCACTAGATCAGTGACATGGCATAGACGTTTAGGTACAAAGCTGCTGCTAACATGGTAAGGACGAGGAGAGCACCAAGGGATATCAGGTTGGAGGAGGAGTGGTGGTAAGAGTGTCGAGAATGTATGTTTAGATGGATACGAGGAAAAGGCAGCACGCCAAGAGCGAGAGGTGGCAGCAAAGGCAAGAAGGTCAGGGAAGGAGCACAAGAGAGCAACAATAGACTGAAGCAGGCCATCCGGGAGATCGTCCCAACCTTGGAGCTCAGACGTTCCAGGGACCGCGGATAGGTTAACCTGCAGCAAATTAACAATCAAAAGACAGGCATTAGGAGAATGCACTAGATACCAATATATTGATCGATATAAAGGGGAAAAAAAAATCAAAAATGGGTAATAACATGTACGGTTTCTGATTGGCTTAGATGTGATCACAGAAACAAACTAAACTAGTAAAAAGTTACTAGCGATACAATATAGCAGCAAGACACTGATAAGATGGGAGTTTTTACGGACTATGCTGTCGATAATATAGACACCAACTGGTATATATCCAAAAATTCCTCAAGCCTCCTCTCCTGTAGTCTAAACTATTATCTCATCCTGAATGCATCAGTACATCAGTTGTTGACTTGTTGTAGGAAACACCCAAAAAATATTGCAGATGTAAGGGTCAATCCCTAGGCTTAAAGATCAGCAGCAGTTCACCTAAGGAGTTGAAATTTTCCATCCAGAACCGGAATGAACCACTCGGCCAAGCGAGTCAGTTGGGTTTGGTTCTCATGTTTCTCTTCCTGTTTCTATCTAGGGTTCTTGCCTGAGAGCCTCCAATCCAGGGTACAGGGGGAGGGAAGAGGAAGTGGTAGGATCATCCCAGGGATCGCGTACATACCTCAAGGCTAGTGGAAGGAGAAGCGATGGCGACGGTGTCTACGCGTTGGCGCCGGCGAACTGGCCGGCGATCTCCTCCACCTCCGGTGCCGCCTCGACTCCCCATGGTTGTGCTTCCGCTTTCTTTGTGAATCGAGTGGAGGTTTTTCTTGTTTTGTTTAGAGGGGAAAAGGAAAAAGTGGAGGTGGAGGTGACCAAGGTAGAAAGGCTCCTCTATGTGTGGGCTGGGCAGATTACTGGGCCGGGCCGATTTATGTTTTTAGTGATCTCGTTTTCCATACTGATATAGAGATATCATGTACTCCGTAATAGTGTCAGTTTGTCTAAAACAAAAGTAGTAGTGTCAGGACCAAATTCACACCAAAAAAATTAGTGTCAGGATCAACAAGTTTTCCGACAAAAAAGCTATGAGGATTTTATTTTCCACTATGCGCATGATCGATAGCTTATTACCAAGAAATAGTACTTTTGAGTGCAATTTAGCATTTCATTGCCAGAGACGAAAACTAGCTTCAGTTCATTCATTTAGCCTGAAAGGGGCACACGATCACCAGTTAAACTAACAGATGTTGTATCATCAACCCATGTCGCAACTGGTTTTTCTGTGGAACAATGAAAAGTTCACTGCAGGATACAAGCATACATTTCAGTGTTGTAAATGTCCTCACGCCGAGGGGCAGAAACCATACAACAGACCAGGCAGTCTCTTTTCAGTACAAGCAGCAGTTCAGCCAACACGCACTCTGATGATGCTACCTGGAAGCAGACCATGCATCTCAAGCGACTCATGTAACCGCAATGACTTTAGAAGGAACAAAGGTTTCCATACACCTAATGGAGTAATTCAGAAGGCTATAACATGTAGCTGTAAACACAAGCTTGGCTAATGCAGGAACCATTCTCTTCACTGAAACATTAAAGCCACATGAACATCAATGTGTAGTTACAACTTAAACGCTTGCCAGTTCCAGCAAAAGATGAAAACCCATTAAGTTTTTAAACATCAATACCGAGTTTACCAACATGATCCCACCTATTACAGTTTCAAAAATTGCTAGTCCACACCCTTCAGGACGCCGAAATACCTTTCAAATTCTTACAGAATAAAGTGCTACAGCGTGCACCAATGACCATGGATCAAGACTATCAACCATCACAGAACATACTGGGCAGAACACATAGGTTGCATCGTAATGCCACGGCATAGGAAAATAAAACCCCTTAGGCCCTGTTTGTTTGGGCTTCAAAAGCAGAAGCCCAAACAAACAGCATCAAATGGAAAAGCGCTGTCTAAAAGCGCTGTGGGAAAATACACTATAGGAGCGAACCGCAGCGGAAGCGGCCTGAGAGCATCTCCAACAGCAGCGCTAAAAACAGCGCGCGCCCAAGAAACCGCCGATATCGCGCGCGCGCACCCGTTTCGGCGTCTCCAGCAGCCGCGCTAAAACTCCGCGCGCGGTAAAAAGGGGCCAGCGCGCTGGCCCGAGCGGTACTTCTTGCGCTGAATTTGGGGCGGCCGCTCCAGCGCGCGCGGTCGAAAGGAAATTGCGCGCGAGAGAGCAACCACCACCCGGAAAATTCCCCACTGCTCCCGCCGTCGCCCTCGCTTCGCGTAGCGCGCGGTGCCGCCGGCGAAATTCCGGCGATGGAAGGCGACTCGAGCGTCCCTCCGACGCCGCCCTACGTGCGTGACCCCTCTCCCGTCGGCGCCGCCGCAAACCCTAGCGCGAGCGTGACCAACCCCGCCGCCGGCGCCGCACCAAATCCCGGCGTGGGGCTCGCGCGCGGCCTTTTCACGGCGCCACGGCCGAACTCCGTCGGAGCCGTCGCGCAGGCGCCCGGAGCGCAGCGGCGGAACGTCCTCCCCAAGCGCTCGATTGCGGCGGCGACGACGGTGGCGGCAGCCAAGAAGATGAAGGTGGGCGGCGCCGCTGCGGCGCCAGCGAGCAAGAGGAAGGCGACGCCTGCGCCATTGGCCCCGCCTCCGCCACCCGTAGCGCCGGCACCCGCGCCGGAGCCGTCGCTTTTTGCGCCGGAGGATGCACATAGGGTGCTTGACGAAATTCCTAGGAGGTACTTTTGTCCATCTTGCTTGACAATTCGCTTTGATTCGTCCCCTTACTTGACTATCTTCAACTTATTTGTAGTTTGAGTGATGACGCATATTTCTCAACAATGGGAGTTGGCTCCAACACTTCACATTGGTCCCAAACCAATGAACTACATGACGATGATCATGAATTTGAAGAAGAAGTGGATGAGGATGGAGAGGGTTTGGTTGGTCCTCCGAAAGGAAGGTCGGTCAACTACACCGTGCAAGATGACCTTTTGCTATGCGAGACATACCTAAATGTGTCTTTGGATGCCTCCGTCGCAACGGCCCAAACATTCAACACATATTGGGATAGGATGAAGGAGTACTATGACACGCACAATAAGAGTGGAATTGAGTGAAGCAATAGATCACTTCGCTCTCGGTGGTCATTGATAAACACCGATTGTCAAAAGTGGGCGGGGGCAATGGCGGCGGTTGATGCCCTTAACCCAAGTGGCACAAATGACGTAGATAGGGTAAGTGTCTCGTTTGTGTACCCACATCAGTGCACAATACTTGTTCTTTTCAATTATTATGTGCTCAATACTTGTTCTTTTCAATGTGTAGCTCAATATTGCACAAAACTTGTTCCGTGGAGAAGATAAGAAGAACAAGAAAGGCAAGGTGAAGAAAGGGAAAGCATTTGTGTTGTCCCATTGCTATGAGATCTTGAAGGATGAAGAGAAATGGAAGAAGCGTGATGTTCTAGAGGTGCCAAGTATTAAAGAAGTGTTGAACTTGGACGAAGATGAAGCATCAAGCGACGGCGGCAAGAGGAGGAGCCCGACCCCTACCTCGGTGAACTATGCAAATCCAAGGAGACCAACGGGTGCAAAAATAGCAAAAGAGAGAAAGAAAGGAGGAGGAGGAGATGATGATCTCAAGAAGGCCATGGAGGAAATGGTGAAAACACGAAGGTTGGCAATGGAGGAGAGGAAATTGGCGCAAGAGGCGAAGCAAAAGAAGAATAGCCTACATGCCGAGACCGAAGCAAGAAAGTTGGCGGCGGAGGAGAGGAGGTTGGCAATTGAGGAGAAGAAATTGGAAATGGCGGAGCAAGCTAGGATGATGGAGTGGGAGAAATACCTCTTCTTCGTGGACACATCACACTTTGATGACAAGCAAAAGGAGTACCTCAACATACGCCGTGATGAACTATTGATGAAGAAAAGAATGATGGGCATGGGAGGCGTTGGTGGTACCATGGGAGGCTTTGGAGGTATAGGAACAAGCATGGAGGGCATGGGAGGAAATGGAGTGATGAATGCACCTCCGATGGGCATGGGAGGCATGAGTTTTGGCTCTCTTTGGGAGGCATGGGACCGTATGGAGGGATGGGCGGCATGGGAGGCGTTGGTGTTACCATGGGAGTACCTCCGATGGGCATGGGAAGCATGGGTGCATCTCCAAACATATTTGGAGCATATGGTGGGATGGGCACCATGGGAGGAATGGGTACACCGCCGGTTAACTTGGGTGCAACCATGGTGTCTCCTATGCCTTCGGATGGTGCATGTGGAAATAGTGCAAGCACCGTCCCCGTCAATGATGAAGATGGTTGTGGACAAGGTGAAGAGAAGGAGGAGGAAGAAGAGGAGGTGGAGAAAGAAATTGGAGAGAAATAAACTTGTTGTATGCACTTTGGTGAATTTGTGCTATGAATTTGCTATGTTGCTATTGTGCTATGTTGCTATGGAATTTGCTATGTTGCTATTTAAATGTGCTATGTTGCTATTTTGCTATGGAATTTGCTATGGCGCTGCTCGCGCGCGCTGCATTTTAGCGCGACTGCTGAACCGCGACAGCGCCACGCTACATTTATAGCGCGTCTGCTAAAGCAAAACTGGCGACGCGCGCGAGAAATCGCAATTCTGGCGCCGCAAAAAAATTTTAGCGCGCCGACGCCTAGCGCTGCTGCTGGAGATGGTATGAGGGATGCTTCCCACAGCTTTTCCACTCAAGTCCCGAACTGGTATTCTCTATTACCCATTTCGTTTCCCGAAATTACGACAGATTGCCACCGTGAGCGGAATCACAGTTTGGCCCGTCGGCCGTCACTTCTTTCCTGCGCGCGCCAGAGAGAGAAAAAGAAGGAGGCGATCGATCCGAGGCGGACCAGTTTTGAGCTGTGTACTCGAATGCAAAGAAACATGAAGCGCTGGTGCATTGGTTGTTGTTTCCAAAAAAGAAAAAGGAACGGCAATCGATTGTGCTGGTCGAGTGAAACGAGGGATGTACTTTTGCTTGACATGTACTTTGGATTCGACGTGTACATGGTCTATAGGTTCGACGTGTACACGGTCTAGAGATACTCCATCTTAGACCAATATATTTCAATTCGACACAATTTGTACACGAAATATGAGCGTATTCATCATTTTTGGCGAATTTTATAAAAAACATTGTAATAATGAATTAAATAAGTCAAAAACAATTGTTTCGTTTCAAATCAGCACTTATATAATATCTTCAGCACTCAGAGACATTCCAGACATTTTACTCAGAAAACCAACAACAACAGCTGTCAACAGCACTCCTGCCAAACATCAAATCTCTGCTTCCAGCAGTTGCTTCTCACAGCTGCTTTTCCACAGCTCAGCAGCTACAGCTGCTTCTCAAAAGGTACAACCCAAACAAACAGATCCTTAGACTGAACGCATCTTCCTCCAGCGGCTTGCCCAACTCGAATGTGATGCAATCTTCCGATTCGTGGAAATAGAAGTATATGTAGTTGCTCCTGCCTCCCCATCTCTCTGGGTTCATGAAACACAGGGGCCAGCTGGGATTCCTACAAAACCAGATCGTGTACGTGCAAAAAAACAGTCATAAGCCAGCACGTACCACAAGTACGATCGAGATTGAAAAAAAAACACATCAAGAAAGGTCATGATTAATAATCGCTTTTGCTACGTCTCAGTCGACTGAGACGAAACTTCCGTCGCAGTCACCTTCGTGCTTTTGGCCCGTTTGTGTTATTGGGCTTGGTTTTGTTGCTTTGTTGGGCTTCGGCTTGCTTTGTTGGGCTTGCCGTTGTTTCTCCTTATCTATCCGAGCGAGCTCGACTCGAAACTGCCGAGCGAGTAGTGGGGAGAGCGGTTCCTCGTCAGTGTCGATAGCGAGGAGGAGGCGCTCTTCTCGTCGGTCGTCGGCCGTCGCCCGCCGCCGCGCACCGCCCACCGCCGCCCCCGCCGCGAGGTCGCCCGCCACCGCCGCTGGGAGAGCGGTTCGTCATCAGTGGCGATAGCGAGGAGGAGGCGCTTTTCTCGTCGGCCGTCGCCCGCCACCGCGCACCGCCCACCGCCGCCCCCGCCGCGAGGTCGCCCGCCACCGCCGCCGCCGCCGCCGCCGCCGCGCATAGGCTGGTGGTCTTCTTCGTTGCTCCGGGAGGTTCGCATCAGATCTCACGCATTTCAATTTTTGAATAACTAGCTGGATGGCCCGCGCAATTGCGCGGCTAGATTTGATACAATAAATGTTGATATCTAATGTCTCGGTTTTCTTATGGATACTACTCTCCCTATTTTGAATTATTAAGACGTTCTATATTTTTCTATATCGATCGTATGTATATACACATTTTAGTGTGTCAATTCACTCATTTAAATTCGTTTGTGGTTTGCATCAAAATATGCAAATTACTTTATTATTGAAAAACGGAGGTACTATATTATTAAACAATTAAAAAATATAAACAATGATTTGGGATACTCAGCTTTTTGTTATTTAATCTACGTGATAATCCATCTGCACATTTTAAAATGAAAACCTGTATACCCTCATTGTTTAGGCTTCCAAGGTAATGTACATGCTGTAGCTAAATTTCAGGGAAAAAAAATATTGAGCAGAATAAATACTGCATCTATTAATCTTCCCCAGCTGCCCACTTGCAATTTATAGAACGTAGGCAAATCAATAAAAAACATTTGTAAACCTCGCTCCTGGTATACTTTGCAGGCATGTACACAAACTGTTTCATAAAGAAGAAGAAGAGGAGGGTTCACCTCTTAACCAATGGAGCTGTGTTTGATGGTGCTGGTGGTTTCTGGGAGAGTTTTTCTTGTCAACTTGATGCGACTGAGTTGGGGCGGTCCAAATGGGAGCTTTGTCGGACACCATCTAAATATGGATTAAGAAAAATACTACATGCAGTTAGTACGCTCCTGTAAATAAATCTGCATGTAATCACAAACAAATAAATCTGTAAGATGATGGGTAGATCCTATAATTGAATGATCCCTGCAACAATAGTGATTAAACATTACTAACAAACATGAGCCATCAGAGTAACAATTATCGAGCTTTCAGGCCTAAATCTTAACAATTTATAACTAAATATCAAGAAAAACAGAACTCTGACCATACGAATTACTATATGAAAGAAACATCTCTATGATATATATTGGCGACGCTGCTGTCAGCCTCGCCTACTCCCTAGAGTCGCCGGCCACTGGACATTCAGAGCGCATATGCTCCATAATGTCCAACTCTCTATCGCTGTCGTTTCCTCTCTGGCTTTGCTTACAGCCGTCTTAAGAAAATAGTTTCGACTCCAGCAGCACGTGTCTGCATTGTGGTGGCATAGGATGATTCTCCGTCCGGAAACGCTATAGAAGACACAGCCTATTTCGTCGGGGTTGGTTACAGCAATATCACCTGTTCCTGGCATGGGCCAGGGCCACGGACATGCATATCACACGTTTCTGTTTGTTGCGGGTACTAAGAATTCTTGTCTGCACAGCAAATTAGCAATACGAACAAAACAATCATGGCCGCAGCAATCAAGTGCTTCCAATAACAATTATTTACTTTCTGAAGAAACGCCACACTGACAAAAATCAATCAGACCTTGACCCGTAGAAATACTACATGACTTGATTAATCTACTCGTGGTTTTCAGTATACTCTAGGCACCGACTTACTTACACCTATTTTTTCTGCAGAATAAATTAAGCATTCTCCATGACATAGACCTCTCGACCCACCGGATGCCTCTGATTCAGCTGTTCTGCCTCATCGACGATCCGACGGTGTGACAAACTGACACCATGCTCCCTCTGCATAAACCCATAATTTCTTGAGTTAAAATGACTGTGAACCTGATGAACATTGTCTCACCCTCGTGTTCTTTCTTAAGAAAACATACGATTCAACATGTTTCCGGTATAACATTTCATTTTCCTGCAAGCAAAAGAAATGAATAGTCTATGATTTGCTTCTGTTATGCAGCAAAAGCATTAAGAAACTAACCATAAGAAGGTTTAAGCCCATCTTGAGTTTAGGCCTAGCTGATGTACGACTATGATGCGTTGGAGTAGGGAAAAATTCTGTGTCGGGAAAAATACTTGGTACTAAAGATAGTTAACATTCCTCTGAACCTTCTAGCAAAAAAAAAAAACATTCCTCTGAACATGAAAAATAAACACGATGAGCCTTCTATTTTTTACATGGACAACCCAGATCAACAGTGAGCCTTCTATTTTTTCGAACCACAGATTGTTAGGCGTTTCAAGATTATCCTGAAAGTACTGTTTTTGAGACTATAGGACCGTGCACAAACTGATAAGAGAGTGTACCAACTAAGTGCACAAACTTACTGAGTGTGATATACATTATTTTGAACAGCCTTCGTGGAAGATTTCGATTTTATTTTCCATTGCAAACTCTACAGATATTTCCTATATTCTTAAAAGGGTTTAACAATGTCATCGGAGATGAGAGTGCAATTTCCCAGTATATGAACCAACGGAATATGGCACATGAAGCAAAAGGAGGAGACGTACAGTGTTAAAAAACAATATATTCTCTCTTCAAGACTGCAGCTTCGTGAGATGATTGAACCTTGAATTTGCATCTAAGTTGAGCATCAACATAACCTGGCTTCTCTGAGCTTTGCTCCGACGGCTAGAAACCTGCTGCTGCCGCCATGTCCTGTATCTACATGACCGACCATCATGACCACCAGCAGCATAGATCGATCTAATCGTCAGCATAGATATTTGTCGCCGTAACTTCAGTATGGATCATCTCCGACTTATATAACCCTGACTATAATCGCCGGACGGTGGAGCGTCGTTGTCGTACATAGAGGTTTTGCCACCGTTTTTTATTAGCCAAGCGTCCGAAAGAACGCTGCCATGTTGTGTATCCAGATGACTGATCGTCAGCAACATAGATCGATCTGATCTTCAATATGGCCGGCAGCAGATGACGGAAGTTGGTATCCACGAACCTGTATAAAGAAATAATCTGTTGGTATGCATCGTAACAATCTATTGGATGTAACATCTGAATTCGGACCTAATGAAACGATCTATTGCTTAACGTGATCTTACTTTTTGCTAGCCGGAGGTGTGGTGAGGAGCTGCGGCCATGGCGGCGGCCGGAGCAGGAGCGAAAGCGAGCTCAGCGATAGGAGGAAATCGTCGAGGTGGCGATGGCCGAGGGAGCGGCGAAGGGCACGTCGGCTTGATGATGATGGTCGACGACGGCCCCTCTAGACCGGCATCGTGGCGCGGTCTTCACCAATCAGTAACTACGCCATTGCCCAGATCGCACTGGACGTTCCTTCGTCTCCAAACTCCCGCCGCCGTTTTTTGCTCATCGTTGTTTCCAGCTACTCGCCGGTTGTCGTTCTTTTGTTCCGCCGGGCACCACGTACGGATACAGATAATAAGCGCTACTTGGCCTATCGGCGCTTATCGCCAGATCGGTATATCGCCATGGCCGGCTCGCGTACACCTTGCCGTAAACTCAGAGAAGTCGGTATCATCCTCGTTCTGAACTCTCGGAGACATAACGGCGGCTCCTTTAAAGGCGACGCTGCCATGTCCTGTATCTACATGACCGACCATCATGACCACCAGCAGCATAGATCGATCTAATCGTCAGCATAGATATTTGTCGCCGTAACTTCAGTATGGATCATCTCCGACTTATATAACCCTGACTATAATCGCCGGACGGTGGAGCGTCGTTGTCGTACATAGAGGTTTTGCCACCGTTTTTTATTAGCCAAGCGTCCGAAAGAACGCTGCCATGTTGTGTATCCAGATGACTGATCGTCAGCAACATAGATCGATCTGATCTTCAATATGGCCGGCAGCAGATGACGGAAGTTGGTATCCACGAACCTGTATAAAGAAATAATCTGTTGGTATGCATCGTAACAATCTATTGGATGTAACATCTGAATTCGGACCTAATGAAACGATCTATTGCTTAACGTGATCTTACTTTTTGCTAGCCGGAGGTGTGGTGAGGAGCTGCGGCCATGGCGGCGGCCGGAGCAGGAGCGAAAGCGAGCTCAGCGATAGGAGGAAATCGTCGAGGTGGCGATGGCCGAGGGAGCGGCGAAGGGCACGTCGGCTTGATGATGATGGTCGACGACGGCCCCTCTAGACCGGCATCGTGGCGCGGTCTTCACCAATCAGTAACTACGCCATTGCCCAGATCGCACTGGACGTTCCTTCGTCTCCAAACTCCCGCCGCCGTTTTTGCTCATCGTTGTTTCCAGCTACTCGCCGGTTGTCGTTCTTTTGTTCCGCCGGGCACCACGTACGGATACAGATAATAAGCGCTACTTGGCCTATCGGCGCTTATCGCCAGATCGGTATATCGCCATGGCCGGCTCGCGTACACCTTGCCGTAAACTCAGAGAAGTCGGTATCATCCTCGTTCTGAACTCTCGGAGACATAACGGCGGCTCCTTTAAAGGCGACGCTGCCGTTTGAAGATCAAACCGCGGGCTGCCGTGATATGTTCTTGCATATCTCTCGATCGTCCTGCGTGTTCCTGCAGTAAACAGATCATTGCGTCCTTTAAATATTTCTGCTTAATACTTGAGCTGCTGAAGACGTGTCCTGTTGCAGCACGATTAGTAATGGACACGTGTTCTTCTAGAATATTACTACGTCTTGGGCTTTCCCTACAATCCTACCGAAGACTCTTGCACGTGATTTGGCAGGAAACTTTTAGGAAACGTGAAGATCCGAAGATATTAAATCCTGGACGTTCTTTGTTTTCTTTTAATCTCAACCGTTAAATGTCTTGTGTTTTAATTATATAATAGATGTTTCTTGTTTGTGTTAGATCCCGAATGATGATAGATAGATAGGTGGTTGCATGTGATTTTGGTTGTTGTTTCTGTATGTATGGTAGCGATTTTTGTATTTTTTCTGTGTTCTAGTGATCTGTACTCAGTGCTCTAGTGATTTTGTCTTGTGTGATATTACTCTGTACCTGATACTGGTTCGACAGGTGTTATCATCTCTTTATTGTTGAATTGCTGCTTCATGCTTGTGTCTTCGTTTACTATACTGTGATTTGAATGTTCTGAAATTTGTTTTGTTTTTGTTCATGATCACCTCTGTTCCTGGCTCTTTGCAACTTGTGAGTTTTGATTAGTTGGCAGAGAAGATGTCCGTAGTGTTCTCATGTGTCTTTGTCCCTGTGGTGTATGTTTTTTGGATTAGGTTCTGAGCAGATTGAATTTTCTCCCTGATGTAGTGTTGTTGTATTTCTTTGACATGAATAAATCTGACACTATCAAAGCCTAAGACATTTAGAGGTACTGATTTGCAGTTGCATCCTTGTTTCTCCTTGCTTTTTGAAGCTTTCGAGGCTGTCTGAACCAATCTCGTTGATGCTAAGTTATACCTCAGTGAATCACTGTCAATTTGCTCTGGCATTGGGTTGCTGTAGTTCAGTCTCTGTGACTTTTTTCTCCATCTATCAATGAAGTATTTTTCTGGTATTTTTCTACTTCAAGATGTAGCATCACTTTCAGTATGTGAGAACACAGCACGCCATTTTTGTCAAACTTGCAACATATAAATGAGTATTCTTCATTTCGCAAACTTGTACTATGTAGTTTCGCTGCCTATGTGTCGGGGGAGTATCCCCGGGTAGGGTCAAGGCTTGGCATAAGGTGGTGTTCCAAGTTGTGCCGAGGTACGGAAAGGGCCGACCTGTTTGGGCCTGGGAAGGTCCGAGCTTCATCTTGACCTGGAGAGTACAGGCCGACCTATTTTGGCCCAGAGGGGTCCGAGGTATACTGTTGGCCAGGGCCGAGGTTCACTGTCCGACCTAACTACCTCAGTGCGGTGGTTTGTGTTGTGGGTGCAGGAGAAGCTGTGGGAAGGAAGTAAGATCCGACTAGTAAAAGATATTAAGCGCAAGACCCAAGGTACGGCACGTCCGTGCGAGCTAACCGAGGTGATGGGCTGTAGGTCGGGCCGGAGTCAATGCTCCTGTCACTTCCAGCCGGGTACTAGAGCGCCTGACACGGGAGCGTCTGTCAAGGAGCATGGCAGAGGCGTGCTCCGGGTTCGGCGGGCCTGCACGTCTCCGACCGCTGACCACGCGAGGTCTGGGAAAGGCTACGAGGTAGCTCTGCCAGGCCACGTCCTGTCTCGGTCAGAGGGGACATGCTAGCTCTGCCGTTAGGCTACAGGAGATGGGCAAGCCACGTCTTGTCCCCGACCGAGGTACGGTGGTACGGTGGTGACCGTTGCAGAGGCATGGCAACAGTGTTCTGCGAGGGGCACAATGGTAACCCGGCTGGCCTATATAGTGGGCTTCACCCCCTCCTGCTAGAGGAGATCGGATCCAGCATCGAAGATCAAAGAGAGAGAGAGGAGGAAGCTCGGAACACCTCGGAGAGACCTCGGTTCAGGCTCGGAGTGCCTTTTCCTCTCTTTGTAGCATCATCTTCCACCTCGAGTTCTCACCATTGTAATCATACAGCTCGAGGAGCAGCTTGTACTTGTCACTTTGAGCTATACACTGACTAGGATAGTGCTGCAGTAGGGGTGTTACCTCCGCAAGAGGGCCCCGAAGCAGGGTACATCGTGGTGTGTTTGTGTTCTTGCTTTCTTGGTTCTTCGTTCGTGTTCTTGCGTGTGCACTTCTTGAGTGCATAAACCCTCCCCGGATTCCCCCAACGACCATTCGGCCCCATCTTAGCCATACCTATGGCATCTGCCGTGATCCCACCACGACAGTTGGCGCCCACCGTGGGGCAGATTGAGGCGTTGGAGGGAGTTTTCATCCGGACGGGCTCAGGCGAGCGTGTTCTTTCCGGGCTTGTCGCCAAGATCGGAGAGTTCACCTTCATCAGCGACAACGCGGGGTGTTTCGCCGGCAAGCCCTTCCCCGAGCACGGCTTCACCATGATGCTCGGCAGCTTCGTCACGTACGTTGCTGTCGAGGTTGTTCGCGGGTACCCGGAGCAGGTGCTCGTGGACGACGAAACTCCTCTCCTCGCGGCTTTAGGTCGGCGTATCACTCGCCCCGAGAGCTGCGTAGAGGTGATGGTGACAGGTCCGGTTGACGCCGCTGGCAAAGTAGATGCCAGCCAGTCCAAGGCAGCCGAGGTTGCTAAGGTGAGATCTGCAAAGCCCAGGCTAGAGAAGGACTTGCCTGGCACCCCAGAGCTGCGGGGCCGAGGTGCGACCCTGGTAGAGATAGTGGATACACTGGCAGACCCAGTAAATCCAGGGTGGACATAGTGGTGACTGTGGCCGACCTAGAGGCAAAGCGTGTCCTGTGCAGAAGGAGGCTGTAGCAATGATAACAGCTAGAGATGAGTTCAATAGAGATCTGCGCGAGTACAATGCAGCGAATGGCTTCACCCCGGTAGCGGTTGATACACATAGGGGAGCCGAGGTGCGGCAGAGAGGCAAGGGGCTCAATGATGAGATAAACAGGGAGGCTCGACCTACCACCTCGGCTAGGAGTGGAGTCGCGTGTCAACTGGAAGGCCGGTGTATAGTTCCCCTGCTAAGAACCTCAGAGCTGCCGAGGCAGGCAGGGCCGAGCTATCCGGATTATCTGGAGATGCATGGCGTGCGCAGCAGAAGCGAGTCAATGAGTTAGTATATGTGGCTAACCAGCAGAATGAGGCTCTCCGCAGAGCAATGCCGGGGCTGGTGATTCAGAGATGGTTTATTCAGCTAGGCCAGTCAGTCAGGTGTCCAAGGGGCAAGCCTCGTCTCCACTCGTCGGAGGAGCCGATCGAGCCCGGAGTGTCACCTCGGGTCAGAACCAGCAGCTGCAGATGTATGATCCAGTCCTAGCAGCAAAGCAGAAGGTGGGCCAGGGCAATGCTAGCCGAGCTAAGGGAAACCCCGGCCCAGGCAATGCGAGCCGGCTAAGGGTAACTCCGGTCAGGGAAATCAGAACGGCGGTCAAGCAGCATCGGCTGGCCGAGGTAAACCACCTCCGCCCCCGAGGTATCAGCAACAACCTCGGCAGCAGGGGCAATATCAGCGAGAGCCGGAGTATGTTCAGCAACCTCAGAACGTCGGTCAAGGCGATGACCGATATGATGATGGAGACTCGGCCATGGCACGAGCTGGATACCACAGAGTGGATGGGGCGTTGGGACCTCGGATAGGAGGTCGGATGTTAGCTCCAGGCGATGTCCGTAACAAGCTGGATAGACTCTACTTGTCTGAGCAACTGGAGGAGGAAGGCCCTCCTGGTCCGGCGTGTTTTGGACCTCGGATCATGAAGGAGCCACCACCACCAGTATCTCAGTTCCAGTTAGGTCGGAACACCAAGCCATACAATGGGAGCACCAAGCCACAAGATTGGCTGACAGATTATGTATCCTCGGTGCACATTGCGGGGGGCAATCGCCGATGGGCGGTCCGGTATCTCCCGCACATGTTGGAAGGTCCAGCTCGGATCTGGCTGAATAATTTGCCGGAGTATAGTATCAACTCCTGGATAGACTTGGAGCTGGCGTTTAACAGCAACTTTGCTAGTACATACAAGAGGCCAAACCGACCTCAGCTCCTGGCGGCATGTAAGCAAGATGATCATGAAACTGACCGAGAATTCTTAACTCGGTGGAGCAATGTTCGGAATTCCTGTGAAGGAGTGGTAGAGGCCAGGCCATTTCCTGGTTTGCAGATGGTGTCGACATGGCAGCATGCTGTGGCAGAGGCTCCAGAGAGATATGCCGAGATCCCTAGCAGAAACAATCCGGGTTGCAGATTCTTATGCCCTGGGTGATCCGATGCAGCCAGCAGCAGAGGCAGGAGCACGTAACAGAAGGAGGGAGCCAATAAACAACCGGCTCGGACCAAGGTGTAATGACCGTCAGGAGTTCGGACAGAAGAGGAGGGAGCCGGACTATCCATACCCTCCAACCAAGTTGCAGCGGTGAACCCGGATCAGCCCGGAGCTGGAGGTGTCCAGAGGCCAAAAATCAATGGTCCGGCATTTAGTCCGAACCAGGAGCCACCCATGACCTATGAATCAATGATAGATGGTCCGTGCTGTTACCATACGACTGACCCGCGCAAGCCAGCCAACCATTCAACCCGGCAGTGCAGCTGGAACCGCAGAATCAGAGAAGAGGGGGCAAGGGCCGGAGGAATCAGAACAGGACCACCACCTCAGAGATTTCAGCCGAGGTCCCACCCTAATCTGTCCGGAGCAAATGTTACCCCGTAACCACTGCACCTCTTCCGAGGCCTGCAGCAGCAAGACCCGTGAATGTGTGAATGTCCGAGGTAATAACAACAACAATGGTGCCGGACCAAGTCAGCAGTATGAATACCCCGGAAATGACTATAGAGAGGTTCATGCGAGCTATGTGGTCTTTGTGACCGAGCCAACTGACAAGAAGAGCGTGCAGAGGCGTGCCATGGAGGTGAATGCAGTAATGCCGGTGGTGCCGACCTATATGAACTGGTCTGAGCAGGAGATCACTTGGAGCAGAAAGGACACACCTCGGATCATGCCGAGCCCTGGAAAGTATGCCCTGGTGGTAGATCCAACGTTGTGTGGGCCTACCAACAATGTGAGGTTCACCCGAGTTCTGGTGGACAATGGCAGTGCCATCAACATCATGTACCGAGACACAATGGTGAAATTGGGCATCTCGCCTAATCAGTTGATGCCAAGCAGTTGTACTTTTCATGGGATTGTGCCCGGCGTTTCCTGTGCACCCATGGGCAAGATATGGGTGGATGTAGCATTTGGAACCAAGGAAAATTGCCGAGTTGAGAGTATCGAGTTCGAGGTGGTGGACTTGGAGAGTGCATACCATGCACTGCTTGGAAGGCCGGCTTTGGCCAAGTTCATGATTTCCACCCATGTTGCATACCTGAAGATGAAAATGCCAGGGCCTAATGGGATCATATCCATCTCGGGTGACTACAAGCGAGCATTCAGTGTGCCTCGGCGGGATCTAACTGCCGAGTCTTTGGTGATCGCAGCCGAGAAGAAGAAGCTGCATCAAGTGGTGGCAATGGCGCAGTCAACACAGCTCGGCCTGTCCGGACTGATGAGCCCGGACTCAACTGCGGCGTTCGAGGTACCCAAGGAGACCAAGAAGATCCCCATTGACCCGGAGCACCCAGAGCATGTGGCCATCATTGGGACCGGGCTAGGCGAGAAATAGGAAGGCGAGCTCTGTCACTTCCTCCGTGAGAATCGGGATATCTTTGCATGGTCGGCTAAGGACCTGCCAGGTGTTCCGAGGGAGTTGGCAGAGCACTCTTTATTTGTTAGGCCAGAGGTGAAACCGGTGAGGCAACCGACCCGTCGTCTCTCAGACGACCGGAGACAAGTGGTGCTGGACGAGCTGGCTAAGTTGCTTGCAGCCGGGTTCATAATGGAGGTACTGCATCCGGACTGGATATCCAATCCGGTCTTGGTGGAAAAGAAGAAAGACGAGCCAGCCGTGGTCAAGGTGTGGCGCATGTGCATTGACTTCACTAACCTCAACAAGGCGTGCCCAAAAGATCCATTTCCATTACCTCGGATTGATCAAGTGATCGATTCCACTGCTGGTTGTGAACTGTTATCTTTTATCGATGCGTACTCTGGTTTTCACCAGATACCACTGAACCCAAAGGATCAAATAAAGACTGCTTTTATTACCCCGTATGGGGCGTATTGCTATCGTGTCATGTGTTTTGGTCTGAGAAATGCCGGGGCAACTTATCAGAGGTGTATGCAGAAATGCCTGCACTCTCAGATGGGCAAAAATGTGCAAGTGTATGTCGATGATATTGTCATCAAAACTAAGGAGAAACATACTCTCCTCGAGGATCTCGAGGAGACATTTGTGAATTTGAGAAAGTATCGGTTGAAGCTTAACCCGGACAAGTGCACCTTTGGTGTCCCGGCTGGAAAGTTGCTCGGATTCCTGGTGTCTAGCCGAGGTATCGAGGTTAACCCGGCCAAATCCGAGCTATTGAGAGCATGAAGTTACCGAAGTGTTTGAAAGATGTGCAGAAGTTCACAGGGTGCCTAGCCTCGTTGAGCCGATTTGTAGCTCGGCTAGGAGAAAAAGCCTTACCTTTGTACCAGCTCATGAAGAAAAGTACCGGGTTTACATGGACCCCGCAGGCCGACGTGGCGTTTGGCGAGCTGAAAAAGATGTTGTCCACTGCCCCGGTGTTGCGTCACCATTGCACAATGAGCCGATGTTACTTTACATTGCGGCCACAAACCGAGTTGTAAGTGTGGCAGTGGTGGTGGAGCGCGAAGAAGGTGGCAGGTCGGTGCAGAGACCGGTGTATTACTTGAGCGAGGTGATCTCTACCTCGAAGCAGAACTATCCTCACTACCAGAAGATGACGTATGGTGTTACCTGGCGGTCAAGAAGTTGAAGCATTATTTCCAGGAGCATCCCATGACGGTGGTGTGCGAAGCTCCAATCTCGGAGATCATCGGGTGCAAAGATGCAACTGGCCGAGTTGCCAAATGGGCGATTGAGGTGTCTCCATATGCACCACATTATGAGAGAAGAGACGCAATTAAATCCCAGGCGTTGCCGGACTTCTTTTGTGATTGGGCCGAGATGCAGTATGAGCCACCCAGGCCGGACTATAATTATTGGAAAATGCATTTTGATGGGTCCAAAACAAAGATCGGGCTGGGGGCTGGAATAGTCCTCACCTCGCCAAAGCAAGATCAGCTGAAGTACGTGCTGCAGATTCATTTCTCAGCATCAAACAATGTGGCGGAGTATGAGGCCTTAATCCATGGCCTCAAGGTGGCAAAGGAGATCGGTATCCGGCGTGTAGAGTGCTTCGGCGATTCCGACCTGGTGGTGCAACAATCTTCTGGAACTTGGGATGCTCTGGATGCCAACATGGCGTTATATCGGTTCCATGTGCAAAAGATATCCGGGTTCTTTGAAGGGTGTGAGTACAGGCATATACCTCGGGCAGAAAATGATGCTGCCGACGTGTTGTCAAAGCTCGGTTCATCGAAAGAGGCAGTACCACCAGGGTAGCCCTGAATCACTTGAGAACTCCTTCAATCAAACCTTCTCCTGAATCCGAATCTATTTTCATCCCGGCGAGCAAGAGCCCGGACCTGTTCCAATGGAGGTAGACGTCGGATGCGTTTGGTCGGACCCGGGGACTGCGTGGCAGAGCTCGGGGACTGCGCACCAAACCTCGGGGACTGCTCATCCAGACTCGGGGACTGGTCGCAGGATGGTGGAGGAAATAATGGAGGAGATTATGGTGGCCGAGCCAATGGAGGTGGATGAGGAACTTTTTCCTTTGCACCGGTGCCGGAGTGGGCGGAGCAAATTATGAAGTTCATAACGGAGGGAAGCACGCCAAGTGACACAACCGAGGCTAGGAGATTCAAAGGAGGGCCAAGGCGTACACCATCATCAACAAGGAGCTCTATAAAAGAAGCGTAACCGAGGTGTTGCAACGGTGTGTTGAGCCAGCTGAAGGCAAGGAGATGCTTTTGGAGATCCACCAAGGAGAGTGTGGTCATCATTGCAGCACAAGAGCTCTGGTGGCCAAGGTGTTTAGGCATGGGTTCTATTGGCCCACTGCTCTTGCTGATGCAGAGGCCATAGTCCGGAGATGTGAAGGATGCCAAAGGTTTGCCAAGCAAACGCATATGCCAGCCTCGGCGCTCAAAACAATTCCTATCACTTGGCCGTTTGCGGTATGGTGTTTGGATATGGTGGGAGAGTTCAAACCAGCCCGAGGTAACATGACACACATATTGGTGATGGTGGACAAATTCACCAAGTGGATCGAGGTGAAACCAATCCGGAAGTTGGATGGTCATTCAGCAGTGACTTTCTTGAAGGAGATTATTCTGCGATATGGCTACCCCCATAGCATTATCTCGGACAACGGCACAACTTTGCTGTTGGAGAGTTCGCTCGGTTTTGCATGAACAAGGGAATCCGGCTGGACATAGCCTCGGTGGCACACCCGGAGTCTAATGGACAAGTGGAAAGATCAAATGCTCTAGTGTTGGCCGGCATCAAGGCTCGGCTCATTGAACCACTGCTGAAAACGCCGGGGTGTTGGATAGATGAGATACCAGCAGTACTGTGGGGTCTAAGGACCACGCCAAATCGATCGACTGGCTATACGCCATTTTTTATGGTCTATGGGGCAGAAGCTATGCTACCCACTGACATCGAATATGATGCGCCCAGAGTGGCAATGTACACTGAAGCCGAGGCAAAAGAGGCTCGGGAGGATGCAGTAGATCTGCTTGAGGAAGCGAGAGAATTGGCCTCATCTCGGTCAGCAATTTACCAGCAAGGTCTCCGACGTTATCATAGCCGGAGTATCAACCCTCGTGTGTTTCACGAGGGAGATTTGGTGCTGAGGTTGGTGCAGCGCAAGAAAGGCCGGCACAAGTTGTCACCTCCATGGGAGGGACCGTTCGTTGTGAGCCGAGCTCTGCTCAATGAGGCCTCTAGTTGTCTGATGCCCTTTTTTTTCTTTTTCAGGAATGGCTTCAATGTCTTGCCAAAGGTGCGGGCAACCTGCTGCCAACTGTAGCAGGTCTGACAGGCGAGCTATGTCCTGCGACATTCATATCAATCTTCCCAATATCACGAAGTGTGCGGTATGTTTTTCAAATTTGTTTTTGCACTTTTTGTGTGGAATTCTTTTTTTCATTTGTGTTGTACTGATTATTGGGTGTGGGGGGACCATTTTATGTTGTCAATGCAGATTGTTCCTTGCTACTTCGAAGAGAAGATCAGGAACTTGGAGACAAGTGGCTTGTAGCGCAAACTAGTGACGATCATTTGTTTGATTTTTCTGTTTTAAAAACAGAGTGCAAGACTTTCTTATGTGGCCCTTTCTGGAAGTCTTTCGTGGAGCATCATGACATCGGCTTGGGGGATGTTGTTAAGCTGGAGTGTTTTGAGGTTGATGAAATGGAAGAAGAGAATCATCAGAATGCATCGCCTGCGAAGGTTTACGTGACTGTAACTGATGGTGCTGGCAACAACAAGCCCTATATACCTTTGGATGGTATAAGTTTTACACTTTGTTTGTTCTATAAGGCTATGATTCATTCTTTTTTGTAATGTTTCTTGTCTTGTTTCTTAAAAAAAAATTATCTAATGTTTACAGGGTATCCTCTGTGGGAAGTTCCATCCAGTGTTAGAGTTACATTACACAAGACTGTTTTTGATGACACATGGGCAGTTAATGAGCGTAGCATGGGCCAGATCATATGGGAAATCTACAAGGAGGTTGGCAGGTTCTATGAAGGCGAGTTTTACCATGTTCCTGATCTGCAGTATTATGTGAAGAAGCTTTATGCAGATGATCTGGCTCCACATGTCTTGGTGAGAAACATATGTCCCCCCTCTTACTATCCGTATAGTAATAATCCTATAGGGTTACCGAGGGATCACAAGATAAAATCTGGGGATAGAATGATGATATCGCAACTCTTCCTATATGTTTCCTCATATTTTTTTGTGCTGGTTAATGTGATTGTGCAATGCCACCTCAACTTATCTGATTGTGTTGATCAACTATAATAGATTTTTATTGCCTACAACACACCATCAAATATGTAATGTCTAGTTCTATAGGTTTTAGTTGTTTTTTTTTCCAAATATGTAATGTCTGGAGTATCTGATACGTGCATTTTATATCATCATTTATATAACTTTTAGTATCATACTAGAATGTTATTTGCATGATTATATGATTGTTTCTACATGTTTTAGATGATTTTGGGGACTTTCATACAAAGTCCCTATTTTTGGTATTTAATTTCTGGGAGGCAGAAAACCTCCTTTTTCTTGTCTTTAATGTTTCAGGAGCTACAGGACTCAAATAATAAAAGGAAAAATACTGCGTCAGTTTTTCATCGGGAGAAAGGCAGAGGGAAGAAGACCGAAGAGAGGAGAGCCACGAGGGCCAAATGGGGGTGGCCCACGCGGCCCATGTACCTGGCCGCGTGGGACCACCCAAACTGGCCTCGGGCACCTCCTCGCCTGGGGCTTTTTATCGACGCCTTCGTCTCGCCCGAAAAGTAACGCCCTAATTTTTCCAAGTCCATCCGAGGTCGCGGCGGCGGCGAAACTCCTGATCCCTTCCGAGGGGGGTCAGATCCTGCTGCTCCGGAACTCCGGAGAAGGGGGAAATCATCGTCATCGTCATCACCTCTCCTCCTTGGCGTGGGAGGAGGCCTCTACATCATCACCCCCATCAAGACCAGCACCATCACCATCATCATCACCGTGATCCACTCCGTTCCCCTCGCAGTTTGAGAGTTGCTATACCCTAGATACTTGTCTTGTGCTACTATTCATGTTTGTGATTGAGTACTTGTCATTATTTGGTGGTGAAGTTATAATTTCAGATTGTGTTGTACCACTTATGCCACTGATTATGATCATGTTTGCACGTTGTGAGTAGTTCCCGTATGTTCCTGAGGGCATAGGATGAATTGGCAATGATTTATATATGACATGTGTTGGTATTTTGTCAAGAGTTTATCTTTTATGTGATTCTATGATGGTGTTGTGCGAACGTCGACTGCACAACACTTCACCTTTATGGGCTCATAGGAGAACACCGTAGTGTAATGAATTGATGGAGACTTGGGAGGACACGTAAACCTGAGACCGAGTCATGAAGTTATATTATGAGGGTATTAGTATCGGGGACCTTAGAGTGTAATGCTATGGTGGGACTTTGTCTTAATAATTCTTGTGCAGTCATTTACTTGGCCACATGATCCATCATAAGGGGTTGTAGTTTATTTATTTAGCTATACCTAATTATGGCTCCGTCCAAAGAAGATTAAAACTTGACAAGATATTCAACGTGTTGTTTAATAAATCTCTATG
Organism: Poa pratensis; assembly: GCA_947311845.1. NCBI lineage: Eukaryota > Viridiplantae > Streptophyta > Magnoliopsida > Poales > Poaceae > Poa > Poa pratensis. The sequence continues at coordinate 19,684,069 of CAMZMU010000094.1, forward strand.
CCTAGCATCATCCATGCCGCCCTCGGGAACGTTTGCCACATATAAGTTACACATCACTTGAGCTTGTCCTCTTGCCACATAAGAGGATTGGGCTTTCTCTCTTTGAGAGCTTTCACTTGCTACTATCTGTTATCTGCTTGCAACTATACAACCAAAATACCAAAAACACTTGCATCTTTTATTGTTTTATTTATCAATCTTACTAACCAATACCTTCAGCTCCTCGTGGGTTCGACAACCTTTTCTAATTGAAAGGTACTACAATTGATCTCCTGCACTTGGGAGTCATCAAGATACTTTTCTGGCGCCGTTGCCGGGGAGCGTAGCGCTATTGGTAAGAAGTTTGGTAAGGAAACTTGAAAGCTGTTTATCTCATTGTTACTATGGCATTTATGAATCGTGCCTCGCTGCATCTTGCTCTATATGAAAGTGCTTATGCCACTACTGCAAAGGTGGTTGAAACTACTGTGTCTGAGGTACCTAAAGTGGGATATAAAATTCCCATGGGTCATGTTAAAAGAGTTATGAAAAATCCATTTACAGGTGATGGAACTAAGTCGGCACGCGAGCACATGGAAATAATTGAGGACATATGTGGCTTATTCAGACTACCTGGTATTTCAGAGGATCAGGTAAAAAGGAAGCTATTGTATTTGTCTTTATCTGGTAATGCTCGTGATTGGTACAGGTCTTTGGATGAAGAGGTCCAGAATGAATGGAGTATCTTGAGGAAGGTTTTCTTTCTTAAATATTTTACTCCTAAAGAAGCTTATGATAACCGCTGCTATATATTCAATTTCTGGCCACATCTGGGAGAGAGTATTACTCAAGCTTGGGGGAGGTTAAAGGAACTCCTTCGCAAGAATCCATGTCATGATCTTACAAGGAAACTTATATTGATAAACTTTTATGTGAGACTACCTATGAAGCACAAGGAGATTCTGGATAATTCATCTGGTGGAAGTTTTACTAATAACACTGAAGAAGAAGCATGGAATTTATTGGAGACTATTTCTGAAAATACTAGCCACTGGGATCTTGATAAAGGTAATGAGCCATATTTTGATTATAATATTCATGTGTAGAGAATTTCTCTACTTCTATTTGTTTAAAAATCTGAGTGATACTTTTGGTCTTGATCCTTATGTTATAATTGAAATAGCTAAAGGTTTTGCTGATCATATCTGTGTTCCAAAAAGTGGATTTGAAGTTTATGTTGAACCTGTTAAACAATCTATTGTTGTTCCTAAAGTTATTAAACAGGTTGAACCAATGTCATCTGTGACAATTGAGGAGTATGTTGAACCACCTCCATTTCCAAACCAAGTTAAGGAGAATTTACTTAAAGCTGTTACTAACAAGAGTAACAAAAGATGTTCTCAGCCTTATGAACAGGTGGAAGTCAACACTCAAATTTCTGTTATCAAGCAACTAAATGAAGAAGACCCAGTGGATGTTTATCTATGTGAAGATGCTACCAAAGTCATCAAAGGTAATTCGGCCAAAGTTGGGAAACCTGTTATATCATGCTCTATTGGGACTTCAAGTTATCATGGTCTATGTGATATTGGAGCAAGTATTAGTGTCATTCCATATTCTCTTTATCTTGAGATCAAGCCTGATATTGATCCCATTGTTATGGAAGAGACAGGTATGACAATTCAACTTGCTAATAAAGATTATATTAGTCCATTTGGAATTGTTAGAGATGTTGAAGTATTGGTTGGCAAAATAAAATACCCTGCTGATTTTATTGTGCTTGGTTGTCCTCAAGATTCATTTTGTCCTATCATTTTTGGTAGACCTTTCTTACATACTGTTGGTGCTGAAATTAATTTGCCTAAAGAGAAAGTGTTTATTAAATGTGCTGGTGAGAAACTTGAATTTAACTTTTCCAAATTTGCTGATAAACATGTTGAAAGAGCCAATTTCTAATTTAATTGAAACTCTTGCTCATATAGCTGTAGCTTCAACTGATGTTGTAGAACGTTATATGCTTAATCAAGATGAACCATTTAATGATGAGGAAAAAGAGGCTTTGGAACAAATATTATGGCAACAACCACCACAATTACAATTGCATATCCCACCTGATAATTTAGGAGTGCTACCACCACCTAAAGGGGATCCTAGTTTTGAATTGAAACCTTTGCCTGCAAATCTGAAATATGCATATTTGGATGAGAAGAGCATATATCCTGTCATTATTAGTGCTAACCTTTCAGCTGAAGAGGAAGAGAAATTACTTGATGTGCTAAAAGCTCACCGACCAGCCATTGGATACTCTCTTGATGATCTTAAAGGTATAAGCCCCGCTCTATGTATGCATAAAATTAATCTGGAGGAAGATGCAAAACCTGTTGTTGATTTTCAACGCCGCCTCCATCCAAAAATGAAAGAAGTGGTAAGAAAGAGGTAATAAGACTTATTGAAGCTGGTATCATTTATCCTATAGCTGACAGTAAGTGGGTTAGTCCTGTTCATTGTGTTCCTAAAAAGGGTGGAATGACTGTTGTTCCAAATGAAAAGGATGAACTTGTGGCTCAACGTACTGTAGTTGGTTATAGGATGGTTATTGATTTCAGAAAATTGAATAAAGCAACTCGAAAAGATCATTATCCATTGCCATTTATTGATCAAATGCTAGAAAGGTTGTCTAAACACTCTCACTTTTGCTATCTAGATGGTTATTCAGGTTTCTCGCAAATTCCTGTCCATAAGGATGATCAAGAAAAGACCACTTTTACTTGCCCATATGGTACTTTTGCTTACAGGAGAATGCCATTCGGTTTATGTAATGCTCCTGCTACTTTTCAAAGATGCATGAATGCTATATTTGCTGATTATATTGAAAAGATAATGGAGGTTTTTATGGATGATTTTTCTGTGTATGGTACTTCCTTCGATAATTGCTTGTTCAACCTTAACAAAGTTTTACAGCGTTGTGAAGACCAACACTTGGTTCTTAATTGGGAGAAGTGTCACTTCATGGTTACTGGGTATAGTTCTTGGGCATAAGATTTCTGGAGAAGGAATAGAAGTTGATCCAGCAAAGATTGAAGCTATTGAAAAACTACCATATCCAAGGGACCTCAAAGGTATAAGAAGTTTTCTTGGGCATGCAGGTTTTTACCGTAGGTTCATTAAGGATTTCTCCAAAATATCAAAACCTCTAACCAATCTTCTGCAAAAGGATGTTCCTTTCTCTTTTAATGATGATTGCATTGAGTCCTTTAATATTTTGAAGAATGCTTTAATCACTGCTCCCATTATTCAACCTCCTGATTGGAACTTGCCTTTTGAAATTATGTGTGATGCTAGTGATTATGCAGTTGGGGCTGTTTTGGGCCAACGTGTTGATAAGAAACTGAATGTTATTTATTATGCTAGTAGAACACTTGATGCTGCTCAAAGAATTATGCTACAACTGAGAAAGAATTTTTAGCAGTACTGTTTGCTTGTGACAAGTTTAGACCTTATATTACTGATTCAAAAGTCACAATACATACTGATCATTCTGCTATTAAATACTTGATGAATAAGAAAGATGCTAAGCCTAGACTAATAAGATGGGTACTTCTATTGCAAGAATTTGATTTACACATTGTTGATAGGAAAGGGGAGGATAATCAAGTTGCTGATCATCTCTCTAGGATGGAAAGCATACCTGATGATCCTATTCCTATTAATGATAGCTTTGTTAATGAACAACTTGCAATTGTTAATGTTTCTAGTGCTAAAGTTGCATCTCCTTGGTTTGCCAACTATGCAAATTTTATTGTTGGTAAAGTTTTGCCTCCACACTTCACTTCTCAACAAAGAAAGAAATTCTTTTATGATCTTAGACATTATTTTTGGGATGATCCTTTCCTCTATAAGAAAAGTGTGGATGGTATTATTAGACGTTGTGTACCTGAGCATGAACAACAGGCTATTATAAGAGATTGTCATGACAGTCCCTATGGAGGGCATCATGCAGGAGATCGCACAGGAGCAAAGGTATTACAATCTGGTTTCTATTGGCCTACTTTATTTAAGGACTGTGCTGAATATGTTAAATCTTGTGATAAATGTCAAAGAGTAGGAAACATTGGTAGGAGGAATGAAATGCCTATGAATTATTCATTGCCACTTGAACCATTTGATGTGTGGGGTTTTGACTTTATGGGTCCTTTCCCAGAATCAAAGACAAAGCATACTCACATTTTGGTTGCAGTTGACTATGTTACAAAGTGGGTGGAAGCAATTCCAACCAAAAGTGCAGATCATGCCACAGCAATGAAGATGCTCAAGGACATCATTTTCCCCAGGTTTGGTGTTCCTAGGTTCTTAATTACTGATGGTGGTTCTCATTTCTTGCATGGTGTTCTTAGAAAAACTTTGGCAAAATATGATGTTAACCATAGAATTGCATCTCCTTATCATCCTCAAACAAGTGGGCAAGTTGAATTAAGCAATAGGGAAATTAAACTCATTTTGGAAAAGACAGTGAATAAGTCTAGATCTGATTGGCCAATTAAGATTAATGATGCTTTGTGGGCTTATAGAACTGCTTTTAAAAATCCTATGGGAATGTCTCCTTATAAAATGGTTTATGGAAAAGCTTGTCACTTACCTGTTGAACTAGAACATAAAGCTAGATGGGCTATTAAACAACTGAACTTTGATTTTAAAACTGCGGGAGAAAAGAGAATTCTTGACCTAAACCTACTTGACGAATGGAGAAATGAAGCTTATGAAAGTGCCAGGATGTTTAAAGAAAAAGTTAAGATTTGGCATGACAAGAAAATTAAGAAAAAGGAATTCAAAGTAGGTGATCAAGTTTTATTATACAACTCTCGTTTCAAGTTTTCTGCAGGGAAGCTAGCTTCAAAGTGGCAGGGACCATTAGTGATACAGGAGGTGTACCGTTCAGGAGCTATCCGTCTTCACGGTGACATGAAAGGTAAACCTCATGTAGTCAATGGACAACGCCTTAAACCTTATATTGCAGGAAAGAGCTTCATCGGAAGGGTGGAGGAGTTGAATTTACAAACACCGGAGGAGGTAATTGAGAGAAACCGTGCAGTTTCAGAAACCCAAATCAATAGAAGGTAACTTACTGTTGGAAAGTTTCTCGGAATTGCATAAAATTTTACGGAGGTCAATTTTTATGGAAATCATCGTATGGGACAAGAAAACTGGACGAAACGGAGACCCGAGGGAGGAAAGAGAGGGGCCCACGCGGCCCATGTACCTGGCCGCGTGGGGCTGTCCCTTTCCCACCTCGGAGTCCTTTTTCGTCTCGTTTTCGATCCCGACGCTTCGTCTTGACCTAAAAACCCTCAATATATACCCTCTCTGCCGATCTAATCTCGCACCGAGCGTTCTCGAGCGATCTTTGTTTCTGCTGTTTCTGCCTGTCAGGTTTTAGCCATGTCTTGCTCCGGATCCAACCAAGAGGGGGAGAGCTCTCCCAAGGAAGGTGTTGTGAACCGCTACCTCAACTCCGTGATGACACCACCGAAGACCGTGTGCTTCAAGGAGGGCGTGATGCTCGTGGAGGAGGTGAAGGCTCCCAAGGCCACCGGCACGGTGGAGGAAAGGCTGGATGAGTTAGAGGACAAGACCTTCAGGTATGGCACTGTGGTTTACCGCAGCCTTGATGCTCACCACTTCATGAACCTGGAGCTGGAGAAGAAGGTTGAAGAGTACAAGAAAAGGCTTGAAGATCTGGAAGATAGGTACAAGGACGTCATCAACAAATGGGAGAAGTTCCAATGCTTCATGTGGGATGTAGAGAACCAGAACTGCGAATATGAAGAACGCTTCAAGAAGATTGCAGCAGCCGCCACCCTCAGGTACAATGATCCACCTACATCTTTCCGTGATGGAAGGCCTTTCCCATGGAAGATGGCTGAGTGGGAGGAAGAATATGAGAAGGAGGAGGCTGCAGCAAAGGAGAACCTGGAGGAACGCCAAGCTTGGGGGAGTTCCATCTAGTCTTTCTCTTTATCAGTCTATCATATCTATCTAGTCATGGTGTGGTTTGCTTTTATCGTTTAGTTATCAATATCTCTTAGGCGTGTGTGAGCTCATGGAGCATTATCATGTATCCCTATCTTATGGTTTATCAATGAATATTAAAGTATGGTGTCTATGAGGACCCCTCAGAATTACCAGTCCGAGGTGCCCACGTTATGTAAACAGATCACGATCCCAATGATCAGTGCATCACGATCACATAACCAACATGGTATACAGAGTTACATCATCCAACTCGATTTGTACAAGACTTACATAAATGGTGGTCACACGACCAAGTCTGCAACCATCGTCACGCAGGACGGAATTAACTACGATATAGCGGAAGCTCTCGGCTAGCGTCGGCCCTCGTCAAAACCGGACGCCTTCCCACAGAGCAGTTGACCGGTGACACTCAGTTGGCGTAGTCGTCGGCGTACTCCTCCTCCTCGTCGTACATCTCCTCGTTGAAATCTGGACATTGGAATATCCAGGGACACAGCCATGAGTACTATTACGTACTCGCAAGACCACCACCAGACTTAAGTTTCATGGTAATGCAATAAAAGCGTTTTCGAAAACTGGGATAGCTGCTATATATGACTATAGGGCTTAATTTTCGCAAACGATGCTTTTAGACATAGAGAATACAACATCTCTATATCTTTGTTGAAAAAGGCATTTGGAGATATAATTCTCCTTCTTTTAGAAATGGCAGAAACCATTTCCACGTTTGAAAACACTTTTGTAAAACTTTTTCAAAACACTGGGATAGGGATGCCCCTTTTTCCTTTCCGGGTTCCGACTGGTTGACTCCCCGAGACCAACCATCTTCTCCCAAATTCCGTACCTCCCAGGTACCTCCTTGATGCCTCCTTTCTCCTTTGCCGAAAACAGTTTCTTTTTAAAACACAAAATGCCCATACGCCTAGATCGGTGGCCTTTCCAACCGTCCATGACCGCGGACACGGCTATTCGAATAGTTTTACACTCTGCAGAGGTGGTGCACTTTCACCACATCAAATAGGTCACCACCGCGGATCATCCCACGGATTGCCAGACGACAATACGTCAAACGTCGGGACACTAATCAAGACTTTTCACTATGTCCATACTAATACAGAGATACCTCTTCAACTAGGTTGATTCCCCCCGGCACCGTTGAACCCATCCCATGGTGTCCGACCGCCATGACAGGGGACCTAATCGGTGCAACTGGTGGCGAACTTAATCCCACTCTCTTTATGTCCCTCTCTCTTAGGCGACAACCAGTTCAGGGGCCATAGCCACCCCCTAAGCAAATTGAGGAAGCTCCATATTAATACAAACAAGCTTCCGGTCAAGCCCCGTCCCATATGGGGTAACGTGGTTGCACGGGTTAGTTGTTCAGTGCGGCCGCTAGGGCTGTACTTTGTTTTCAAAAACATCTCCACCTCCGACTGCTCCCAGCAGCTCGGGTTTTCATAAACATCTCCATTTGCTCCCAGCAACATGGGTTTTATAAAATACTTTCTCGCCGATCGCTCCCAGCGACTCGGGTTTTTCTTCTGAAAACATTTTACCAAAGACCAGGCTCCCATCCTATAGTCTTGAGATAAAGATATAAGGATATACTACCAGAAAATATAATTTTCTTGATGGCACCTTCAGTAGAAGGCTTCTCAAGTAAAGATCTATTTTTATAAACCTATTTATACTAGTAGATACCTTTGGCCAAACAATATTTTATAAAATAGTTTTGGGTGGCCAAGTGCCACAGAAGAAATAAAACATGCATTATTTTATTTTGAAAACAAAACATGCTTTAATGAATAATAGGATTTCAGTAGGGTTTGGTGAGGTGGCTTGCCTTGCTCAGCAAAGTGTCCCTGGTCTTGTTCTTCTTCGTAGACAGATTCAGCTCCCACGTACAGCTCCTCCTCTCGCGGTCCTAAGGTACCGGAAAAGTAAACGGACTACCGTCAATACTACGAACGCGGGTTGACAACAATCTAAAGTATACAAGCCAACAAGTGACAACTAGCATGCAACCACAAGGAATTACTTCAGACAAAGTTAGCTAACTAAAATACACCTACACACCAGGGGTGACTTAGATGCTACTCATTAACTAATACACCATCAACCGCACAGCAAGGCATTCCAAACCAAGCAAACATCAAGCTTAATTAACAAGCAATAAACAAGACACAAGACTATTATCTAACAAACAAGTTTAGCAAACACATCACTACTCATTTTTGTAGAGATGGGGTTAAAGTGGTTATTAAGCATCTTTTTAGGGATTTCTACCAACCTGCTAGGCTAAGCACAACTAACAAACCTAAACAAACAGTAGCTAAACTTAGTTAAGAAGATTGTTTATCTTGCTTCACAATCAAGCAACACAAACAAGGTTTAACACTTACTTGAAAAGCTACTAAACCTTCTTTAACAACACTTGCTAGTCCATAAACAAACCTAGCCCAAGCCACTAACAGTACTAACACATTAAGACAAACAAAACAGTTATATTATGCTAACAACAGTACCAAAACATCTAAACCATAAAGTCCTAAAAATAAACTACTTAATTTAATTAATCTAGAAAGGGGCAGAAACACTAGTGTCACTAACAATTCTATTCAGAGAGTTCTACTAAACAGAACATTCCACAAACTTGGATCTAAACTCTAGGATACTATCAGGGACTAACACAATTGGATTTACTCCAAAATCAATTTCACAAAAATTACTAAAAATGCACCAAGTGCTTACTGCCTTAATCTACACATGCACACAACTTTAATTCTAGGCATCCAAAAGACATGAGACAAATTTATACTGAAATCTACTGTCAATAGCTTTCCAAAACAATTGGATTCACTCAATTTGGATCTGCCAAACTCAACTAATTAACAAAACATTGTTTCAGACCAGTGATAGCAAAACATTTTTCAAGGACACTCAAAATAATATTTTTCAGATCTGCAAGTTGGATGTGGTTCTAAACTCATCCATCTATCACTGTGATTTTTAGTTTGCCCAAAAACTAAGTTTAACTATTTTAAACCGATTTAAACCAACAGCACAGAAACAGATCTACACGAAAAAGAATAAATCTACAGGAAAAAAACTGAATCGGGCCAGATCTGCACGACCTGGGCCGCACAGTGATGGATTGGGCCCAGATCCACGACTCTGGCTCGTCTCCATCCTGGGAGCGTTCAGATCGCCGCCATGGACGCAAACTTCGACGAGGAGACGCAGGTTTCTCGCCGTGGGGCTGGTGGGCGACGGAAAGGGTGCAGCAGAGCTTGGGAAAGGTTGGGAGGGTCTAGTCTTGCTGCAGAACTTGTCGACGAGCTCCAGAGCACCGGCGAGGTCGAGGATGTCTGCGGCGGACACGGCATGGCTCGAGCGGCTCCGGTGTTCCTAAAAACAAGAAAACTTGTCTAAGAGCTAGGACTCGAGAAGGGAAAGAAGTTAGTGCAACAATGGAGAGAAGAGGAGGTTAGGATCGGCAGGGATCTCCACGGCCAGTTCACGGCCGAGCTGAGCATTCTCTTCATGGTTCCATGGCGGTAGAGCACGCGGCTCGACTCCTACTGCTCTAGGAGGTGGAGGAGAGTGGCAGAGGAATGAATGGCAAGGGGGATGCGGTACGAACGGCCTCCAGAGGCTTTAACCAAAGAGATGGCCGGTGCACGGTGCACCGCGTGCATGGGCTCTCGTGAGGTGATCGATGGAGGGTGATTGGGGAAGAAGGGCGGTGTCTGGGAGGTGGGTGGTGGTGCAGATCTTCGGGTCAGCCACTGGCTCGTCCTCTGTAACAGAGAGAAGAAAGGGAGAGAGGTGGTCTTCCCCGCGGGTTCCCGAGATGGACACGGCTCGCTCGGACAGCACGGTCCTCGCGCGTGCCCGGGATTTGGGGAGATGGTCCTGGAGCTGTGAGAGTGCACGGTGGCGCGGTGGACGTGTCCGTGGTGTGGTTTGTGCGTGGAGCACCAGGACGGTGCCCATGGTGGACACATCGAGCCTCAGGCTCGTGTCTCTCCTCTAGGCCATGCCAAGGCAAGCAACGGCACTAGGTCTAGTCTGTGTGTGCTGGGTATATGGGGGACAGGGTTTGGGTGGTTTAAACGGGGTTTTTAAACGAATTTGAATGAGCTCAAAACGGACTCAGAAAAATTCAGAATTCTAGACTTAGTGAAATTTTCTAAGTCCAGAAAAACTGTTACTTTGTGCCCAAAGTTTCAGAAGAACTAATGGCTCCAATGTGCTCGAAATTTTTGGATAAGGGCAGGTACTTTAAGTACATACTCCAAAGTTTGAGAAACACATTTTTAATCATATAACAAAAATGATTTGAGCACTAGTTCAAGCTGGTTAAAACTGAATGTCTTAACAGTCTCCAGTACCTGTTATCATGGTGGCATCAAAACCATCCTGGAATAAGGATGTTTAAACTATGAAAAGCTTAACAAAACATTAGGATGATAGACAAGATGTCAAGGATGGATGGGGTTCTGGTGCAATGCCAAAAAGATTAAGTGTGAGTGTTAAATCAAAAATGCCAAAAGGCTAAACAATAACAGAGAAGAAGATAGGTCCAGAGAAGGTTTTGCCAAGTTTTCTTCAAGATTTTGAATAATACAAGCAAATATTTTTGCATAAAAGGGTCACATACGACCATAGGAATGTTGGGTAATTTTTCTAAGAATTTTGGAAATACTTTTATTCACAAAATATTTTAAAATCCATTCCTGGCCTTTTGGAAAATAAATTATAATAAATAAGAAAATGTTTCCAAAATAAATATTTTTGAATTGAGATGAGAGGGTATATAATATGGATCACAGAAGTGATTTTTAGTAAATAAATCCTTTGAAAAAAATATTTGAGATAATATATTTCCTACTTGCATTATTTCCAAAGGGAGATGAAAATAGGAGTTTTAAAATAAGAGATTTTGATACTTGCAAATTATCAAGGTATAGAATAAGTAGGAGATAATATATAGATCTCCATAGTTTTGGAAACACTTAAATTTTTGGAATACTTTTGCTTTCTCAAATAGTAGGTCTTTGGTTGGTTGGTAAAATCAAACATCATTGAAAAGGAGTTGGCCAAAATAAGATTTTTAGAGAAGATGTATGGATCATTATTCTTGTCATGACATGGCCACCAGAATTTAAATGATATGCTGTACTAGTTGAGTTCAAAGGTTTGGGTTTTCAGTGGTTGTTAACTCAAACAAGAAAGCAATCAACGTCAAACAGAGCAATGGGAAGTGAAACACAAACATTAGTGAAGCCTTTTCAAAAAGTTTTTGTTGGTCCTGATTTTTGGCTCTCTAAAAACTGTGTTTTTCTGACTTCCCAAAATTGGGGCGTTACAGTGTCATCCATGATTCTCTTGTTTGGGGATTTATGGGTAACACTCATGCAAATGAGCGTGACATATTTAGAATTTCAATCACATCTTGCCTTGAAATTAATTAACTTGAGTATGTTGGACAATTATAGAATTATCTCAATATAGAAGAAGTAAAAAGACTTGTGGATTAATAGTTTGAGGTTGAGATATAGTCTTGTAGGATAAGAAGTTGAGAAGATTTAATGAAAAGGATATAAAACACTCTTGTTACAACCTAGTAGCTTTTGAGCAAATTAATGATCATGGATATTTCAATACTTATGCTCTTGAAAGTGAATGAAAGGAAGTCACCTGAAATTTCAGCTAGCCATGGCAAGTGTAAGAAAAAGGTTGTGTAGAGCATGGGAACTTGATTGAGATATCCATGACTAAAGTTTGCACTAGTTACTAGTCAAGCAAGAGTGATAACAATTTTTATATCTATCTGTCTTTTCATTTGTCTTCTTTTGAACTTGTTATCCAATGAGAGTTTATCTTGCCTTTGAATTTCAGCAAAGTATAAAAGATTATAATGCTAGCCATGAAGAGCAAAAGCATATGAAAAACAATATGATTCGATTGTCCAACATACAATGGTTATTTGCTTTCAAAAATAAGGGGTGATTGCTAGAGTTCTACTTATGTTGCCCTCATATGCATGAGTTTTGGATCATTGATCTTATCTTGCAATTGAATATGATGATGATACAATGCCCGTATTTATTTATCAACCATAAGTCCATTGATGCATGTAATGATCTATGTCCTTACTTACTCGAGGACGAGTAAAGGTTTAAGCTTGGGGGAGTTGATACGTGCATTTTATATCATCATTTATATAACTTTTAGTATCATACTAGAATGTTATTTGCATGATTATATGATTATTTCTACATGTTTTAGATGATTTTGGGGACTTTCTGTCACGCCCCAATTTCGGGAAGCCAGAAAAATCACAGTTGTTAGGTAGCCAAAAATCAGGGACAACAAAAACTTTTTGAAGTTGCTTCACTAATGCTTGTGTTTCACTTCCCTTTTCGCTTTGTTTGATTTTGGTTACCTTGTTGGTTGTGTTTGTTAACACCTAATAGTAACCTTGTGAGCACAACCTACTTAAACCCTACCTCTTGGTGATCATGTCATGACAAGAAAAATAGTCCATATGTCTTCTCTAATCTTCTTTGTGGCCAAACTCTTTTTCTTCTCTTCAAGTTTTGGTGTTTATTAAAAAGCCTCTTGTTTTCCTTGTTTTCAAAAGTTATCTAAAATGCTTTCAAAGAAGTTGTTTATTAAAAATCACTTTTATGATCCCTAATATATCCCCTCTTATATCAATTCAAAAAAAAATATGTTTTGAAAACATTTTCTTATTTATTACAAATTATTTACCAAAAGGCCAGAAATGAATTTTAAAATATTTTGTGAATAAAAGTATTTCCAAAATTCTTAGCAAAATTACCAAACATTCTTTTGATCATATGTGACCACTTTATTCGAAAATATTTGTTTGTGTTATACAAAATTTTGAAGGAAACGTTGCAAGTTCTTCTTTAAAAAAATTCTTTTCTGTTATTTCTTGTGTGAGGGAGAGCAGCCCAAAAAGCCCAACCAGCCCAACCAGCCCATCCCCCACTGAAACCCTAGGGTTTCCCAGGAATTTTAGGGTTTCCTCCCCAGCCGCCTCCCTCCCTTTTCTTCTTTTTGCATCCAGGTCCTCCCACCTCGCACATAGGTCCCTGGACCTTATCCACTCCTTCCCTCCACCTTATCCTCTCCTCCCAGCCACACACGCACACAACACACGCACGCACACTAGCCCGACCCGCCCGTGCTCTCCTCCTCCACCTTCCCTCCTCCCTGCTCCCGGCCGCTCGCCGCCGCTGCCGGCTCCGGCCCCTGCGCCCCGGCCCCCTTCAGCTCGCGCCACCCCGGCGTCGCTTCCCTCCTCCCGCACCTGCGCCCCGTCCTCCTCCACCTCGCCTTCCTCTAGCCCGACGCCGCCAAGGTCTGGCCCGGCTCCAGCTCGCCGCGCCCGACCGGCACCTGCAGTACCCCGGCCGCCTCCTCTCCTCCCTCCGACCTCGACGCCATGGTCGCCGCCCCGCGCCGACAAGCTCTGCCCCGACGCCCTCCCCTGCTCCTGCTTGATGCCGCGCCTCGGCCTCCCTTCGACTAGGTCGCCGCCGTGCTACCGCCCTGGCCGCAACGGCCGCCACCCTCATGACCCCGCCTCCCTGGCCTACGCGGCCGTCTCCGCCTCCCCGTCGAGCTCCGGCGCCGCCCCGGACGGCGCTGCCCCCTCGCGGAGCCAGCCGTCCTCGACCCGGCCCCCGGGCTGCTCTGCCCGGCCGACGCCGCCCCGGCCGCATTCGACCTCGCCCCTGCAAGTTGCCCGTCCCGTGACCGACGCCCTTCGTTTGCGGCGTCCCGGCGTTCCCGACGTGTCCGTGTTGTCCGCCCATCGAGGTGTTGCATCCCATTGCGCTGTTACGCAACCTCCGGTGTTTTCGTGTGCGCCTTTCCGGTGCCCATGACCATGTTTTCGGTGACATGATTTTTCCCGACGTCCGTCCCGGCGTGTCCGTGAGCCTGCGCGCGCTAGTGATTTCCGTGCGCGCACTGTTCCGGTGGTTTCCCGATGTTCCCGATACCGTGTTCCCGATGTCTCCGGTTTCACGATGTTCCCGATGTCGTGAGTCCGTCCAACGGATCCCTCCGTTCGTTCAACGGATTCGATCCCGACGTTCCCGACATTTTCCCGATGTCTCCCGACACCTTCCCGATATCCTCCCGATGTTTCCCGACATCTTCCCGATGTTTCCCGACATCTTCCCGATGTCTTCCCGATGTCTTCCCGATGTTTCCCGACATCTTCCCGATGTCTTCCCGATGTTTCCCGATGTTTCCCGACGTCTTCCCGATGTTTCCCGACATCTTCCCGATGTCTTCCCGTTGTTTCCCGACGTCTTCCCGATGTTTCCCGATGTCTCCCGACACCTTCCCGATATCTTCCCGATGTTTCCCCGACGTCTTCCCGATGTTTCCCGATGTCTCCCGACATCCTCCCGCTGTTTCCCGATGTCTTCCCGGTGTCTCCCGGATCCCTTCCGGAGCATGTCTCCGATCCAACGGATTCCCCTCCGGCGCTTGTTTTTGTCCGACTGATGCCTCTCCGTGTTCTACGACAAGAGTGTCACCGTCACCGTGTACCCCGACCGTCGACAAGACCGGACCACGACAACTCAAATACGACTACTTCGACTACTTCCACGACGACGACTACTTCCTCTACAGATCAAAGTTCCCGGCTTTGACCCCGAAGTTCTTCGACCCCCTGCCGACTGTTGTTTGATGTTTTGAGGTTGATTGGCATGACTAGTACAATTATTTTAATATGTTAGTGCTGTTAGCTTTTCTTACATAAAATTAATCTTGGTTATACTAGTGTCACTATAGAATCATCTGTTAATTGATTGGTTGCTTATTTGTTGTTTGTGATGGATATTATCCAGTAGCTGCTCTGTGTTCTGTAATGCTTGAAGTATGGTTGGTTTACTTTAGATGGTTGTCAACCCGTTCCTTTGCAGTAGTGTTTGTAGTGTTCAGTTAAATAACCCACCTGCACCATCTTAACTCCTAGTCAATAACTTGTGTGAGCAGTGTTGTGAAACTCTGTTGGTTGCCTAACTACTTAATAGTATATGTCCCTAGAGCTAGTAGCATGCTTACTTGAGAGGGTGCTTAACGCTGTTGATAATGCCTGCTTATTAAGGTACTTTTGTCTGAAGTATTTCCTGAACTTTTGTAGCAGCCCTGGGTTTTTGACCTAATCACCCTAAAGGGTGTTCTGCTTTAGTGTTTAGTTAGAACTACCTAATTAACTATTAGGGTTGGTGTGTATACTCTCCTAGGTGTATTTGTTGTCTTAGCTGTATGGACTTGATGCCTGTTGTTGTATAGCTAAGTAAATTGCTTGCTTTTGGTTGTTAGCTTAGTGTCTTGTGCAATGCTTGTTGTTTGTTATGTCCTTGTGGCATTGTCTTGTATTTTGAATGTTGTTCCTTTCTCTGTTTACGACGTTAGATACGAACGGGAAGGAACTGGAAGTGAGGAGTGGGCCTGAGGAACATCAAGATCAAGACCAAGGACATATTACCAAGCCAGGCAAGCCACCTCACCACTCTACTGAAATCCTATTATTTTCACAAGCATGTTTTGTTTTTCAAAATAAAATAATGCATGTTTAATTTCCTTTGTGGCATCTGGCCACCCAAAAACTAATTGACAAAATGTTGTTTGGCCAAAGATATCTACTAGAATATCATAGGTGTTATAAAAATTAAGTCTTCACTTGAGAAGCCTTCTATTGAAGGCGCTATCAAGAAAATTATGTTCTCTGGTAGTATATCCTTATACTCTTACCTCAAAACCTTAGGATGGGAGCCAGGATTTGATGAAATGTTTTTGAAAGAAAACCCGAGTCGCTGGGAGCGATCGGCGAGAAAGTGTTTTATAAAACCCATGTTGCTGGGAGCAAATGGAGATGTTTATGAAAACCCGAAGTGCTGGGAGCATTCGGTGAGGTTACGAAAACCCGAGCTGCTGGGAGCAGTCGGAGATGGAGGTTTGTTTACGAAGTCCCTGCTGCCGCCCGAACAATTAACCCGTACAACCACATTACCTCAAAATGGGCACGGGGCTTAGCGGAAGCTTGTTGGTGTTAGTATTCGAATACTCCTCAATTGGCTAGAAGGGGTTAGAGTCCCCAGAACCGAATGCTGCAAGGGAATGGGCATACAAAGTGTGGACTTCGTGTGCCACCGGGAAGCAACGGTGGGTCTCCTGTCATGGCGGTGTGAGGCTAGGGGAAACCGGATCGATACGGCTAGCTCACTCGGTGCCGGGGAGAACAAACCCACTCGAAGAGGATATTCTTATACTAGCACTGACATAGTGGAAGTTAGGATCGGCCGTTTGATGTGTGCATGCTGTCTCTGTACAGTCCGTGGTTGATCCACGGCAGACCATCCGAATCTTGTGGTGAAAGTGTACCACCTCTGCAGAGTGTAAATCTATTCGAATAGCCGTGTCCGCGGTCATGGACGGTTGCAAAGGCCACACTGGGCGACTGGTGAAAGAAGAAAAAGTTGTTTTCTGTTTTGGACTAAAAGAAGAATCAGAAAGGTACCTGGGAGGTACGGATTTTGGGAGAAGAGGGTTGGTCTCGGGGAGTCAACCAGTCGGAACCCGGAAAGGAAAAAGGGGCATCCCCATCCTAGTGTTTTGAAAAAGTTTTACAGAAAGTGTTTTCAAAAGTGGAAATGGTTTCTGCCATTTCTAAAAGAAGGAGAATTATATCTCCAAAAGCCTGTTTCAACAAAGATATAGAGATGATGTACTCTCTATGTCTAAAAGCATCGTTTGCGAAAATTAAGCCCTATAGTCATATTTAGCAACTATCCCAGTTTTTGAAAACGCTTTTATTGCATTACCATGAAAACTTCAGCCTGGTGGTGGTCTTGCGAGTACGTAATTGTACTCATGGCTGTGTCCCTAGATATTCCAATGTCCAGATTTTCAACGAGGCGACCTACGCCGAAGATGAGGACTATGCTGAAGATTGAGAGTTCGTCAACGTCTCTGCGAAATAGGCCGTCTTCCCAGTCAGGTGCCTGTAGGTGTTTCGGCAAATGACTTGGGCTCCACATTGTTTGGTGATTCCGCTGCAAGAACCTTTTGAAGAAGTATTACTTCAATCAAGTAAGTTTTATGATTCGGTATTTATGGATGTTCTTTCGATACAAGTTTGATTGTGCTCAGCGACACACTGATCATGGGATCGCTGATGTTGTAGGCACAAGGGAATTTCGGACATCTGATCCGGGGTCCCCACACTTTCATACAAAGTCCCTATTTTTGGTATTTAATTTCTGGGAGGCAGAAAACCTCCTTTTTCTTGTCTTTAATGTTTCAGGAGCTACAGGACCTCAAATAATAAAAGGAAAAATACTGCGTCAGTTTTTCATCGGGAGAAAGGCAGAGGGAAGAAGACCGAAGAGAGGAGAGCCACGAGGGCCAAATGGGGGTGGCCCACGCGGCCCATGTACCTGGCCGCGTGGGACCAGCCCAAACTGGCCTCGGGCACCTCCTCGCCTGGGGCTTTTTATCGACGCCTTCGTCTCGCCCGAAAAGTAATGCCCTAATTTTTCCAAGTCCATCCGAGGTCGCGGCGGCGGCGAAACTCCTGATCCCTTGCGAGGGGGGTCAGATCCTGCTGCTCCGGAACTCCGGAGAAGGGGGAAATCATCGTCATCGTCATCACCTCTCCTCCTTGGCGTGGGAGGAGGCCTCTACATCATCACCCCCATCAAGACCAGCACCATCATCATCATCATCACCGTGATCCACTCCGTTCCCCTCGCAGTTTGAGAGTTGCTATACCCTAGATACTTGTCTTGTGCTACTATTCATGTTTGTGATTGAGTACTTGTCATTATTTGGTGGTGAAGTTATAATTTCAGATTGTGTTGTACCACTTATGCCACTGAATATGATCATGTTTGCACGTTGTGAGTAGTTCCCGTATGTTCCTGAGGGCTTAGGATGAATTGGCAATGATTTATATATGACATGTGTTGGTATTTTGTCAAGAGTTTATCTTTTATGTGATTCTATGATGGTGTTGTGCGAACGTCGACTGCACAACACTTCACCTTTATGGGCTCATAGGAGAACACCGTAGTGTAATGAATTGATGGAGACTTGGGAGGACACGTAAACCTAAGACCGAGTCATGAAGTTATATTATGAGGGTATTAGTATCGGGGACCTTAGAGTTTAATGCTATGGTGGGACTTTATGTCTTAATAATTCTTGTGCAGTCATTTACTTGGCCACATGATCCATCATAAGGGGTTGTAGTTTATTTATTTAGCTTTACCTAATTATGGCTCCGTCCAAAGAAGATTAAAACTTGACAAGATATTCAACGTGTTGTTTAATAAATCTTTATGCCTAGCATCATCCATGCCGCCCTTGGGAACGTTTGCCACATATAAGTTACACATCACTTGAGCTTGTCCTCTTGCCACATAAGAGGATTGGGCTTTCTCTCTTTGAGAGCTTTCACTTGCTACTATCTGTTATCTGCTTTGCAACTATACAACCAAAAATACTAAAAACACTTGCATCTTTCATTGTTTTATTTATCAATCTTGCTAACCAATACCTTCAGCTCCTCGTGGGTTCGACAACCTTTTCTAATTGAAAGGTACTACAATTGATCTCCTGCACTTGGGAGTCATCAGTATCACACACTCATGCTCATGTCTTTTTCTTCTTTTTTCTTTGTTGTTGCCATGGTTTTTGTTGGTACTGAAAATATGTTGTTTCTTGTGTTTGGATTTTTAGTCAATCCCTACGGGACTCTTCCGTGGATTCAGCTACCCTAGTGATGGTAATGTGCTATACTGGAACAAGGTTATGGATGAACCTATTTGGGGTAACTATCGCCTTCACCGTTCAAGGATTGAACTGCGGACTGGTTTCCACACCTTCTACAACCAGCTCGATTTAGTACCTGGCGCTGTTATCCTTGTGAAGATTGAAGTCAGGGAGTTGGGCATTGCGCTGGAGGTAGAAAAGATTGAAGTATGAATAGTCATTTCAAGTATCTGGTTTTCTTTTCTGTAGGAAGGCAGTTTGTTTGTAGGAACTGGTCACTCACTGAACTCTTTTGCTTCTGGTGTTCCCATTTTGTAAATGGGTATGCAAGTATCTAATCGTCTGTGTAAGACTGGCAGTCATGTATGTCTGGATAACGTGATGTAATTATGTGTTAGTCTGATGCCTTTGTGTTTTTACCTTTTTGCTTTTGTGCGTGTAATTATGTAAGTAATGTAGTGTTTACTCTATTTGTACAGTGTCTCAGTCTGTTATCTCAGTGACTCAGCCTTTTTACAGTGCCTCAGATATCTTTCAGTTATTGCTCAGAATCTGTTTCACTGTCTAAGTTTTGTTGTCTGTGCCTCACTTATTTCTCATTTATTTTAGTCTCAGTTTTAACTCTCATTGTTGTCAGTGTCAGTTTCTTCTGAAAGTTGAAGTTAGGGAACTAGGCATTGCCCTGGAGGTAGAGAGGATTGGTTAGTGATTTAGCTTGGTGGTGGCTACCTCTAGTATAAGGTATCTAGTTAGGGAAGATGTTTGTGTCAGATGGATGCTGGAGTTGCATGAATTGGTCATGCACTGAACCATTTGTGCTTTTTGGTATGAAGTTCTAGTTTGAAGTTTGAAGCGCATGATCATGAGTGTTGATGTAATTTAGAGTGAAAGCAAAAGGTTGATGATTTTTGAACTATCAAATATGAGCTTTGTTTAAGGCTTTGTGTTAAGGCTTTTTTCAGAATGAAAATGAAACGTGATGTGAGTTGTATGCTGTTGTAAGTTCTTTTTCTGCAATTTCGAGGAGATTTGCAAATCTATTTCTAGTCCTGCCAACTAAAACAATGGTATTTTAATATATTTCCATTGTTAATTATTTTTTAATTAATTTTATTTTATTTAAGCGAGTTTCAACTGCGCTTGAAACTCAGATTTTATTATTTTCTATTATTATTCTATTTTTTTTTTTTTGAAGCCAGTTCCAAGCACGCTTGTAACTGAGTGTTTTCTCGAGACAGACGCCAGTTTCAAATGCGCTTGCAACTGAGTGTTTTCTCGAGACAGAGGCCAATTTCAAATGCGCTTGTAACTGATTGTTTTCTTTACTAATTATTATTATTATTTTATTTTGTTTTTTGAGAGTCAGTTGCAACTGCAGCTGCAACTCAGATTTTATTAATATTTATTTTTTATATTAATTTTTTTAAGCCAATTTCAACTGCACTTGAAACTCGGATTTTATTATTTTTTATTATTTTCTATTATTATTCTATTTTGTTTTTTTAAGCCAGTTCCAAGCACGCTTGCAATTGAGTGTTTTCTCGAGACAGAGGCAAGTTTTCAAATGCGCTTGCAACTGAGTGTTTTCTCAGGACGGAGGTCAGTTTCAAATGCGCTTGCAACTGACTATTTTCTTTACTAATTATTATTATTATTATTTTATTTTTGTTTTTTTGGGAGTCAGTTGCAACTGCTGATGCAACTCGGATTTTATTATTATTATTTTTTATTAATTTATTTTTTAAGCCAGTTTCAACTGCGCTTGAAACTTGTATTTTATTATTTTTTATTATTTTCTATTATTATTCTATTTTGTTTTTTGAAGCCAGTTCCAACCACGCTTGCAACTGAGTGTTTTCTTGAGACAGAGGCCAGTTTTCCAATGCGCTTGCAACTAAGTGTTTCTTTAGTAATTTTTTTTTCGGGGAGTTAGTTGCAATTGCAGTTGCAACTCGGATTTTATTATTATTATTTATTTTTATTTTTTTAAGCCAGTTTCAAATGCGCTTGAAAGTCGTATTTTATTATTTTTTATTATTTTCTATTATTATTCTATTTTGTTTTTTGAAGCCAGTTCCAACCACACTTGGAACTGAGTGTTTTCTCGAGACAGAGATCAGTTTCAAAATGCACTTGCAACTAAGTGTTTTCTTTACTAATTTTTATTATTATTATTTTTTTATTTTTTTGGGAGCCAGTTGCAACTGCAGTTGCAACTCGGATTTTATTATTATTTATTCTTTTACTAATTTTATTTTTTTAAGCTAGTTTCAACTACGCTTGAAAATCGGATTTTATTATTTTATTATTTTCTATTATTATTCTATTTTGTTTTTTAAGCCAGTTTCAACCACGCTTGCAACTGAGTGTTTTCTCGAGACATAGCCTAGTTTCAAATGCGCTTGCAACTGATTGTGTTCTTTACTAATTTTTTTTTTGGGGAGTCAGTTGCAACAGCAATTGCAACTTGGATTTTATTATTATTTATTTTGTTATTAATTTTATTTTTTTAAGCCAGTTTCAACTACGCTTGAAACTCGGATTTTATAATTTTTTATTATTTTCTATTATTATTCTATTTTGTTTTTTTGAAAGCTAATTCCAACCACGCTTGCAACTGCATGTTTTCTCGAGACAGAGGTCAGTTTCAAATGCACTTGCAACTGAGTGTACTAATTTTTATTATTATTTTATTTTGTTTTTTGGGAGTTAGTTGCAAGTTGCAATTACAGTTGCAACTTGGATTTTATTATTATTTATTTTTTATTAATTTTTTTAAGCGAGTTTCAACTGCGCTTGAAACTCAGATTTTATTATTATTTATTATTTTCTATTATTATTCTATTTTGTTTTTTTAAGCCAGTTTCAACAACGCTTGCAACTGAGTGTTTTCTCGAGACAGAGGCCAGTTTCAAATGCGCTTGCAACTGACTGTGTTCTTTACTAATTTTTTTTTGGGAGTCAGTTGCAACAGCAATTGCAACTTGGATTTTATTATTATTTATTTTGTTATTAATTTTATTTTTTTAAGCCAGTTTCAACTACGCTTGAAACTCGGATTTTATAATTTTTTATTATTTTCTATTATTCTTCTATTTTGTTTTTTGAAAGCCAATTCCAACCACGCTTGCAACTGCATGTTTTCTCGAGACAGAGGTCAGTTTCAAATGCACTTGCAACTGAGTGTACTAATTTTTATTATTATTTTATTTTGGTTTTTTGGGAGTTAGTTGCAAGTTGCAATTGCAGTTGCAACTTGGATTTTATTTTTATAATTTTTTATTATTTTCTATTATTCTTCTATTTTGTTTTTTTGAAAGCCAATTCCAACCACGCTTGCAACTGCATGTTTTCTCGAGACAGAGGTCAGTTTCAAATGCACTTGCAACTGAGTGTACTAATTTTTATTATTATTTTATTTTGGTTTTTTGGGAGTTAGTTGCAAGTTTTAATTGCAGTTGCAACTTGGATTTTATTATTATTTATTATTTTTTAATTTTTTTAAGCGAGTTTCAACTGCGCTTGAAACTTAGATTTTATTATTATTTATTATTTTCTATTATTATTCTATTATTTTTTTAAACCCAGTTTCAACCACGCTTGCAACTGAGTGTTTTCTCGAGACAGAGGCCAGTTTCAAATGCGCTTGCAACTGATTGTGTTCTTTACTAATTATTATTATTTTGTTTTTTGGGGAGTCAGTTGCAACAGCAATTGCAACTTGGATTTTATTATTATTTATTTTGTTATTAATTTTATTTTTTAAGCCAGTTTCAACTACGCTTGAAACTCGGATTTTATAATTTTTTATTATTTTCTATTATTATTCTATTTTGTTTTTTTGAAAGCCAATTCCAACCACGCTTTCAACTGCATGTTTTCTCGAGACAGAGGTCAGTTTCAAATGCACTTGCAACTGAGTGTACTAATTATTATTATTATTTTATTTTTGTTTTTTGGGAGTTAGTTGCAAGTTGCAATTGCAGTTGCAACTTGGATTTTATTATTATTTATTTTTTATTAATTTTTTTAAGCGAGTTTCAACTGCGCTTGAAACTCAGATTTTATTTATATTTATTATTTTCTATTATTATTCTATTTTGTTTTTTTAACCCAGTTTCAACCACGCTTGCAACTGAGTGTTTTCTCGAGACAGAGGTCAGTTTCAAATGCGCTTGCAACTGATTGTGTTCTTTACTAACTATTATTATTTTGTTTTTTGGGGAGTCAGTTGCAACAGCAATTGCAACTTGGATTTTATTATTATTTATTTTGTTATTAATTTTATTTTTTAAAGCCAGTTTTTCTTATTTTCTATTATTATTCTATTTTGTTTTTTTGAAAGCCAATTCCAACCACGCTTGCAACTTCATGTTTTCTCGAGACGGAGGTCAGTTTCAAATGCACTTGCAACTGAGTGTACTAATTATTATTATTACTTTATTTTGTTTTTTGGGAGTTAGTTGCAAGTTGCAATTGCAGTTGCAACTTGGATTTTATTATTATTTATTTTTTATTAATTTTTTTAAGCGAGTTTCAACTGCGCTTGAAACTCAGATTTTATTATTATTTATTATTTTCTATTATTATTCTATTTTGTTTTTTTAAGCCAGTTTCAACAACGCTTGCAACTGAGTGTTTTCTCGAGACAGAGGCCAGTTTCAAATGCGCTTGCAACTGATTGTGTTCTTTACTAATTGTTTTTTGGGGAGTCAGTTGCAACAGCAATTGCAACTTGGATTTTACTATTATTTATTTTGTTATTAATTTTATTTTTTAAGCCAGTTTCAACTACGCTTGAAACTCGGATTTTATAATTTTTTATTATTTTCTATTATTATTCTATTTTGTTTTTTTGAAAGCCAATTCCAACCACGCTTGCAACTGCATGTTTTCTCGAGACAGAGGTCAGTTTCAAATGCACTTGCAACTGAGTGTACTAATTTTTATTATTATTTTATTTTGTTTTTTTGGAGTTAGTTGCAAGTTGCAATTGCAGTTGCAACTTGGATTTTATTGTTATTTATTAATTTTTTTAAGAGAGTTTCAACTGCGCTTGAAACTCAGATTTTATTATTATTTATTATTTTCTATTATTATTCTATTTTGTTTTTTTAACCCAGTTCCAAGCACGCTTGCAATTGAGTGTTTTCTCGAGACAGAGGTCAGTTTCAAATGCGCTTGCAACTGAGTGTTTTCTTTACTAATTTTTATTATTATTTTATTTTGTTTTTTGCGGAGTCAATTGCAACTGCAGTTGCAACTCGGATTTTATTATTATTTATTTTTTTGATTAATTTTATTTTTTATGCCAGTTTCAACTGCGCTTGAAACTCGGATTTTATAATTTTTTATTATTTTCTATTATTATTCTATTTTGTTTTTTTAACCCAGTTCCAACCACGCTTGCAACTGAGTGTTTTCTCGAGACAGAGTCCAGTTTCAAATGCGCTTGCAACTGAGTGTTTTCTTTACTAATTTTTATTATTATTTTATTTTGTTTTTTGGGGAGTCAATTGCAACTGCAGTTGCAACTCGGATTTTATTATTATTTATTTTGTTATTAATTTTATTTTTTTAAGCCAGTTTCAACTGCGCTTGAAACTCGGATTTTATAATTTTTTATTATTTTCTATTATTATTCTATTTTGTTTTTTTGAAGCCAGTTCCAACCACGCTTGCAACTGAGTGTTTTCTCGAGACAGAGGTCAGTTTCAAATGCACTTGCAACTATGTGTTTTCTTTACTAATTTTTATTATTATTTTATTTTGTTTTTGGGAGTCAGTTGCAAGTTGCAACTCGGATTTTATTTTGTTTTACTAATTTTATTTTTTTAAGCTAGTTTCAACTGTGCTTGAAACTCGGATTTTATTATTTTTATTATTTTCTATTATTATTCTATTTTGTTTTTTTGAAGCCAGTTCCAACCACGCTTGCAATTGAGTGTTTTCTCGAATATTATTATTATTATTTTTTTTTTTGAAAGACAGTTGCAACTGCGCTTGCAACTGACTTTTTTCTCGAGATAGGGCCAGTTGCAACTGCGCTTACAACTCGAATATTTATTATTTTTTTGTTATTTACTATTTATTATTTTTAATTATTATTTTATTTTGTTTTTTTTCGAAGCCAGTTCCAACTACGCTTGCAACTGAGTGTTTTCT
Source organism: Poa pratensis (assembly GCA_947311845.1). Taxonomy (NCBI): domain Eukaryota; kingdom Viridiplantae; phylum Streptophyta; class Magnoliopsida; order Poales; family Poaceae; genus Poa; species Poa pratensis. The sequence goes on from CAMZMU010000094.1 coordinate 19,709,077, forward strand.
CGAGACAAAGGCCAGTTTCAAATGCGCTTGCAACTGATTGTTTTCTTTACAAATTATTATTATTATTTTTATTTTGTTTTTTTGGAAGCAAGTTACAACTATTATTTTTTTTCTTTACTAATTTTAACTTTTCAAGCCAGTTTCAACTGGGCTTGCAAATCGGATTTTATTATTATTATTTTCTATTATTATTTTATTTTGTTTTTTTGAAGCCATTTCCAACCACGCTTGCAACTGAGTGTTTTCTCGAGATAGGGTCAGTTGCAACTGCGTTTGAAATTGAGTTTTTTCTCGAGATAGGCCAATTTGCATCCGGACTTGCAACTGAGTTTGACTTTTTATTTTGCCTATGGTGGATAGTTCAAGTTGATAGTGCATGATCTATGGTGATCTTTTTCTGGTATTTTGCCTGATGTGCCCAAGGTACCTCGAGATGAAGTTGTCGAAATGTGCTTTGCAAATCATTTTTTTTGTCTAAAACTAGTTTGCAACTCCATTTTCGTTCATATTTTGTATATTTTGTTTTTGTTATTCAGAATTTTTTTTTGGTTATTTCATTGTTTTCTTTTTTTACGGCAGGAGTATGCATAGTGGTTTATGCAAGGTGGGCCTATGTTTTAATTCAAGTTTTTTTTGGTGCACGGCGTTGGGTGCACCTAACAATTTTTTGGTCTTTCTGGACCGTTCTCTTTGTCCTTTTGCTTTGCCTCGCACGGCACCTATTTCCCCTTCGAGTGGTTTCTATCCATTTCAAACAGTACTGGCAGAGCGGAGAGGGGGAGGTGGAAGGCAAGCGGCGACGCAGGGTGGGGGGCGGTGGGGGATCTGCTCCGCCGTTCGCCGCCTCTCGCTGGCACGGCCAGTTGAGGCGCCCTCTTCCGCGCCGTACACGCCGACGTCGAGCCCCGCGCCCGTGCTCGCGCGCTTCCCCATCGTGGCCGCGGTCGCGCTACTGTTCGCCGCGCTTCCCCATCGTGTCTGAGGTCGCGCCCTGCTCGCCGCGCTTCTCCATCTTGTCCGAGGTCGCGTCCCTGCTCGCCGAAGACCGGTCTTCTCGATCCTGTCCAAGGCCGCACCCCTGCTTCCCGAGCACCGCGTTTTCTCCCCTGCTCCGCGAGTAAGCTTCTTAACTAGCCATGGCTTACAAGCACGGCATGCATGTGATTCCTTGTTGTAGATTCTACAATCCGTTGAGATTCGAGCGTGATTTAAGTTTGTATTTGTAGAATAAGCAGCTTGGTGTGTTTCCCTGTGTAGAATTTGTGTTCGGGCCTTGGTAATTTCGAGTCCCATAACGAGATTCTGGTGTCTAGTTGATGTCCCCTTCAATCCACTGAAGTAACAGTTTGTGCCCATGAATTTGTTAGATTTTATTGTTATCCAAAGGCACAACTACCTGAGTTTTTTGGTTTGTTAGGGGTGGCATGCCATTAAGTTCATTCAGAAGCAGTTCCTTTATGAGTTTGCTGGTTTGTGAATGGCATGATTCACCTTTTGTGTGTATGAAGGTGGTGTTCTGTCAGTAATTTTTGCTGATGCTAATTAGAATGCTCCTTGAAGCATTTTTTTAGTAGTGTTATCTGAATTTGTTATTTTCATGCATGTAATGTTCTGAAATAGCAAGAGAACACTAAACAGTTGTGTGTTTTTGTGTGATGCAGTTGTGTGGTTTCACTAACATATGCAATTTTGCTGGTCACTAAGTCTTTTTAAATTTAGAAAACTATCATTGTTGTGCTTCATTTATAGTTAGTAATGTGTACATGGTGCATTTTTCAGATAATTTGTTCTTATGTTTCTATTTGTTGTTTGTTAGGAATATGGCGTCTAATGGAGGTCGCGTTGATGACCATTCTGGACCAAACACACCTGAAGATGACAAGAAACATTACATCAAAACCAGAGAGAATGAAATGACAGATGAGATTTTGAGGATTGTAAGTCATACGGTATTTTTTGTGCAAGCACCTCAAATTTTCTAGTGTGCGAGGGATGCTTTTTTGGTCTGTAATGTTATTGGAGAAAGTCATGTATATGAGAATTTCTTTTGTATATGTTCATTTAAGCCTTCCGATGTGAATCATCTTTTAGTGTTTTCATCTTTCGTGATTAATTCATGTTTGATGAGAACTAGCATTAGTTATTTATTCATGTATCTTATTTTTTTAAACCAGCCCTTTGTGATATTTTTTGCTACAGCTGCAAGGTGTATGTTTTGTTGTTAACTATTAGTATGGTTAATGTCTATTTTTTTTAATTTGTGTGAAATGATAGCACTGATAGTAATTGAATTTCAAATGCTATATTTATTCTCCTTTTCTCAAGCAGTGTTACTTGACTGTTTAATGTGTTTTGTACTCTGAAGGTGGCGTCTAATGGGAAGCGTGTTAATGACCCTGCTGGACCAAATCCCGCTCAAGACGACAAGCTACCTTTCAACAATACCAGTGAGAATGATATCACGCAGAAAATATTGAGGATTGTAAGTTATACACTTATATACATGGTTCTTTTCATCTTTGATTGTACTGATATCTTATAATGTGGTTCAATTACATGCTTCTTCTTCTGTCTGTTGCATGTATTTTAGATTGTCAGGAGTGTGGAGAAGAATACTCGGCAAAGAAGCTCTTGTAAAGTAAAGAGAAAGGTTAGCACTGTCTCATGTAGTAGATTTTTATATTGGTTATTGGTTTGTTGCCTTTTGTTAAACCTTTATACTTGTAGTCTAACTTTATCGCTGCAATGCTTAGTAATTCTTATTTGTTGTTGTCATTTTTTCAGAGAAAATGTTTGAAAAAGGTTCAAGCTAATGGCAGCGATGCCGATGATGAAAGGAATGCGTACAGCAGGTGTAGCATAACATTCTTTCACCAAGTGCTGCAGAGAGTCAAGTCTTGCCCGCAGTACGTGTCCCTTGTTCACTGGATGGGTTTCGGTGAATTGCTTGAGCTGGGCGATTGTCGTGTCCCTAGAGGTTTTGTCCAATGGATTGCTGATCGTGTTAACACTGAAGAAGAGTTTATCAGGATTGGGTCCAAGAAGATTCCGTTATCTGCAGAAGCTGTTACAGATACATTAGGGACTCCCAGTGGCCAAATGCTTGTGGACAGTGATGAGATGGCAGGGAAAGTTGCATTTCTTGATATTTTTGGCCTTAGTGATGTTCCCTCATTCAGATATCTGGGGAAGATGATTATGGGGAAAGAGATACTGCCAGATCACATGTTCTGCAGGTCCTTTATGGGTGTTGCTCTTGCTTGTTTTCTGTGTCCAAATTCTAACACAAAGTTGAGTACAAAGTACATGGGTGCCCTTATTGTTGTTGAAAACATAAAGGATCGCAACTGGTCAAGGTTTATACACGAATGGCTAATTGCATACATCAAGAAATACATCAGAGAACCTTTGAAAGATAGTAGAGTATATCAGACTCTCGGTGGATGTATATATCACTTTGCAGTAAGTGCTCATTATTAAACTCTCCTATATAAGAGCATGGTCTTTTTTGTTAGATTAACTGCTTTTTTTATGTTTATTTTTTATTATATATTTTCACTTCATATATTTCTTTTGTCTTTGTATGTCAGGTTCGATGCTTGGACTTTGTTGATTTTGGGCCAATTCAAATGCCCTCAACTTTGCCAAGAATAAGAGTTTGGAAAGGGGATCTCATAAAGGTGTTTGCTGACATGTTTATGGCGACTAATGGAAAATATGGCTTCTACCCGGTAAGTCATTTCTCTGTTGCATGCAAACTGATACCTACATTTTTTTTGGTCTGAATAGCTCTTATATATGCAGTGGTTGTGTTAATCTTGTGTGGCATTTTTGTTGTTCATTCTCACTTAGACTTGTAGCTTCATTTAAAATATTTTTTCTTTCTTGTCCACTGTGTTTGAAATGTATCATTTCTGCGTTATACAGATCAAAGATATATCTGAAACTTGTTACTTCAGAATGGATAAAGGAACTCAAGCACACATTTTCTCCGATGAACATATCAAAGCTTCAATAGAAACAGCAATTGGCAATTTAGTATCATGCGAGGTACGCGTATGATAGTTTGTATATCTTTATTTTGATGCTTTTTCTAGTGTGTACTCTTTTTTTTCTTCAGCATGTCCATTCAGTTTGTTGTTAGTAGTAATATATAGCTTTCTTTTTTGCTTTGCTTTTTTATGTTTTAGATCAAAGATAGTATATCAGCAGCATTCACATCAACTGTGAAGGATAAAGATGAAACAATACAAAATGAAGTGCAGCAGCTGGTTGTTCTTATTGTCAATGCTTTTGTGTCAAATGATTTGAGGTCAGATGAGACCGAAAAACTGCCGTCTTCACAAGATGATAATGACTCATATAAAACAGCACAAGATATGACTGCCAGCACTACAACAGTGCGGATTAATGATGATCACCCAGCTCAAGATAATGAAGATGGTAATTATTTTTAAATTTTCTTTCTCAAAATGCTTGTCTTTACTGCCTGCAATTTACCTTTGTTGACTTACTACTTTTTGCCGTGTCTTTTATTTTGACCTTAATTTTTCTGTCTCCTTTTGTTGTTCTAACGAACACACAGATGATGAGCCTCTAATACAGCGAAAGAGGAGACGCTGCGAAGCTGTTGATAGCTCTCAGCATTCCATGTCATCAGATAACAAAGTGGCTAAACAGCTGCCTACCAATATAACTCAAGGAGAATCTCAGTTGCCGCATATGCAGTCAATAAGCCTACAACACATGGTCACAGCATCGGACCCGCCAGAGCACACCAAACCATGTGAGTTACTCTATACTTTTCTGATTATTTTTATGCTTGTTCGTTGATAATTTTCTTACAGCTTTTTCTGTTTTTGAGCAACTCTTGCTGATTTTTTTTCGGCTTAACACACCTGTAGCACAAGAAACTTCAATGGATTTGAATAATAATATTTTTGAGGAAGAGGATGGTCATTTCAGTTTTCAAAATGCTACCAACGAGAAGGTTTGTCTTTTGTTTTGTATTAAATCTTTTTGTTGCCTTGTCTATGATTATTTTTTAAAAAGTTGCGCCTGATGATTCTTGCAATTCATTCATCAGGTCTCAGAAACACCAAGACTCAATATGCAACAGGAAATACCGGAAGAACAAAATACTGCCAGCAAAATGGACACTGATATTGTTTCAGCAAACATGTCCTCACATGAGACCAGTCTTGAGGTCCAAGGAGAAAGAACAGATGCACCTACTACTGCCACCAAAATGGACACAAAAGTGGTTTTACCAATCAGTAACTACGGTAAACTATCGTTTCATGCAATGCTTTTTCTAATATACATTTTTTGTTTTGATGATATTTTTTAATGTGATTATATTGTTAATATGCAGGTCATAGTTTGAATGCTGTTGGTCATCAACAAAACATTCCAATGAATAGGGGCCAATATTTGCAAATGGCTAGGAACAAGTATTTTTGGCATGATGCAAGTATGCCGTCCTTTAGGCTACAAGAGGACCAAGATGATAACGGGAATACCATTGAAGAGGAAGAACTGTTTCGGCCTGTGGGAATGGATGATTTCGAGTATGCCAAAAAAATTGAGGTTAGCTGTCATTTGTTTTTTTACCTGTCTTTTACATGTTTTTCTGGTGTATTGGTGTGAATCCTTTTTAGATCGTGATATTTTGTTCATATTCTAGTCGTGCACGATCTGTATGTTTGTACGTCATTTTTTGAGTAATGTTATTTTGAAACAATTTGCATTGTCTATCTCACGCAGGATGCAATTCTGTATTGGGAGCTGCGCACTGCTGAAGATGATACTGCATTTAAATCACCCAGGCAATCAAAAGTTTCATCTTCTATTAAACAGGTTATTTTTAATCTTTTTATGTCCTGTTTTTGGCTTCTGAACCTTTTTTAGTATTATGTTGTTGACTACAGTCAGTATTGAAATTTGTTGCTTCATTTCAACTTATTAAATATTTTTTATCACACAGGATAACTTTAGTCCAAGAGAATATGAAAGCAGTCCGCAATGTGCACAAAAGGAGCCTACTGCTACGGGCCTCACTAACACACCTAAATGGAGATCTGGATTCCGAGATAATTTCGTTGATCTCGTAAGGCTCTTCTCATTTTTCATTTTACTACCAAAAATGTATATTACCTGATTCATTTGTTGTGTTTTTTTGGTGGCTTCAGTATATAAATTTGTTCTATTTGTGTTCCCTTTTTGTTTCTGTGTGACCAGGCTACCCCTGAAGCTCCATACACCAGTCAAGAGCATTTCAAGATAACTAATTCTGCCTCCACCAGCAGACCATTTAAGCAGGATAACTCAAAAGCATTGATGGCTGGGCGTAGGTTGTTTCATGGTAGCCCAGTTGATCTCCACAGCTCTGAAGGCAAAACAGCCACAAGAGAATTCATGCTGATCGAAGATGATGTGAGTGTTTCTTGCTTGCAGCCTTGTTTTTTATTTGAATGTGGTTGCAAATAGTTACACACTGATCTATAAATTCTGGGAACTGAATTTTGATTCTTTCATTGTTTTTGTGTGTTGGTCATTCAATTATTTTTTCTGAACAGTTCATATGTTTTGTTTGTGTTGATACTTTTTACATTTGAACCATGCAATGTCTACTTATAGGATTCTCCTGAAGTCCAAATTCTTGGTGAAAATTTTGCAAAGCAACCTCGCAAGCAAATGAGCAAACAGACAGATGATATATACAATACTGAACTCTCACTAGGAAATGCTAGTTCCTACCTTGGAAAAGAAAATGTAAGACCTCAAAGGGTTATTCAGCGAAGTAAATGGGTAACTTCTCCTTATGACACCAACCATAATGTCACAGTACTTCCTATACATCAAAGAGTGTGGGAAGCTGTTACTACTCTATGCGATTGTCCTCCACACGATGTGTAAGTATGCTTACCTCGCGAGTGTTGATTGTACATTTATTCCTTTTTTCAATCATCTTTGATGGTCTCTTAGAATGTATGTCTGTTTTTTTTTTCTTTTCAGTTCATGGGTAATAAACTTGGTGGCGTTAAGGTATCTATGTTGCAGTTAGGATCGTCAATGAAAATAAATGGGAAGGTAGAGGCTTGGGTGATTAATGCTTTCTGTCGCAAGTTGTTCCGGGATAAACACCCAAGAGTTTCACAGAAACATTATTTCTTCAACACTGTATCTGTAAGTACACCCAGCACACATTTTCCACACTCTCTCTTGCAAGTTGTATTTTGATCTTTTGGTCATTAGCATCTGAAGATTGTGTCTAAACCTTTTTTTAAATACTTTTGTGTTTCTCAAAAACAGGACCACTTTCTTGAGAAAGCAAAGAGCAATGAAATGAAAATGTTTAATCATAGGAAATCAATTGATTCATTCAAGGGTGCTGGGAAAGCATTGAAACTTGACGAGTCTGCCAGGGTATGGCTTTTTGCTTAGTATCTTGAGACATGTCTGTTTTTTGTGCGCCCATCTTCATGTTCTATTGGTTCCTGTAATATATTTTTTATTTCTTCCTGTGAGCCAGCTTGTATTCCCGTCGGTGATGAGCGACCATTGGTTTGTGTTTATGGTTGATTTCATATCACGCAACTTCATTTTCCTCGACTCTGTGTTTGGTGAGGATAGCTCGTATCACAATTATGTATGGAAAAAGATGGTAAGCTTTTTATTCTATTTTTTTCATCTGAACCTGAACCTGACTTACATTTTGTTGTTTTGGTTCTCCAAATAGATGGACAGCTCATTTTTGTTGTTTGCTCTTTTGTAGCTGATATTTCGTTAATCACTTTTTCTTTTTCCACAGATCCCAAATTTCATTAAAACATGGCACGAGGCGAAACAGAAATACATCGACTTTCAAGACTTTGGGAGGGTGTACCCGAATGTACCAAAGCAGGAACCAGGGTATTTTTCTAAACATTCTTTTTGGAATAGAATTCATCTTCATTTGTTTTTTAGTTATCTTGTAGTTATTTTTGTGCTACATACTAGTGTATGAACATCTTTTTGTTAAAACATTTTTCGCCTTATAACCTTCTGTTGTTCTTTCTTGGTTTTTGATTTTCACTAGGAGTGATGATTGTGGAATTTTTTCAATGAAGTACATGGAACTCTTTGACCCAAGGAACCCTAGGCAATGCTGTTTTTCATCCAGAGATATTCCCTACTTCCGTGTCAGATACGCTCATGATATGGTAATGAGCGATCACAACAGTCTGCATGACGCCAAGTTCCTTGTCTGCGGTTTCGATAGTGAGGTATATTTTAGTTACTTTTTAGCTTGTTTTCCCCTCGCCTTTCTATTTGTTCAGTCTTTTTCATGTTGATTCCTCTTTTTTTTCAGAAGCATACGAGGTGAACCGTACAGTCTGCAAACAGCAAGACTTGACTACCTTTTGTTAACACATTTCTGAAGATAATTCTGAACAAATGAGCAAGCTATCCAAAAATGATCCAATACATGAAGACTCCTGAAGCTTTCAGTTCATCGTCATCAATGCTATATTACGAGTGTTTCCATTGTAGTTTGTATAGATATCATGGATGTATCGGTCTTTTTGCTCGCTTCTATATGTAAAAGTCTAAAACAATTTTCAGTGATGCGGCAGTAAGCATTACAAAGTGCCTTTTCTTTTTTGTTTTTCTTTTTTGCTTTTGACTTCTACATATATACAAGAAAATATATTTTGTGGTCTTGAAAATATATTTTATTCTTCTACATATACACTTATGTGTGTCATGTGCGTGCAGCGCACGTATATGTGTTATACAATTTTTATACACAGTATTTTCAGGATTGATTTTGTAAAAGCCAAACATACATATTTTTTTCAAGCAAGGAACAGCATTGTATCTGCACTGCGAAACAAAAAGGTCTGTATTCTTGCACGGTTTATGCTTCTATTTTTGTCCATAATAACACAAGAAAAAGGATAACTAGGTTCTGTAAATGTCCACTGAATCACATTATCACTCTCCAACAACATATTCATTAGCTTTCATCCTCATCTTGCGTTTCTACTTCTTCATTAGCATAGGACCAAAATTGTTTATTGCTTTCACTCATCTACAACGTTCTTGTATCTTCAGCTTCAGCTTGCTGATCCCTTGTTTTCTTTTTGGCCTGAACCTTTGCTGTGCTTGTTTCCTTGGTTGTTTAGCACCTTGCTTCTTGCCTGCTATCAGATTTTGAAAATAGGATATTAATTTTTCAATGTCAAATCATCATTACAATAAATATTTTTATTGTATGTTCTATTTAAAAATAAGCAATACCTGCTGTTTTCTTTTTTGGTGCATTCTTCTCGAAAACTGATTTGTCTATATGTTTGTTTGTGCAGCCTGCAAAGTTGTGATCATGCGAAGAACAATGACTGCAAGTTATCTCTTGTTTGGAAAACAGTTCCTCGACGAAAGTCTTTTGCCTCTTTGAACTCTTTGGACGCCCAGTCGATGGAGCAACATCAGGGTCTTGTATGAAGTCTCCATAACCATCTGGGTGAGCTGCTGAACTTTCTACCCCTGCTGCTTGTGCTGACTGTTTGTTCTTAGTCTCTTCTATCTCGTCTTCCTTTGCCATCTCATCTAGTCTTTCTTCTATGCCCTTGCACATGCCTGTTACGTACAAGTACTGTCTGTTTTTGACCGACCCTTCAGATGCAATGTTGCTGAGTCGTCTTGACAGCATTGTGTATCTCAGGTGTCGGTTGCTTGTTGTTAGGTCTATAGGTATATTGTACTGTTTGTCTCTGATGTCTTTTCTCTGCTTTGGTTTCCATCTGTCAATGTAGTACTTCTCCGGTAGTTCAGTCAGGTTAAGATGGGTCAGGACCCTTAGTATGTGACCACAGACTATCCCATCTTTTTCAAATTTGCAACAAATGCAACAAAACTCCTGAGCTTTCATGTTCACAGAAACAATGTATCTCCTAGGCCTGAAATCTTGAAGCTGTAACATTGGAGTCTTGTAGACTGCATACGTCACATTCCTTTCTATCTCGTCAACAAGCAACTTAACTGAAAATAGTATTTGCTTCTGAAATTTGTAGAATATTTTTCGATTGTAGATTCGGCCTGCTTGCATTTCCAGCTCAGTGTAGATGCGGTAGTAAGGTTCAGTTGTCCTTGTCTCGCAGTCTTGTTTCTTCTCCATTTCTTCAATGTTTTCAGAAATTTTCTGATACTCACCAAGGAAACTTATGACACTGAAAGTTGAGCAAACATTGTCTTTGAATATTGCGTTTGTTCCTTCACTACGAGCAGTCGAATGAATGAATGGGAAGAAGTCTTGCTTGAAGTAGACAGGAACAAACTTAGCCCTGTACTTCCACATGAGCTTCAAGTAGTGTAGGTTGCCCACTTGGTATCTTTCTATCATTGCTGGCCACAGCGTCTCAAACTCTTCAATGGTTAAAGAGAACCGGAGGATGTCACAGAAATCAGAGTGGAAGTTCGGTATCCTTCCGAAACTGCGCCCACACTTCTCCTGTGCTTTCTTTTTTATGTGGAAGAAACAGTTTCTGTGTCTGCTTTGTTTGAATACTTGTTAATTGCGTTCCCCATCGACACGCACTGGTCTGTAATAACTGTCTTTGGTTGCTTACCCCCCATGCAGTGTACAAAGGTCTCAAACAACCACTCAAATGTATCTGTTGTCTCATTGTGAACCATTGCACACGCGAACAAGCAGTTCTGAGCATGCCCGGTAACTCCAACAAATGGTGCAAATGGGAGGTTATACTTGTTTGTTTTGTACGTGGTATCGAAGCTCAAGCAGTCACCGTACAGGTTGTACATCTTCCTTGAGAACCCATCTGCCCAGAAGATGCATTGCGTCTTGTTGTTACTGCCTGGAGCGAATTTGAATGCATAGTAGAAATCTGCATCCTCGGACTGTCGCATCCTGAAATATGCCAACACCTGCATCAAGTCATTTGTGTTGTTCTCATTCCTTATCGCTGTCATTTGGTTGCTAACATCTTTCTTTGTGTAAGGTACATGCTTGGGTTTGCCTCCCCTGAGGTATGTCAGTATTGCCATGATTTTCTTGTCGGAAGCTTGACTGAAGTGAATGTCCGGATGAATAGCTTCTCTTGATCCGTCATGTGCTTGTGTGACCTGAGGAATTTTGTTTCATCTTGCGGGCTTAGTTCATGATTGTGTTGGAGCACAAGACCGGTGACAACCCATTTCCCGTCTTTAATGGAAACAATCATTTTTGCCTCACAACCGGTTATCTCAATGGAATTCCTTGTCCGCTGACGTTTTGCTTGAGGTTTGTCTGACCCTGCTTTCTTCCTGTCATTCTCTCGTCTTTTCTCCTTCCTTTTTTCTTTAACTTCCTCTGAGACAACCTTTCCGGACCGATTGCATGTTGATGATCCCGAAGAGCAAGTCTTGATGCCTGCACAAATAACGGGATTTAGGTTGAGACTCCAAGTGCAGAGTGTATAGTATAGTGGAAGACAGTTTTCCCCACGAGGGGTGACTCGAGGGTTTAATATCGAACTCTCGGGGAATCTGCAGTGGTAGATTTATCTTCTTATGCTTCTTTTGGTTACCTACAAAACAAGGTTAGATGTTTTGGTCCTCAACCTCACCTGTGGTTGTCAAGCACAAGGTGTAAGAATGATATCAGGATAGTTATGCAATGCAAACAAGAAATAAATATGCAATGGTGGTGGATGCAATGATAAATGATATTTTTGGGTTTTTGAATGATGTATGCAAGATGAAAAGTATTTTTGTATTTTCGGATTTAATGATGGCTGAAAATAGAAAAGTGGTATATGGTGTTGGAAAGGTGTTTCTTATGATTAAAAATGGACTGGGGTTCATGGTTTCACAAATGCACTCTCTCTTTATAAAGTGGTAGACAATTGAACACACACAGTTAACATATGAGATTGCAACACAGGGTTTGATAACAAGTTACTTAGATATATGGGCATCACGTCCTAACATAGAGTTCTTTTGGTTATTAACCTCTCTTATACTCCACCAAGATGCGAACTAAATCATAACACCTCAGTAATTAAGATAACTCAGAGTATAGCATTAAGTATCATGACATGAAGTGAAAATAAGAACATGCTAGATCTAGTCATGGAGTAGTGGCAATGGTCACGCCCACATCCCCGGTAGCATGGTATTTTAGTTTATCCCTAGTGAGGTAACAAAGTAAGGTAAAGATACCAAAGTGGATCGCAGAACTTTCTCTCACGTTCACTGCACTAGCCACCCCCCGTTACTCCAACTAATGCACGCGTTCCCCCACACACGCTCTCATAAACATGCTTGATCAAAACAAGTAGACAAGAACGGGGTACATAATATGCATCTATACTCATAACTGAAACAAACATTGCAATCTCAAACATATATTAACTCATAAAGATCCACCACAAAGGTATTACAACGGTGACCGTAATCATGTTCAGCAGCTCATACGGTACTAATTAGTGAAGCTCAAGAGAGGAGAGATACATAAGTTACTTCCACAAACTCATAGTCCAGAGGTGGACTACTCCCTCTTCATCATGGAGACGGTGGAGAAGTCGATGGAGAAGATGGAGACCACGCCGGCAGCGCCCCGCCGGAGTTTTCCCCCTCCAATCTGCAGCTCCTGATCTCCGTTTCGGTGTTTCTGTGTTTGTGCGGCGGTCCTTCCAGAGAACGACGGGGGACCTTTTTTATAGGCGTTTTTAGGTCAAGACGATATCGGTGGAGAAGAGATCGAAGGCAACGGAGCCACGAGGCCCGAACGGGTGGGTCCCACGCGGCCTGGTACTGTGGCCGCGTGGGCCATGCTCGTTTGGCCCTCGGGCCTCCATTTGCTCGCTTCCTTTTTCCGTAGTCCTTCTTCCTTCCAAATATTGACTCCCGTAAATTTCCAGGTGATGTCGTTGACGTTTGGGTCCCTGAAACATTAAAATACAAAACTAGGGTATTCTGCCTGTGCAGGGTTAATTCCAAATAAATGAGAAAACTATGAAGTATTCCCAAAATCATGATAAAACATTGATATAACCCTTATATGATGCAAATATGATTCGAATATAAGCAATTAAAGTGCAAAGTTCATGTATGCATTTTACATGCATCACATGTATAAGTGCGCCTACTGCCAACCTCATCGCCTGTGTTTTTTCCCTTGTAGTTGCTTGCTTTCTTGATTGAGAAGCCACAAAGATCAGCGTATTGGTTGTAAAATCTGTGGGCAGCAACCTCAGTGGCGAAAACCATGTCCATATGCGGAGCATGCTCGTCAAGAACCTGCTGGCTGTAACTTTCCGCAGCAGCGACACTTTCATTCTCAAGGAAGTTGTGAATGTCTTCAGGGGTGAGTTGCTCTACCTCATCTACATCAGGTGCATCCAAGTTTGTCTGATTTTGTTCTACCTCTTGACTGTGCTGACTAGCTTGTGTTTGCGGTGGTTCATGCCCTTGTACAACATGTGAGCTTCCTGTTAAAAAATCAGTTGGATCTGCCCCATCTGAAATTTGATCTTCATTTTCATCTTGCTGGTTTGCATTGTTGTCACCCTGCCAATCATCAAAACTGTCTGTGTTGTTGTCCTCTTCATCTTCTTGGCCAAATACCGGTGCTTCTTCTTTTTCTTCATCGTCACTTTCATGCATTGTCTCTGGATTCCAATTTCTCCCAGTGACCATAAATGTTTGGTTCTGAAAATCATGAACAAACATAGTTATAGGTACAATCAGTGAAAATAGTGACACTGAACAACACAAGCTTTGTATGTTCTATTATGTACCTCAAGTCCCATAGGCTCCTCAAAACCAAGTGGTTTGTTTAAGTAATAATTGTTTTGGTTCTCAAAAGCCTGCAAAATAATTGTAATAAAGTGACCACCATGAGTACAACAACAAACATTAACCTTAAATAATTAAATAAATTTTTTTGGTAAAACATTTAACCTGTGATGACGACGGCCCATCAACTGAAAGCAGAAGTTGTGTATAGGACATGTTGATCAACTGCAATAAAAAACAATTTGTATTTTTTGGTTAGATTATTTGTTCGTAGCAAGTTCTCATATGTTTTTTATATGGAATATGGATATTTTTTTTGTACATCTATATCATCATCATATGTTGAATGGTATGTTCCACCAAAATCAGTCTGGTTGCTAAGCCCCTGCAAAAAAACAGAGATATGCATTTTGTTAGCTTGATGTTTTTATCAAATAGGTAATGTAGTTGTTTTACAAAATTTTATTGTTTGTTTTTATAAATCATATAATGTCTTTTTTGGTGGTTTTTAAAATTGATTTTTTACAATGTTTTTGGTCTCTCTTGTGCAGTTCATTTTTCTTTACTACGCATTAGCTGTAATTACACAGCCTTGTAACTGCAAACCTCTCACCTACCCCCATTTATTACCACAGGGCATTTATTCTTCAAGCTGATAGAAGAGAACCGTCAGCTATAGGTCCCCTCCACATCTTTCTCTTCAATTCTTCTACTCAGACAACCCCCACCTCACCCCTGGCTCCTGGCTTTTGACCTAACCAAGGTGCTTCTCTTTGAGGAAAGAGAACAGACCCTCCACATCTGCAGCTCGGTATCAAAGGTGTGTACTGTCGATGCCATATATTACTCCCCTTCTCTTTTTCTATGTTCATTTCTCTGTCTTTCTTATCTCTTTATTTGTTTCGTGATTTTGATTCAGGCGAGTGCATATGTTATATAGTAGGTATATAGATATTCTTTTGTGTGTGTCAAGATTGGAGCTCTTGTTTTTCCTTCAGTATGTTTAGTTTTTGCTCTTGGTCTTTAATGCTGTATAGAGCATTACTTGTTACATTTCACAAAAAACTTAGATCTAGCGAAATGTTTTGATTGTGTGGATTTGTTTCTTCTTATTAGATGAAGTGTGAAACCTGTGGGAACCCTGTGCATATGTTATATAGTTGGTAAATAGATCTACTTTTGTGTTTGTAAATATTGGAGCTCTTGTTTTTCCTTCAGAATGTTCAGTTTTTGCTCTTGGTTTTTACTGCTGTATAAAGTATTACTTGTTACATTTCCCAAAAAACTTAGATCTAGTGAAATGTTTTGATGCTGTGGATTCGTTTCTTCTTGCTAGATGAAGTGTAAGACCTGTGGGAACCCTGCTGGGCCTTGCAAGGACAACAAAAACAATCTTGTGTGAGGCTTCAGCATACAACTTCGATCTAAATTCGACATTTACTCGGTTTGTTCTTATATTTAGCAATCCTCTCTTTTTGAAAATCATACTCAAGTAATTTATCCATATAGCAATGATTTTCTGTGACATCATTTCTTTTCTTTTTTGTGTGTAACCACAATACGCAGAATGTGCCCTGTTTCATGAGATTTGTCGTTAACAATGTACTGGGCGATTTCATGCGAGTTAAAACACCAGAGAATGAGTTCTATCAATTTCAACTTGACAAACTTCAGTATAAGACTAGGATTTACGGTGAACAATACAATGAATTCCTGGAGGATTACAACATGGAGCATTCGGACATTATCATGTTTGAGTTTGAGCCTGAGAAGGATTATCTTCATATGTATCCTCAAGATCAGGATGGCATCCCAAAAGAAAAAGACGTGCAAGGTACAAATCTTTTTGTTTGATGTCTTTTTTATGTGCATTCAATTAATTCAGAGTTCCTAAATATTCTTTTGTTTTTTGTTTTTAACTGTAAAACAGCGGTGTTCGTATTTGATGATTCTGCAAAAGCTGTTGTTATCTCTAAAGGAGTGAAGCCGAAGTCATCAGAGATTGCAAACATAAATGATGCGGTTCTGATGCGTGGACTAGGACAAGGTGCTATTTTCATACACAGGCTGACTGAGACTGATATCAACCACAACGGCCTGGTACAAACTATTTGTGTTTCTCTATTTGTTTTTTGTAACTCCATGTTCTCAAATTAATTTATATCAACACTTACATCAGTGCTTTGTGTTTCTGTTGGTTTTGTTCTTTGACAGCGCATTCCAAAACATCTTGTGTCAGTGATAGACGTCCCAAATAGTGGCACATCATATCTTGTCTTTGGCCACGAAGAAAACATGACCCAAGCTAACTACTGCCCAACTGCCGATGGCAGGATCCGTTTCAAGGATGGCTGGGCAGAGTTTGCTCATGAACACAATCTGGGTGCAGGAATGCTGGTACTAATTATGTTCCACAAGATGAATGACGAGAACCTTCAGGTTTCGTTTGATCTTGTTGGCATTTGATTACAGCCAGTGTGAGAAGGTGCAATGCTCTTGTGAGGGGTTACCTTTTGGGTGCTATCTGTGTCGTGTCCTATCTAAATTAGGGACTTGTTTTTCTGATTTAAAAATACATCTTATGCTATCTTCGCACCCCGCAGAAGTACTGGATGATTATAATAAGGATCTGAACTATTTGTATGTTGCACTATCATTTTATTTTTTGTTGTGTTTTTAAATGTGCTATCTTAAATTCATGAACCATCAGGAGCACACAAATATGATTAATGGAGAAGCTAAAGCACAATGTATACCTGGTTATAATTTGTGTTGTTGGTATGTAGACTGAAATAGTTGCCTGGCTGTGGAACATTTTGCATAAAATGCTCCTGATGGTTCATATCTGCTCTTGCAAATGCCTGCTAGCAATTTGTGTTCAGTTGGTTTTCATCATATATACTGACCTTTTGCAGAATTTCACAATCATAATAATGATTTTTGTTAGTGCATACCTGATTGCTGCCATTGTAGCTTGACTGAAACACTGAAGATTGTGCAGTTTGGTCTGACCAGATAGTTATTTCCCCATGGTAACTCTGGTCTGTGCAGTTCGGCACCTGCACATGGTAAGTAACAACTTATTTTTGCACCAATTTATCTTACATCTTTTTGCGTAGCAATGAGCATATATGTCACATGTTTTTTCTCACAAACCTGAGTCCCAATGATGCTGTCATCTTGCCAAGATTTTCCTGAAATTGTTTGCACACTAGTTAATGGTGCTGTTGTATATTTTTTTCAGATCATTGTAGCATAAACAAGCTGGAGGAGAGCATCGTCAGTTCCTTCTTCATTTTGTAGCGCAAACAAGCAATTGAGGAAGAAATCAAGGAGAAGAACTTCTGGAGGAGAGCATCGACAGATCAACTACAAGCTTGTAAGTTTCCATGCCTGAATTTTACCTTTTTCTTCTTGATTTGAAGTGCCGATCTTCTCCTTCCCCCTCTCCATTGGATTTGATTTCCCTTCTGATTTCGTCTGTTCTTCATCTTTTCATGATTTTGGAGCTTCTGTTCTTCGGTTCGTCATGAATCTGGGGAGTACAAGAGTGGGTCACGAACTGACGCCGCTCGATCGGGGGAGCAGGTAAAGGAGCTGTGTTTTCAGGGATTTCATTTTTGTTTGTCATATGTTTCGAGGGGTTTTTTGCAATTTTTCCAACTTCGTTTCCTTGTTACTCAAGTTGGGCTTTTCTTCAACACAGACAACACAGACAGCCCAACAGTAGCCCAAACAGTACAAGCTCAAGACCCGACAAGAAAAAAAAAGTCCAACAGCAGACAACACAGACAGCCCAACAGCAGCCCAAACAGGACGAGCTCAGCACCGGACAAGAAAAAAAAAACAAGCCCAACAACGACTGGATGAACAAACGGGCCGAATTTGTCTAAATGGACAAGGGTGACGTCACCTGACTGAGACGTAACTTACGTCTCAGTCAGCTGATACGTAGAGACTCCCATTAATAATCCATCGTACACAACTTTAATCCCACAGGTTTTAAGAAAAAAATAACTTGGATGCAACGGTACGACCAAAACCCATTGCACGCACGTGTATGAAACTTCCAACAGGTTTCAAAAAGGCAAAAAAAAAAAAAACGACCAACGCCAACAATCTTTTGTTTTGTCGGTTGCGGCAACAATTCTGGGGACACCTATGACGACTCCCGCGGAAATAATACATATATAACTATACGTGTAATGTAAAGCTGGCCCGGAACAAACTATTGTTTTGTCGAGTGCGGCAACAATTGCGGACTTGGTATCTCAAAAAGAAAAGAAAATAATCCCTAACTCTGGCAGCAGAAGGAAAGGAAAAAACTGAACTTTTTTTCTCAAGCCACCGGATAATCAAGGACAATCAATGAAAATCTCAAAAAACATTGTTTTACCGAGCGATCAGCTAAAAAAATATTAACCCTAATGGCCCAAAACACATAACGGAATTAAGCACCCTCCCGTAAACCTAGGTCTTATACAAGCCAAAGACAAAATAAAAATAGTGTGCATGATACTACAACCAATGACGGAGTTTGCGGCAGTCTGCACAACGTCGAAAGGATAGTATAATGTAATAACTCAAATACAGTACGCATGCATTTTTCGATAAGCGACGATTTGGTACTAAAAAATATTACACTCAGCCTCTGCATAACAAATTTTACGTATGTACAAAATACTCTACACGAGTGATGCATGCTCGACTTGATTTAGGAATAGTAATCAATATCCCCGCTAAAAAATCAGTGAAGTGTTGTAATTTGATCAAACAAAGCATTCGTAAAATTTGATGAGGGGCGATAAATTAATGATGAACGTTAACTCATCTCCTACGGTACTTGATGTCAGGAAAAAAAAAAGAGAGATCACATGCAAGATTAAAAAGAGAGATCACATGCAAGATTAAAAAGATTAAAAAGTAGTGAGTTAATCTGTAACTAGAGGGAACAATGATGCTGCTGTAGAAAAATGAGTATCCAAACACAACAATTATGAGATAAAGAGTTGCACAACTATTCAACCTTGGTAGGGAAAACTTGTATCTATTCACTTTATGGTAAAGGTAATTTTAAAAAGTATTTTGTAGAATGTTTGATCCTAGGATTTTCTTTATTGAGAATGTTATAAGTCTTAAGAATGGTTCTCTATTGATCATACAAAAATCGAAACTAAAATTGTGAGTGTAACCTTATCAATGGAAACGTAGAGATTCGAGAACATGTAGTAAACCGATGACTAATTAAAGTGTTTTGAAATTAGTTGTGTGAAAAGACATGAAAGATATATCTGAGTACGACCGTAGATCACCTGGACTGAAGAGTGTGGAACCATATAAAAATAATAAAATAGATCAAAATAGCACTACTACGTTACAAAACAATGACATGACATTTTTAAAATTTCACACTAAATATTCGACCACAAATTAAATTGGTTCAAACTATTTTTACACATATTTACTTATCATCACATATTTTGTGTCCATAGAACCATGTATTAAGAATTCCATACTTTTACTATTTCTGAAATAAGAAATAGTTTTGATAGACCTATTCAATATGCTAAAGATGATGCCCTCGCATTTGCGAGGGCCACCTTGCTAGTTACAGTAAATAATATAATATTTATTCGACAAGATATTTGAGTATGATCTTCTAATATATGCAAAGTTGTCATATGAGATGTGTGTGTGTGTCGTGATCCAAAACAGATGCTAGTGGCTATCCTCTATCCAGATCACACTCGTGTGGCAGTAGACGCTCAAGAAGAAGTGGGGGTACATGCTGATTAAGTGGGGAAACTTTTTTATTTGCGCAGAGTTCGTTGCATGCTGAAGTGTAAGCGTACCTCGAAGTAACCTATTTTATGTAGAAGGATCGAATTTGTGTCTTCCAACAATTTATTTGTACATTACATTCTTCGGAATTAAACTTCATGTGGAAGTATCATGCAAATAACAGGAAACTAATAATGTGGAATTGTACTTAAGGAAATATACTTAAGAAAGCTGGTACGTCTATACTGAAATACAGTGTATGTGAATATGCTGTAATTATACCCGGGACAGTATAGAGTGGAAAGCCATATTGTTCATATGTTGGCTATATGAATTGATTAAAGCATGCAAATTTGAATTATTCAAATTCGGCACGTGACTCACACACGTATGCTCGTGGGACTAATTGTAGATCGAAATTCCTAGATGGTTACTGATGATCGTGCTTGGTTTGGTTAACCTAAAGTTTCTGGAATAAATATCTGCAGAATTACGGTTTAAATAAAACCGAAATTAGCACTATATAAATGTCTCTAACCCCTAGCCTCAAATTGATCATTGTGAGCGGCACCACGGAAAAAGGTTGAGAAATAGGGGTTAGACCGAGTGCTAAGCCTAACACCTATTGCAGCGGGGTGGTGTGTAGGGATGAAAACGGAGTGGATACGGACGGAACTGAGTGGTGCCACATTTGTTTTCATATTTTCTTACGGAAGCGGAAACAAATACGGAAACCCCGGAAACAAATACGAAAACAGTTATTATCGAAAACAGATACAGACCGAAAACAGCACGAAGACGGAACGGAAACGGATGTTTATCGGAACAAAGAGTCCTCTTGAACGATGTAGGAAAACTCAACCAACTATTTATATTTTAGACGTGAAAACTCAACCAACTATTGCTATGACCATGATACTACTATTTACAACCTCTGAATATAAACAACAGACTAAGCACGTGATGTGACTAAGAAAAAAAACAAACACGATAGCTACAGGTTGAACATGAAGGCAGCAACAGATTGACATCCAGAACTATAGCGTCACGGACCCTAACCCTAGTGCGGCGTGGTGAATGTTGACTTGGGAACGACTGAGAGATTAGATCGGAGTAAACGTGGTCTATTAGCTTGACTCGCTTCCATTAGATCGGAGTATTTGTTTTTAATTAGCTGGTCGCTTGTAATCCTTGCATTGGGCCTTGCCGCTAGAATTACTGGGCCTGATAGATTCGGCTAGCTCACTGAAAAACGGAAATTTCCGTATTAGCGGAAACGGAATTTCCGTTTCCGTGCAGGTTCCGCCGGAATACGCTGTTCCATATTTGTTTCCGTTTTCGTATAAAATATTCCGTTTCCGTTTCCGTTTCGTCAAATTCCATTTCCGTTTCCACATTTCTGTTTTGTTTTCGTATTTCCGCGGAAAAGTCGGAAACTTTCCATTCCGTTTTTTTTTTTTTTTTTTTTTTGAAAGCCCACGTATAATTAACAAAGTACCACATACAGAGTACGAAGTACAAGTACAGAAAACAAGCACCCATACGTAGGGGATACAGAGCTCCAGCAAGCATCGACAGCTTCACCGGCGATGAAGACGAAGACGGCCGTCCACCCGCTAGCCTCAGCCGGAGGGTACCTTCTCCCTTGAAGAACGCCGCATAGCCCGCCCGTCGCGCGGCGACGGAACTTGTGCCGATGGAGGAGCACGGCGAGCACCCTTTCCCACCCGCCAATCCACCTTGCCGCAGCCATCTTCAACCTCAGCGCTGGATGAAGCCACCAGAGCCGCCCGGCCCTGCGTTCCAGCCACCAGCTCCGCCGCCACCGCGGATCTGATGGAAGGCAGACGAACTCGAGCACCACGCCGGGCCTCGAGCTCCTGCAAGTCGCGCGCGACGACGACGAGCCCCGAAGAACACCGCCGCCGGAGAAGACCACGCCGACACCAAACCATCCACCACCAGCACCCACTCCTCTTTCCGTTCCGTTTTCATCCCTAGTGGTGTGTGTAATGAGTAGTAATGACACACATCGAGGTGGAGACCGCTTGTCATGCGTTGGTGTATACCAAAAACAGCTCAACGAATGATCGAGTGAATGTTCTGTTTGCTTACCTATCCAATCCTCATTTTCTTACAAATAAAATGTCAAATGACTGACATCGGAGAATCTTTCTATACTTTTTAGCATGTAGCTCATCTGCTCATGGTCGGCCAACCTCACTGAAATGGGCTTGTAGCATGTAGATCTGACCTTCACTGCATCCTCCAACGGTTCCGATGGAAACATTCAGATTATCCATTTCTACGCGGTACTTGAGATACCAACTACCAAATATTCACACATTTTACTCAGGCGTACTAGTATGAGATATTTATATGCTTAGAGGTATGTCTCAGTTCATCTTTATATTTGGGTGTGTGCAGAGACTGAGAAAAGGGTGGGTACCTAGTCCTGCAGTTTCACTTTGATTTCTGGTAGATCAATTTGATTGAAGACTCTGTCTGGTACTTCAATATTTTTCAAACCAAAGTATTCCAACGCCTGGCCAAGAAATAGCACAATTTTTCTCCTTTCTCGGTTTTCGGAAAAAAGAGGAACAAACCACTTTCTCCATACTCAAAAAAAATATACATACAAACCGTGCATTCAAAGGGCGGCTAGCTAGTGATTATTTAGATCAATTCATATATATTTAACTGGACATGGAAGGAGTCAGGACCACGTATTGCACCAGATGTCCAATTTCAGCGCTAATGTAAGCATGCGTCCGGATTGGCAATTACTTTGTGGAGAGTGGCAGCCGAAGATTCAGCTAGATGTACGTGGTTTTATACTTTTATTTATTCCACACCTTTTTAATCAAAGGAGTGATTTTCACACATTTCGACAAAGAAAATAGGCATTAGCAGAACTTGTAAATGTTGAATTAGTACGGATTAAATCTTTCGTAATCCAGTGTTTACACATTTGTCCAGTCCTCACTTTCCTATAACCAAAACTTTAAACGAGTATATGGTGCAGCTGGTGGGGGGAGGGGGGGGGGGTTCGTTTCTATGCTTTGTAAGTGACGTGGTATCGGACACGGCAGTGCTACACGGGGTAGCTTGAATAGAGGGGTGGGAGCAGCGATCTGCAGCGTCGGCATCCGAAGGCGGGATTGCGCACTAGCGCGGGAACACGATGTACCCAGGTTCATGGCCCTCACGGTGGAGGTAAAACCCCTACTCCTGCATGATCTCTCGACTATCGGTGGGCACAGTACAAAGTTGCTCCTTGAGTTGTTCAGGAAGCCCTCCATGGGAGGGAGCGAGCTAGTTCTTTCTTTCTCTCGGGGTGGAGGGGATGAAGTGCTGAGTTACCCTCTAAGTGGGTGACCAGACGACCTTATATAGGCCTGGCCGTCTGGCTTACAGGTGGGGCCGGCTGGTCTAGTTAGCCGGTCACATCAATCTAGTCTTGTCTCCTTGGATGCCGCGGATCCTCGCGGCGGCTGGCTTGCTGTCCACGGCCTGGCAGCTCTTGTCCAATGGGAGAGCTTTGACTTCGGAGTCCAGCTGCCTAGTGATCGTTGGAGGCGTAGGGCTGCAGGCTAGCCTCCTTAGCCCATCCCGGTTAGGGGTGGGCGGCTGGCCGGTGATGGAATCCTATGCTGGCGGTCTTGTTGGATTGCCTCTTCGGGTAAGTTGACGAGGGTGGCTTGAGTCTTGCGGTCCGTCTTCTGTCTTCTTCATCTTGTGGAACACGCTGAGGAATCCTATGCTTCCGGATGACCGGGGACTCATGATCCGTCAGCTATATCTTCTGGCTAAGGCGCCTCGTCAGGTCGGGTGCACTCGGGGCAGGCGGCATGAGCGTGAAGGAGAGTCGGGGCTGGTTGCGCTCTGGGCAGGCGGCCTGGTCGAAGGAGGCAGGCGGGGCCGGCTACGCTCGGGTCAGGCGGCTCCGGCTGGTTCCTCGGACCCAGTCGAAGCACTCGTGTGGCTCTTGATTTTGCTTTGAAAAGATCTTGTGTGGGGTTTTGACCACCCGGGGGTCATCCCCATGACGGTAAGTTTGTACCCCATGGTCGGTCAACCTCACTGGACTTTATAAAAATTAAAGCAGAGAAATTCTTGGCCGCTTAACTGCGTGCAGCAGCTATTTTCAGCTGCGAGACAATATGATTCCATGAAAGGACCATCCACGTGACCTCACAAGATTATACGGAGTAGTAACCATTCTCTAGTTCCGGTACACAATTGGGATATCAATCTCTTTGGATTTTTTAAATTGTGCTTTTGTCGTCCGGGATCAGTCAATTGAACTATGCATCATGCCACATGTTCAGGCAGTGTGCTCTTTGAACATGAAAAAAAAAAACAGGCCAGTCATTGAACTGAAGATTTTGTTCTCATGATCCAAGTGTGACTCAGCAGCCCTGCAAAATGTGAAAGATGAACTATCTACAGAGCAACATATGCACCCCCTTGACCAAAGTAAATTGATGTACAGTACAAGCAGAACCGATTATACAGTTCGCAGTTTTCGTGTTAAACATTGACAAGAAATGAACTTGTGCACTTCCGTTTCAGTTATTGAAGCCATGGAGATGCAAAAAACATGTAGCACAAAATAAGGCAATGCAGCCTACAAGCGTAAAACATGTCAACTGGAGCAGAAACAAGCAACACGGCCTAAATTAGTTCAAAGTATTACACATCAATCCTGTGCAAGATTAAATAACACGGCCTAGATTTATACCAACTTAGAAGCTTGACTACTCCTAAAAAACTCTGAGCATCAATACCTGCTTATAGATACTACGTTACCAAACTAGTACAAAAGCTTCAGTACGATTCCCACCAAGTTCTAAGTGCTAAAGAAATGGCACCACCCAAGTTGCAAAGTCTCTTGGGAAATTTTCAGCAGGAGCTTGTCGAGCAGGGAGCGGCAAATGATCACTGGCCATCTGAGTGGAATATGCTCGGGTACACCCAGAGGGGCTGCAGCTTGTGGGACTGGCTTCTTTCATGCTCTATGTTAGGACCGGTGGATGGATCTCGCTCGTCACTTACCCCATGCACATTAAAAGAGTGACGGTTAGCATAGTACAACCACTTGCTCCTCCCTCCCCATCTTTCAGGGCTCATGCAAGAAAATGGCCGGCTCCTCACATCACCCCCAACAAAGAGTGCCCAATTGTCCGGCTGATTCACCTCCACCCATTTTTGAGGGTTGGTCGACATGTCAAGGTGGTGGGCTATCCAGACTAGAGATGGCGCGCTTGGACACATTGTGAGAAAACAGGAAACCATGAGAAGCATGTCGCTGCAGACCACTAGCCATGGTTTTGAGTACGAGCTTGGGGTCAGGTCGCCGACCCACTCAATTACTATCTCCTGAAGACCAATCTAGGGGGGCAACCGCAATGTGTAGATCTTAAAACAATCATCCATGGCGATGAACTAACCATTGAATTCCACAATCTGTTCTATCCGAGCATCAGAAAGCTGGAATTCAGACCAAGAGTCACTTCCAACCGGCCAATCAAACAGGAGGTCTCAGTGCCGACAAGAAGGTGTGAGTTGGGTGATGTAAGGGAAGCAGTCAGAGTGCTGCTGAAGTAGAACTCCCTCTTACAACCCCGCTGAATGGAGACGTGGAGGTGAAACCTCGGCGCCACTGAACACATCGACAACAAGACAATATCCACCACGGCAGCAAATCATTTGACCATAGGAAGTGCCAGCAAAATGCATCTTCCGATAAAATTCTTGAGGGATCTGGCAGCAAAGGGCGATGTTCTTGTTGGTCTTTTCTGGCCATCAGACGCAGAAGGGATTCTTCAAATTCCCCTACCAAATCACAATCAACCAGACTTCATCGCTTGGCAATTCACAAAAACAGGTCGGATCAATGACCTTAGATGTGCGTAGCTCGTGACGACCATTGTTGGAAGGGAGATCAGGAGCTTGAACAAGGGCATTGAATTGGATGAGGAGAGGTGGAAATTTGGCACACAATGTAGATTTAGATGGGTATGAGGAGAATGCAACACGCCAAGAGTGTCAGGTTGCAGCGAAGGCAAGAAGGTCACAGAAGGATCCTGAGAGAGCCAGAATGGAGTGAAGCGGGCCATCTGGGAGGTCTGCTCAACCTTGGAGCCCGGACACAGCTTGTTGCGCCGACCCAGAGGCGACACGCAGTTTGCTAGGGCTTTGCATTATGGCAAACTCTCTGCAAACATAACAGGTTCAAGGGAGACACATTAGATAGACCAGCCAATGAAGAAATGAAACGGAAAAACACGGATAGCATGTTGGAACCATGGATCTAGTCCATGGATAAGCATTCGCTGTTTTTCAGGTCTGATATATGCTTTGTATCAAGATTTGTTATGCAGTTGTACAAATATGTGAACTTATTGGTCAGTTTTGGGTGAACTCTTTACTGGATTTTGGAGGAAAGCTCCCAATTTCATTAGCGAAATGTTTGAAACTACTAATGGGAAGCAACAAACACACACAAAGCACAAAGGAACCATGTTGAACTATGCGCCACAATCCTTAATCATAGAGAAAACATGAACCAAACCAATTAACCAACACAGGCCTAATAACTAGCACCGTACAAGCAGTTCTTGGGCACAACAACCCCTTACATTATGTCTAAGCGTAAAATCAGCTGTCACAGTCCAACTCATCATTGGGTTTTCATGTCCAAGAATCAAAAGAACCACATGCGGAAATTGATTTTTTTAGGGCAGGACTAGGCGTCCCCCGGGGAATCTTTCCGTCCGATCCCCCGGGTGGAGAGAGCGACGCGTGTCCCTGACTGGTCAACCAGCATGCACAGGACCAACCGCGCACATGCAAACACGCACGGGACCACGCACATGCGCACGAACCTCTCGTCCCCTAAAAAAAAAGCGCTCGCCCATGGCGCCACCACGCCGCGCATACAGAACGTTTCCCCTCCCCACCGCTCCGCCCGCCATCGCCGGAGAAGACGCTCCGCCCGCCGTCGCCATGCGAGCACCACACGACTCCGCCGGGAGCACGCGCTGACGCCTATGGGAGCACATGACGACGACTATGGGAGCACCGCCGGACACCGCTCGGACATGGTCTCGCCTATGGGAGCACCGACGGACGCCGCTCGGAGCACGGGCCGACGCCTATGGGAGCACCGCCCCACGCCGGTCGGAGCATGACCTGGCGCCCATGGGAGCACCGCCCGACGCCAGAGAAGACGCCAACTCCGCCACCTGCCGCTAGTAGCACCGCCGTATGCGGACGGTAGCATCGAGATGTGCCCATGGTAGCACACCTTCCCTCCCATGGCAGCACTGCCGCCGTCCGACGGGAGCAACGCCGCCCTGCATCGGCAGCAACGCCGCCGTCCGACGGGAGCAACGCCGGCCTCCTTCGGCAGCACCGACGCCATCCTAGGGAGCTACGCCGCCGTCCATCGGGAGCAACGCCGGCCTCCGACGGGAGCAACGCCGGCCTCCTTCGGCAGCACCGGCACCGTCCGTCGGGAGCAACGCCGGCCTCCTTCAGCAGCAACGCCACCCTCCCATGAGAGCAACGCCGCCGCCCGTCGGAGGCCAGGAGCGAACGGCGAAGGATGAGGAGGCGACAGACTCGGGCTCGAGCTTGGTGCCTCTGACGGAGCGGGAGGGCACCATGGGCAGCACCGCAGCAGGCGCCATGGCGGAGCAGGCGAGGCAGGCGAGCGCCATGGCGGATGGGGGGGGAGCGGGCGGACGCCATGGCGGAGCAGGCGAGGCAGGCGAGCGCCATGGCGGATGGGGGAAGAGGGCCGGTGCCATGGGGGGAATCGAACAGGAAAACGAGTGGAGGAGAAAGAAGGTCGGGAGGAAGAGATAATGTCGTGGGCGGGCCCATCATAGCTGTTTCCACGCACGGGATACGCGTCGCGCAGCGAAGGCGGAGGATCGCGAGACAACGATCCCCCGGACGATTACAAGGCTTTTCCTTTTTTTAACCAATTCCTCCCTGCCTCCTTGGAGCCAAAACTTGTACCTATAAAGTATAAGAAATGGCCAACAAATATGACAACACCCCATAGACTGAAGTATAAAAGTGTGCTGCATTCCATCCACAGATCAGTTCATAGCACGGTATTCTATAACAGGGTTCTTAGAATTTGGTAGAACATCCGTCTTTACATCCATCTATAACACGCATACATACATCAGAGATGAACCAATACGGAAAAATGAAGCTAGGGTTTAGGCGATAGACTGTAGAGAGAAGGGAGAGGGGGAGAGGGCGCAGGCCTGGCAGAGGATCCAGGCGGTAGAGACTGGATACGACGGACCGGTGGCTGCCTGTATGGCTGACTCCGGCGTCTTCTCCGGCGGCGTCGCGGCGGGCGGTGACTCCCCTTCCCTTCGCTCCCGGAAAGTCTGACGATGGCGGCTGCTGCTTCAGTTCACTCTTCTCATTTGTGCTCGGGCCAATTTGGGCCTACTGTATCGGCCCATTATTCGTGTTCGGCTTCTGCGATTGGGCTCAGAAGGTCGCGCGGTGTCCTGGGCTCGGACGGACGCATCGATCGACGGGACCAGGCGACGATTCTGGTCGGAGCCACCGATACCGGCAGACTGGGAGCGCGTCCATGGCCGGAGGAAGCCGGCGCCGCCATAGACGGCTTTGGGAAGGTAAAACAGTTTGCCAAAACATCTTATATTGTCTAAGGGTGGAGTACATCCTCAAGAAACCACCTACCAAATATCCGCACATTTTACTCCGGTGTACTTGTATGAGATTTTAATATACCTAGAGGTATGTTTCAGTTCACCTATATATTTGGGTGTGTCTGCAGAGACTAGAAAAATGGTGGTTGCATATAGTCTTACAGTTTCACCTTTTTTTTTTGCGAAATTTCACTTTGATTTCAGTAGATCAATTTCCTAGACACTAAGGCTCTGACTGGTAGAGCATTCCAACGACAGGCCAAGAACATACCACCAATTGTCTCCTTCTCAGTTTTAGAAAAAAGAGAGTCAGATCTCTTTCTCCAATACTCTTACAGTTTTAGAGATAATTTGGTTTTAAAAAATGCAATATATGTTAGAACTTAGAACCAAATATCTCAAAGGATTGTAAACTGTAGTAGTTTAGACACCACTGAATTGTTGTAAACTTTAAAAATACTGGGTTGCCAAACGCACCCTAAACATACAAACCGTGCATTCTAAGGGCGCGTGGTTAACTAGTGATTAATTAGATCGATTCATATGTATTTTAAGTGGGCATGGAAGGAGTCAGGACTACGTATTGCAGGAAGACCCATCACTGCTCAGCTGCACTTTCAGGCAGCAGGAGCTTCTCCTTTGGAGGGGTATGATCAGAGTCCCCAGGCTTGCTGACAGCCATGTGGAACTCGTCATCGTTTCCGGGGAACTCATCGCCACCACCGCGAGCCGCAGCCACTGTCGCCTTGGATATTTGCTCACGCAGAGGAGAGCATCCTGCCGATCTGGCTTGATGTTGATGATGCCCCACTCACTCGGTATTTTCAACACATTATACGCGTAACGGATGAAGCCAATGTAAGCATGCGACCCGGATCGTTGCCTACTCTGTTGAGAGTGATAGCCGACGAAGACGCAACTAGTTATAGGTCTTGATTAAAATTAAAGCACAGAAATTGTTGGCCGCTTAACTGCGTGTAGCATCTATTTTCAGCCACCGAGGCAATTTGATTCCTTGAAGGAAAAGCCATGTGACCTCATAAGATTATAGTAGTGTATTTTTTCTAAATAATAGAAGGATCAACCTCCCTAAAATAAGTTTTCGCCTAGCCATTCTCGAGTTCTCGAACACAACGGGAATATGAATCTCTTTGGATTTTTTATTGTGGTTTTTGTCGTTCAGGGATCACTCAAGTTCGGGGACCAATAGCAATTTCCTGTAGGAGCTTTGCCTCTATACTTCATACCACATGTTCAGGTAGTGTGTTCTTTGAACATGAGAAAACAACAGGCCAGTCACTGAACTCAAGACTTTGTTCTCGTGATCCAAGTGTGGCTCAGTAGCACTGCAACATGTCAAACATGAACTACCTACACAACAACATATGCATCCTGGTGAATCCGCTGCTCCCCTGGCCAAAGTAAATTGATATATAAGCAGAGCTGATTGATTCCAAACAACACCGGCAGTCCTAAAACTTACAACTAAGTAGACATTGACAGGAAATGGAGAGAGAAAGGCGTACTTCTGTTTCAGTTAAGTCAAGGAGCTGCAGAAACATGTAGCACAAAATTAAGTCAATGCAGCCAGAAGCATAAAAGTTGTCCAATGAACAGAGACAAGCACCAAGTAGTCCAAAGTATTACATATCAATCTAGTGCAAGATTAAAAAACACGGCTAGACAGAAGTCAAATCAGAAGCTCCTAACAAGCTGTGAGCATTAATACCGGGTTCTAGATACTAGGTTACCAAACTACTACAAAAGCTTCAGTACTATTCCTACCAAGTTCTAAGTGCTAATGAAATGACACCACCCAAGTTGGAAAGACTTTGCTGTGTTGCCAGGGGAATTTTTCAGCAGGAGCTTGTCAAGCAGAGAGCACTAAATGATCACTGGCCATCTGAGTAGAACATGCTTGGGTACACCCAGAGGGGCTGCAGCTTGCGGGACCGGCTTCTTTCATACTCCATGTCATGACCGGTGGATGGATTCCGCTCGTCACCTACCCCATGCACAGTAAAAGAGCGGCGGGAAGCATAGTACAACCACTTGCTCCTCCCTCCCCATCTTTCTGGGCACATGCAAGAAAATGGCCGGCTCCTCACATCACCCCCAACAAAGAGTGCCCAATTGTCCAATTGATTCACCTCCACCCATTTTTTAGGGTTGGTCGACATGTCAAGGCAGTGGGGTATACAGACTAGAGATGACGTGGTTGGACACAATGTCATAAAACAGGAAACCATGAGAAGCATGTCGCCACAGACCACTAGCCATGGTTTTGAATACGAGCTTGGGCTCAGGTCGCCGACCCACTCAGTTGTTATCTCCTGCAGACCAAGTTGGGGGGACAGCTGCAATGTGTAGATCTTATAACAATCGTCCATGGCGATGAACTGACCATTGAATTCCACAATCTGTTCTATCAGAGCATCAGGAAGCTGGAGTTCAGACCAAGAGTCACTTCCAACCGGCCAATCAAACAGGGAGGTCTCAGTGCTGACAAGAAGGTGTGAGCTGGGTGATGACAGGGGAGCAGTCAGAGTGCCGCTGAAGTAGAACTCCCTCTTAAAATCCCCGCTGAATGGGAGACGTGGAGGTGAAACCTCGGCACCACTGAACACATCAACAAGAAGACAATATCCACAGCGGCAGCAAATTAGTTGACCATAGGAAGTGCCAGCGAAATGCATCTTCTGATAAATTTCTTGAGGGATCTGGCAGCGAAGGGCGATCTTCTTGTTGGTCGGGTCAATGACCTTGCATGTGCGTAGCTCGTGATGACCATTGTTAGAAGGGAGATCAGAAGCTTGAACATGGGAATTGAACTGGATGAGGAGAGGTGGGAGTTTGGCACAGAATGTAGATTTGGATGGGTATGAAGAGAATGCCGCACGCCAAGAGCGGCAGGATGCAGCGAAGGCAAGAAGGTCACGGAAGGATCCTGAAAGAGCAAGAATGGAGTGAAGCGGGCCATCTGGGAGGTCTGCCCAACCTTGGTGCCTGGACGCAACAGGTTGCGTCGACCCAGAGGTGACATCCAGTATGCTAGGGCTTTGCATTGTGGCAAACTCTCTGCAAAACATAACAGGTTCAAGGGAGACAAATTAGATAGACCAGCCAATGAAGAAATGAAAGGGAAAAACACGGATAGCATGTTGGAACCATGGATAAGCATTTGCTGTTTTTCAGGTCTGATGTATATGCTTTGTATCAAGATTTGTTATGCAGTTGTACAAATATGTGAACCTATTGGTCGGTTTTGGGTGAACTCTTTACTGGATTCAGGAGGAAAGCCCCCAATTTCATTAGCGAAATTGCTGAAACTACGAATGCAAAGCAAAGGCTAAAAACACCCACAAAGCACCAAGGAAACCATGATGGGGGTGAGCTACGCGCCACAATCCTTACTCACAGAAAAAACCTGCAACAAACAAATTGACAACCACTGGCCAAAAACTAGTACCGAACAAGCAGTTCCTTGGGCACAACAATCCCTTACATTATTTCTAAGCATAACATTAGCTGTCACAGTACAACGTTTCATGTGCAACAATCAAAACAATAACATGCTGAATAGAGAAACTTCTTTTAAAAACAATGTCCAACAAATATGACCCCCATAGTCTGAAATATAAAAGGGTACATGCTATGCGAGAAACTCTAATTTTTGCTCAATATCTTGCAATAATAGTTAGCCCGAAGACGCATACATACACCAAAGATGAACCAATAAGAAAAAAATGAAGCTAGGGTTAAGGCAATAGAGTGTAGAGAGAGAGGAGAGGGGGAGAGGGCGCAGGCCTGGCAGAGGATCCAGGCGGTAGAGACTGGATAAGACGTACCGGTGTCTGGCTGGATGGCTGACGCCGTCGTCTTATCCGGCGGCGTCGCGGCGGGCGGTGGCTCCCCCTTCCCTTCGCTCCCGGAAAGTCTGACGATGGCGGCTGCTGCTTCAGTTCACTCTTCTCATTTGTGCTCGGGCCAATTTGGGCCTACCGTATCGGCCCATTGTTTGTGTTGGGCTTCTGCGATTGGGCTCAGAAGGTCGCGCGGTGTCCTGGGCTCGGACGGACGCATCCATCGACGGGAGCTGCCGGCGATTCTGGTCGGAGCCACCGATACCGGCAGACGGGGCGCGCGTCCATGGCGGAGGAAGCCGGCGCCGCCGTCGAAGGAGAGAGCGGCCGCCGCAGCCCGCGGTGCCCGCGGCGGCACCAGCTAGTCTCGCCATCAGGTCCGCATGCTCACCCTTACCCTTCCCCTAGCCACGCTTGTCTCTGAACTGAACAAATCCAAGCTATTCAGTTGGTCTTCCTCATGTTCATGGTGTTGTCCTGCCACTAGAAATCCTCAAATTCTGTTTGGCGACGAAGAAGTGTGACGGCGGAGCGATTTTGATATGATCTGGTCGGCTTCTGGGCTTAGTCGGTGGACCACGCTTGCCCCTGAACTGAACAAATCCAAGCTATTCAGTTGGTCTTCCTCATGTTCATGGTGTTGTCCTGCCACTAGAAATCCTCAAATTCTGTTTGGCGACGAAGAAGTGTGACGGCGGAGCGATTTTGATATGATCTGGTCGGCTTCTGGGCTTCTGGCTGATTATTTGCTTAGTTGCTTCACAAATCACAACCCCTTGTGCCACTTGGGAGTTGGGGTAGCATGCTTTTAGGGTGACAGGGCTATTTGACATGATCTGTTCAAAGGGGAATTGATGCAGTAACGTTGCTGTACAAAATGTCTTCCGATGTTTGACATGGCTATTCTGAATGCAGTTTAGCATTGTTGGTGTACAGCTTACCGTGGGAATATTAAGAGTTCAGTTAAGTGGCCATTTTTGTTTGCTGTATGGTGCAGTAAGAACACACCCCATTTCTATCAGCCTCTTCCTTCCCATCCTGTATATACTTTCACCTTTCCACCTCTCCACCTTGAACCAGAAATTAGCCATGGGATCTTTAACTCTAATAATCCTAAATGGAAGCTTGTTACTCCTGCCAAGAGAGCTTTATCCCTTCGCTGTTCAGCGCCAAGAATTACTTCACATCGCATGCGCTATCTGGGCTGCTCATTTGGGTGTCTCATTTTCTCCGATCAGGAGCACTGCCATCTCGTCGATGTGTACACTGGTACTAAGGTCAAGCCTCCGAAACTGCAATTCAATGGAAACTCTTTGATCTACTAGTGCATCCTTGTGGCTCCACTCAGTTCACACAACTCACAGCTCGTCCTTTTCTCGAGAACCTCCATGCTCCAGTGGCTTGTTGGAACAAATTCCTGGACAGAGCACCCTTTTGTGGGTGAACTCATTCTTCAGATTGTGCTCTTCAAAGGTCAGATGTTTGCCATGGACTTTGTTCAGAGGCTTCACATCATACGCTTGGCACCTCAATTCAGCATACAGGAAGTAGCAGTTATGTGGGAAGAGGGCATGCTTGTAGTCCTGCATTCAAAGCCATGGTTTGTAGTCTGTAGTGACATGCTTGTCTTGGTTGATCTCTCGGTAAGCATGGATCAACTGTTTGGTTTCCCTGACACCTTTCGAGTCTTAACGCCTCGACTTTTCGGACGAACTAGTTAAGTGGGTGAAGATGAAATTAGAAAATTGGGCTCTCTTTCTAGCCAATGATAGGAGGACCCCTATATTTTCTTGCATGAACCCCGAAAAATGGGGAGGAAAAAGTACTTGCATGAACCCCGAAAAATGGGGAGGAAAAAGTAAGTACATTTATGTTCCAACGGCATCTGAAGATTTAGATGCGACATGGACTGCAATAGAGGTTGGACAACCAGTGCCCAGCTCAACCCACCGTATGTCATTCAGTTCTGCAGCCCATGCCCATTTCAGTCCGCTATAGCCTTTGGGTGCTCCCCAGTTTGGTTTACGGAGTTCGCCAGTAATTGATCATCGTTTCTCGTTGCAGTAGGCAGTAGCAGTTGGAGCTGTAGGGTTAATATTAGTCCTTTACAACACAAGCCCTATCAATTGTTGCTTTTATATGGTTTAGTTAGCCACTGGGTTCTTGTAATTTCCGTGGTGTCTTGGCTCTGCACCAAATGTATCATGTACAAGAATATTTATCTATATTGTCTCGAGGCAGTGATTCTCCTGCGCTATGACACCACAGCGATTAGTTGGCTTCTGATGTAGCAGCTTATTGAGGTTAGCTATGTGACTGAACATGAAAGTACTTCTGGATTTGCCAAACTGGTTTCAAATCTGGTAAATTTTTATATTACTCATTCATGTGTATGGTTGTGTTCTCCTTTATCTGGTCTCTCCATATGTCCCTTGTCCAAGTTGTGCTTGTTCGGTAAGACGGATGGAAGATGCTGCGACAAACGTGGAGGCATAGTCGCCGGGGGAGGTCTAACCTACCCCTTCGCATTGTGTCGACGGCCTTCTAAACTCTTACTCGCCTTATGTTCCTCTCTCTGAACCCACAATATTTTGGTAGTTTATTAATTACTAGTAATTGTGCACGTGCAACGCACATCTTTGATAATCATGACAATACTTGTCCTAATCATTTCACATTGTGTACAAATCTATCAACATCCAAATAGAGATAATCATGTGTATCAAGATCAGAATGGTCTCTTTTCTATAAACTTTGTAATCTTACCTAGGAATCAATACAAAGTGCTAGAAAACTTAAAAAAAAATACATAGTGCTAGATAGCAAGAGCACATAGACATCAAAGATTGTATATATCAAATATATATTTTGCCAATCGTTCTAAAGAAAAAAATGAAAATGCTTTCTAGCATGGATAAATAGGACAAACAGACCATCTATCTCGATACAAGTCAAAAAACTTAGGCCCTGCTCAAATAACATAGTCTCACATTCTCACTAAGGTAGAATCGAGAACAAAGTCGTGGCAAATTGCCTAATATCTAAACTAATCAGACTATCTTAGTTAAACGTGAAAATATCAAATCTAAATACCAACTTGAAAGATACCCCATCGTGCAAAAATTAATAAACATGGTTATCAAGTGAATCGCTGTGGAACTAAATCCCACATCCTCTTTGTTCCGCATAGATTGTGTATTCGAAGGTGGCTGGATTACTTCCCCCGAATGATTAGTCAAGCTTGTCGATTTCGAAGACCTCTTCTGCTCTCCTTATCGTTGGAGTACACAAACTTCACCCTTCTTCTGGGTCTCATGGTCCAAGAATGGCTTTACTATCTGCCATTGGTATGTATGTTAGGCCATATCATCTTACAACAGTGAAGTGGCTAACATAATAAGTAATTTTTTTACTTCTTGTGCTATAACTAACCAGTTGACCGGTGCGAAAATAAGCTGATGATCCTGCATTTGCTTGATTTCTCGCAGTGTTCTCGGCGTGTGGATTGGGGTCGCTAGACTACCTGTAAGCATGAAAACACGGCGTAGTTAATCTAATATAGCTGCATATATGTTGTTGGACACTTGGGTGCTAAGCTACGCTTGTACAACTGTCTGTGTATAGGTTGGTGTTTCTTGCGTGGATTGTGGTTGCGGCGACGTTCGTGATGTGCGGTACTTTCCTCCTGCTGCACAAGTAAGCTTATTCAAACTTGGGCAGGGCGGCACATTCATCTACTCTTCAGTTCTGTTTTAGTGAAATCAAAGTGGTACTGTGAACATGCAACACATTAAGCTAAACAAAGAACAGAACCCTTTTATTGTTCCATGCTTTTAGTGTTGCAGACAGCAAGGCATTATCAGTTGTCCTTATAATTATTTTATGAAATAGGAGATTGTGTTGTACACTTCACTAGACAAAAGATCTATATGAAACTTCAACAGGATTTGCATCAATTGTAGTTTCTCTCTATAATTGAATTCCAGTATTCATAGAATTTGGGTATTTTATTCTACTTTCCTAGAAATAACAACTCAATGTGGTCAGAATACTAGTTCATCTTTCTGTAACCTCCATGGTTTCTTGACTTGGCAGCAAATGTACGGAGCATAACAATAGTAATCTAAACTGTCTCTGGCCAGCCTTCTGTTGATTTAATGGGAGGCCTATAGAGTACAGTGATGGTTCGGTTTACTAAGATGATTCTTATATTTCATCTGTCATGCAAGAAATACTGTATTATTAAGACAAATGCTTTATTCAGGAACGGATCCTCATTATTTCCAAGGTACACTGGTACTTGCCATGCATGATGGTGCATGGCCTTTTATTTTGCCATCGCTACATCGATCAACTAACGGTGACCCTTCCAGCTAGTTTTTCATTAGCAGGCACCGCCCGCACAGGTAGCGGACATAGGGATGCTGAAGGGAGTGGCGAAACAATATTCTGGGACGTACATGTTGCACATCGATGGAATGGTCTGAAGCACCATCCTCATTATCTCGAACTGAACCTGCTGCTGCTGCATCAGAGGCTGATAGAAACTTTGCCCTAGATGTTGTTGCATGATGGCATGTGCCACACTGCGGATTACTTGGCACCGAGACTGTTCCGAGATCTGCGCCATCTGCTGGCAACACTGCTGGCGCATTACCTGGCAGCTGCTGGCTTGCCACATCTGTGACCCGACAAATGGTGTTGTCACCGGACCGCACTGCTGAATGAACGCTGTACACATGTTCATCTGTTGTTGCTGCTGGTACTGCCCGTAGCCCTGGCTGTAGGAAGTGTCCAGCTGTGCAACAGCGCTGGTCGCCGCGAGGGCGATGAGAGTAAGGATAAACATTGTCTTCATGGTGGCTGTCTACTAGTTTGGTTTGATGTTTATGTTTATGTTGGACTGTGGAGGATGATGGGGAGGTCTTCATGGTTAGGCATATTTATAGCCACGATGGCATGGGTTCTTGCTAAGGCGTGTTTGCGTGTTTTAGGAATTGATCATCTAACTTCCAGGCGAGATCAATAATCTGTATGACTCATCACTAATCACTTTACATGTCAAGCATGTATCTTGGATTGCATCCTTTTGTGAAACCCACTTGTAATCTTATGCAAGTTATCAAGATAAATCAGCCTTTTGCCTTCACACGTTCCATGCCTTTGGGGAAGTTAATAGTTTACCATCTTGTTTAGCTGTTTGGAAATATCATATCATCAAACCTCAAACTTTTTTTTTGCGGGGGATCAGACTTCAAACCTTAACATGTGAAGACTTGTTCCGCACTTCACTAAATGCTCAATAAACTCACATTTGTAGATCATCGAATGACTCATAAAGTGCGCTTTACATGTAAATGTCCTAGAGCTATGCTCTGGTGTTGTGAAATTGAACCTTACTAAGCAAACTTTGTTTTCTGTCGTAAGCTGAGGATATGTACGCATGCATCATGAGCTATGAGTTAAGCTTTCAATGGTTAACTTGTACAGGCCATGACTTGGCAGCAAATGTCCAAGTTACATAGTTCACTAGGTGAGTGAGATTCGGGTCCTCCTTTCGCCAGATAAGATGGGCCTAGAAATGTCACCCACTCGCTGTGTGTTTCTACCGAGGCGTTGTGACTCACGACCACCTTTCTCAATGTCTGGTTGCCCGCTTCATGGAGCTATATGCTCTTGAGTTATCAAACCGAACTTTACTATAAAATTTGTGATGATATATTCATGCATCATGAGCTATTAGTCAAGCTTTCAAAATGGCTAACTTTAGCTTGCTCTCTTATACTGTATAAACTATATAGGTGGTCTCCACTAATGCATACAAAACTAAGAATA
Source organism: Poa pratensis (assembly GCA_947311845.1). NCBI lineage: Eukaryota > Viridiplantae > Streptophyta > Magnoliopsida > Poales > Poaceae > Poa > Poa pratensis. The sequence continues at coordinate 19,747,046 of CAMZMU010000094.1, forward strand.
ACATTTCCCAGTACTACTAAAGAGCTTAGTCTCTATCCCTAAGTAAAAATATTAGTATCTACTACGAAACACAATTTACCGTTTCAATGAAAGAGGGAAACAAAAGCTAGCTTTCATTCATCTATCCTGAAAAGGGATCACAGGCACACGCGCACGCACATAAATTCTGAAAGACACACACACCTGCAGGTATCTCAGAGAGGAAATTCAGTATAGACGTCTCGTTGGTGAAGTTACTTGTTGATTTAGAAAGGATTAATATGTAAATTAAGAGCACATGCAGAAACATGAGAGACGCTTAACTTGTCAACTCCAGCATAGAAAAGCAACAAGTTGTCAAGTACATATACGTCCAGTACAGGGATTAAAGAGCAAACTGAATGACGAACTAACTGCAAAAGCTTGAGTGAAAGCACCAGCGCTACGGCAAACGATCTCATACAATGTTCTAAAACTGGGATTAAACTAACTACAAAAGCTTCAGTAGAGGAGCCAGTAGAGCAGCAAGCTGAAAAAATCTGTTGAAAGAGCTATCTTTACTGAAGAAGCTAGTGGAGCAACAAGCTGTAGTTGCCCATCAACGGTCACTGACCATCGGAGTAGAACATGCTTGGGTACACCCAGAAGGCCTGCAGCTGGGTATACCAGTTTCTCTTGAACACAAGATCGGGGTCGGTGGAAGGATCCCACACAGCATCTGCAGCGTCACCCAACCCATGTACGCTCCAAGGCTGAGAGTAATGGGCGTAGTACAGGCGGTTGCTGCTCCCTTCCCATTGTTCCGGGCTTAAGCAAGAAAATGGCGGGCTCCTCACGTCACCCCCTACAAAGAGTGCATGGTTGTCCAGCTGCTTCACCTCCACCCACTTTGCAGGCTTGGCTGACATGTCAAGTCGGAAGGGTTTATAGAGGACTGGTGCTCCAAATGATAAGCTTACGTAATGGTCAACAATGAGAAGCATGTCACCGCATACTACCAGCCACGGTCTTAAATATGGGCATTCATCCATGTCATCCCACCACTCGGTTGCTATCTCCTGCAGACCAAGCTGGGGAGCAAACTGTAGAGTGTAGATCCTGTGATAATAGTCCATGGCAATGAACTGACCATTGAATTCCACAACCTGATCTATCCTTGCATCAGAAAGCTTGAGTTCGGACCAAGAGTCACTTCCGACTGGCCAATCAAACAGGGAGGATCGGGTGCTGACAAGGAGATGGCAGTTGGGTGATGCAAGGGGAGCTGTCAGGGTGCCACAAAAATAGATCTCCTCAGAATCATCACTGAATGGGAGATTTGGAGGTGAAACCTCGGCACCAGTGAACACATCAACAATAAGACAATTTCCTCGGCGGCAGCAGATGAGTTGCCCATATGAAGAGCCAGCAAAAAACATTCTCTGAAAAGTTTCTTGGGGAATCTGGCAGCGAAGGGCTCTACTCTGGTTGGCTATATCAATGACCTTACATGTGCGTAGCTTGTGACGACCATTGTTAGAAGGGAGATGGGGAGCTTTGACACGGATATTGGGTCGCACGAGGAGAGGCGGGAGAGGTTGATTTGGATGGGTATGAAAAGAAGGCAGCACGCCAAGAACGACAGGTGCTAGCAAATGCAGTGAGGTCAATCAAGGATCGCAACAGAGGAACGATGGAGTGAAGCAGGACATCTGGGAGGTCAGCCCAACCCTCGAGCCCCGCCACACCAAGGGCGGTAGACACAGAGGGATCAGACAATTTGCTCATGCTTTGCATGATGGCGAACTATCTGCAACATCACAAATAAAAGCAAAGATTAATCAAACAAGAGATGAAAAATACAGATAGCATGCTAGGGCCATGGATTAAGCACATGTTATTCTACAGATCTTGCGGGTGCCTTGTATGTCAAGAAACTTGGTATACACATGTGAAAGTAAGGAATTTGATTCAATTGATTTAGGCAGATATTTGTCAGCACAAAACAATAACGTGCACAAAAAAAGAAACTTCTATTCGCAAATGCTACCCTGTCCTGCAGTTAAAACTTCGTTGTGACAGTGAAAAGCATATTTATCTTCAGTACATGGTACTGAAAGATGGCGGATGCTACAACATTTTTCCTGGTTGTACACAGTAAATAAAACCTCTGCAGTTCTCTATCTATTAATAACAATGACCAATCAATACAGTACAATTCGCCAAAAAAAGTACAGTTGGTAGTCCGTATGCATCGAAATTCTATGGGTTTCTGCTTGGGTAAGTTTTGATACTCCTTTCCATCTGCAAATCATATTGTGGTGTACATAAAAACCTCCAAGCCAATTCGTGCCACACAGCTGAGCCGCACAGCAGATCCCACCTAGGGTTCTAAGGCATAGTAGTGTACTAGTGTAGCTAAATCTCTCACAGCAAAATCCAGACTTAGCAAAGCAGAAAACGCGATTCGATTCGTTTTCCCCACGAGAACGATTTGTTGCGCGACGGAGTAGTATACTGCACAAACGACGCGTACACGAGAGGTGAAGGAGGAAAAAGGTTAGGGGAAACTGGGGTTCAGGGGAGGAGGACGAGTAGGGGGAAAGCGCGGACCTTGAGAAGTATGCAGACGTTCGCGACGGCGACGACGACGACGATGCGGTGGGATTGATGCCGGCCTGCGTCTTCTCCGGCGGCGTCGTCGCTGGCGGCTCCCTTTCCCTTCCCTTGCGCCGCCCTATGGCGCTGTGTCTGCAGAACTTGCCAAAACGTGGGCTTTTGTTGTGAGATCGCCTTACGGGCTGATAGTAAACTTCGTTGGGCTAGTCGTTGGGTTGGCCTGGACTTTTTCTACCACTTGATTATACATCCGCTCAAAAAAAATTGAAGGAGCTCAAAAAAAAAACTTGATTATACAAAGCCCTATAAAAAAACTTGATTATACCGCAGATCTCTCTCCGGCTTCGATTCCAACCGCCGGCGCCGCAGACGAGCACGCCACCATGGAGGCCATGAATGGTGAGGCGCCCGAACTTGGAGAAGATGATGCCTCACGACTAGATTGGGTAGGGGTTCGCTTGATCTAGCTTCTACAGACCTCTGGAGTGGCGGATTCATGGACCGAGAGCTCGAATCGTTCATGGGCGTGCCTCCGTTGGCAATGACAGAGAGAGGTCAGTTTGGGGGTTTTGTTGATGTTGCATGCGGTGTGCAGTTTTGCTACATGTGAGACTCGTTTTGGTTGTGTAAGCATGGGCAAAGTGTTACAATGATTTCACTGCAAAAGTAACGCTGTACTCACATGCTATAATCAAATTGGGATTTGTTGGATATGTTGTTGGTTTTTGCTACATGGTTGTGTTTAAAGTGCTACAACAATTTTTTGCTACATGTTGCAATTGTTACAGATCAAAAAAACTGCTACACACCCGTGCTACATGCGCAAACAAAAATTGTTGCATCAGATTTTTTGCTACATGAGATGTTGCATACACATGAAAAAAAAATACTACGCGTGAAACGTTTTTACTACATAAATCGGATGAGCGATATCGTTTCACTTAAGTGGATCGAACGGCTTTGGAGGCGGCTGTAGCTAGACATCGCTACAGCCGACTAACGCCTAGCGTTTGTCATTAAAGCACATGTATTTAGATGCCTTTTGATGTGTAGTCCAATAAAATATCTAAAACATCTTATAATTGTGAACGGATAGAGCACATCATATGAAAACTGTCAATTAATAAAGTTTGCTATTAATTTAAAAAATCCCCAAGACAATCCTTCTAAACTGAATAAATAAGCAAGTCCATGTTTGGTCGATGTTGCATCGCGAAAGAAGAGGTCAAAGACAAGAGCAGCAACTAAGTTCCCCGCACATGACTTTAGAGGAATACTCCTCGTAGATGTTATCGTAGCCACCACCCGAACACAACAGGATCTATGGGAGAAGAAGAATCGATGGCGGTCGTGCCCTTATCTGTGTTGATGTTATAGCAGAAATCGGCAACCGATCCATGTATACCCGTACGAGGAACAACATGCACACAAGACGAAGCCATCAGCGACAAGACCAACAAATGATGCCCGAACAATAGAACCTTAGAGCCCATGTCCGATGACAACACCAACGGATCACCGCCACCTCCATCGGAACGACACCACCGACGTCGCTTGCATGGGAGAAGGGGGGGGGGGAGTGGATATGTTGGTGCCTCCCCTTCTCACCTGGAGAAAGGATGCAAGATGTTCAACTACTTAGTACAAGAACACCAGCTACTACTAGCGGATTTCTACATTAAACTTATTCTATTTGCTACAAGTTGCATTTCCATATAGGCTAAATTTTGCAATGTCTTCACAGGTTCTTTTAGCACGGTTTTTTGTCGTCTCGGGATCAATCGAGCTCGGGAGGCGAGCTCCGCCCATGCTTCGTTGAACGAAATAACAAACACCACATTTAAGCAGACAATTTCCCGTTTGAACATGAGAGAAGAACAGGACAGCAAACAAATGTCGAAAGCATGAACAACATATGGATCATTTGATGTTTTCAGGTGCAAATTTTTTGTGCTCTCAACCTTTCTGCAACGACCAAGTAAATGTTGACAGGAAATAAACTTTTGCACTTCTGTTTCAGTGATTAAAGTCAAGCACATGGAAAAACATGCATCATACTGCTATCTAAAGAGTCACTGCAGTCTAGAGGCTTGTAACTTGTCAGTTCAAGCAGAGACAAGCAACCACATGTACATTTAGTATTTTTCAGCGAAAATTTCTTGACGGGAAACCTAGCTTTAAGCTTCATTCATTTAGCCTGACACTAAATGAATCATCAAGAACTTATGTACCATAAGATGTATGCCCAACCGAGGTTACAGTTGGCTTCTCTGCTAAAATGAACAACACTCTGCAAAACTCCAGCAAACATTCCTCTAACTCAACAGCAAGTGCACAAATGCATCATATGACTACTACCTTACAAACTCTTTAGGGAAAGCTGCCATGGTGAGCAATGATAAACGATGCACCAAGTCTATCAGATCATCACGGACATGAATAGAACATACTAGGCACGACCCACATAGGTTGCATCATACTGCCACAATTTATGAAAATAAAGACTCCTGGAGTGGAGGCATCTCCTTGCAGTGGCTGGTTCAACTCAAATTCAATCCACTTCTTAGAATCATAGCAGTATATGCAGTTGCTCCTTCCTCCCCATCTTTCTGGGTTCATGCAACACAATGCTTGGCATCTCTGGTCGATGCTGATAAAGATCGCCCAATTCTCTAGCTTCTCCACCTTCACCCACTTTGCAGGTTCAGTCGATAAGTCAAGTCGAAAGGCCTCAAAGGCATCCCCTGTAGATAAAGAAGATCGCTGACTACCAACCATGAGGAGCATGTCGCCACACGTGACAAGCCACGGGTGGGAAAGATGCCATTTGCTGGTCATGCTTCTATCCAGATCAACAACTATTTTTTGTATGCGAATCCGAGGTACCAAGTGCAGGATATAGAGCCTGCGATCATGATCCATGCCAAAGACCTGGCCTTTGAAGACCACAATCTGCTTAATTGTTCCATTGCGAGGAGAACGTCTCAACCAAGATTGACTACCAACACGCCAAAAGAAATTGTAGCCTCCAGCGTTGACCAGGAGATGTGAGTTGGGTGACGCAAGTGGAGCCGTGAGGGCAGCATAGTAGAGGAAAACGTATCCGTCAACCGGTAGTTGTGGAGCTGAGACACTAACACCAGTGAAGACATCAACAACAAGACATGATCTTTTTTGGTTGGCTAAGATGAGATGACCATATGAAACAGCCCCAAAAGAAAAACTATCCAGAGAACTCGGTGGGGATTTTCTGTCACAGAAACCAGCAAATTTGGGAACTTGACAGCACATGTAGGTGTCTTGGTTGGCTAGATCAGTAATATAGCATGAACGTTTAGGTACAAGACTGTTGCTAAATGCGTGAGGACGAGGAGAGCACACAGGGGCATCAGGCTGGAGGAGGAGAGGTGGCAAGAGCGTCGATTTGGACGGGTATGAGGAGAAGAAAGCACGCCAAGAGGGGCAGGTGGCAGCAAAAGCAAGAAGGCCAGAGAAGGATCCCAACTGAGCAATAATGGAGTAAAGCAGGCCATCCGGGAGATCGGCCCAACCTTGAAGGCCAGACATAGCTAACACGTTACAGACACCAAAGCACCAGACCTTGGAGTTACAGGCGATCTCTCTGAAACAAATCTTGAATCAAAAGAAGAAGTGTTAGTAGAATAGACTGAATATTTAAAATGGTACGGTAACAAAGATTGAAGCGATACAGAGTAACAAGGCAAAATGGCTAGTGCATCTGTGGTTCCTGAGATCCTAGTTGTAATTATATGCAGAAATAACATCTACGCGTTCGATCAGTACATGAAAAACACTACTGACACAATAGCACTGGAAGAATATTGGATTTGTATGGAATAGTCTCCTGCTAACAACAACATCGATAATCAAACACGGTACATTTTTATAACATTGCCTCAGCCTATACAACTCTAACTGTCATATCCTGCAAATATCAGTGATTACTTTTAACGTGATGGACGGAACATATCATCCGATAAAATTAAAAATTCCGTACAGCCGTGCTTCCCATCACTTGGAAGAAGAAGTATGTGCACAGTTGTGGTGTTGCATGAGGAAATACCAACACACTGCAACACAAAGTGGAAAAATGTGACACCCAAAAATCTTTGTAAAAGTTGGAGTTAGACCCATCTTTATTTTTGAAACAGCCACTGATTGTTCTAACTTTTCCCCCCTAGTACATACACCAGAGAAAACAACAGCAGTTCTATCTCTACTAATAATAGTTTCAAGTTTGAATAGGAGGACAGCTTCAAAAAAAAAAAGTTTGAATAGGATAGTCTTAATCCCCCAGCCCAGTTGCAGATAAATTCGTGGAGTAAGGGACACATTCAGATTAATTTAATCTCTGCTATAAAACCACCAAACCTCACAGTCCAGATGCACACACGATAAACAAATCACATGCTGATTCGCATCCAGTCTAGGGTCCGTTCTACGACTTCCTAGTGTATCCAAATCTAGCCCAACAAAAAATAGCAACGAGATATTCGAGTTATTCGCACGGGAATGGTTGCTCGATGGATTGTAGGGAAAAACAAAGGTCTATATGTGCGAGACGAACCAAGAAAACAAGAGAAATCAGGGTTCGGGAGGGTAAGGAGAGGGCGGGGGGAGCATGCCTTGTAGAGAATGCGTGCGCTGGAGAGCCTGGAGAAAACGATGCGGTGGGCGGTGCGCCGGTGCCGGCGTCTTCTCCGCGTTGTCGCCGCGGGCGGCTGGCTTCCGCTTCCGATTCCAGAAAACGCCTTTCTCTCCCGAGTCCTGACAAATAGGGTTGTGGATTTCTCCATTATCTAGGGCCCAACACGAACATGGGCTTTTAGTATGCTTTGCTTTGTTCGGCTAGTTGTCCTTAAAAAAACTCAAAAAAAAAAAAAATTGTCCATAAAAAATAAGTTGTCTCCAAAAAAAAATTCCCCTCATATAAAAATTGTCTCCAAAAAAGTTGTTACTAAGTTTTCTTTTATTTTTTAAGTTTTCGAAAAATAGTTGCTATTTTTTCCCTGCTTAGACTTAGATTCTCGATAGTTTCAACAAAAAAAGATAGATTATAATAAAAAAGACTTAGATTTTTCTCTAAACTAACTAGTTGGCAACCGTCTTTTTCATCCACGCAACCCGAATCCTATATAACTAAATAGATCAAGCCCACTACCATATTTCCCTCAACATACAGTTATGCCACATCGTTATTTTCATTTCCATTTTTTATCAGCAAATCAGGTCGCGCTTATTCATAGTAGCTGCGGGAGAAAAACTAATGTTATGTGCGGCTTTGACGCTTTCCATTCGAAAGAAGTCTATATATCCCCCACAAGTATTACGCCCCGTCAACTTAAAACTGGTACACTTTACCCCCCCCCCCCCCCCCCCCCCCCCCCCCCCCCCCCCCCACTCCCACCCCCCAACTTTTCAAAACCATGCAACTGACCCCCTACTCTGTTTTGCAAGCGGTTGTGGAAACTGTTTCGCACGGAGAACGCCATTGGGCGCCCAGGTCATGCCGTCAATGGCATCTCATGTCCTTCCAACACTATGGCTCTAGACCATGGAGTAAAACCGCGTCTCGGCCACCGGCTGCCGCGTGCCGGTGTGGCGCACGCACGGCCGGTGATACGTCCAAAACGTATCTATAATTTTTTATTGTTTAATGCTACTTTTATACTTTTAACACTTGTTTTTATATTACGTATATTATTTATTTAGGCTAACTTATTAATAGTTGCAAAAGTGCACAATGTTCTTGTTTTACACTTTAATATGTAGGAATTATCAAAAAATACAAAAGGAAACCTTGTTGGAGTCCAATTAGGACTTTCCTAAAATCTGTCTGGAAACGTGTTTCGAAGATTGTCACGTTACGGACAGAAGACGATTAGTCGCGAAAGTTTTGGAGAATTTTCTGTCAATCGATCTGGACATAAATTTCGTCCAATTCCGAGTCCGGACGGTCGAGATATCCCCGATCTACTGAAACCCTAAATGGGATGACGGAAATCCGAGAGCCTATATAAAGGGAGGAAACCTAGGTCGTGGGCAGACACCCATACCCACGAATTGTAGCCACCAAAGTTACGTTTTTGCCTCCCCAATGGATCCCATCTCCATGGGGGAGAGTTCCCTACATCACCAAGAATCCATGGAGGAAGGAGACTAAGGGGGCGGCGCACCCCTTGACCGTCGGCGCCACCCGCGCCGCCTCCGCCTTGCCTCTTTCTCCATGGCCGCCGTCTACACCGTCATCTCCATCACCAATTCCTACTTGTATACAGTGGTTCATCTCCCACCCACCTCTGTACTGCTCAGTATTATCCTATGATCTATGTCATGTTTGTGTAGTTCCTTTTGTCCTTTGATTGCATTGTTGAATATCTTTGGTTGATTAGAGTTGTATGTTGATATGTTACAGTCCTATGGTGACCATTATATTTATGCGTGCATGGATCATCGTAGAGGAAGGGGGAAGTTCTGACGGAGCCTGAGAACTCGAAGCAGAATTAAGAGGACCATTAACTTAAGGCTATGGTTGGGGAAACCTTAATGTATCTCTAGTAGTCACGGATGTTTGCTAGAGATCCAATCATATAGTATGTGTAATCACAAGTAGCTGAGTACATGTATATTTAGCCTCTCGCACATAGAAAATTGCATCAAAGACAATGAACCAAGTATCTTCACTAGTTAATCTTGGTCAATTCCATCACACTTTACACCACTTTTCCACACTCATGATTCGGTTAGTTTATGCTTCTTTAGTGTACTTTATTGCTGCAGCATCTAACTTTTACTTTCTTATTCTTTATTATCTTGCAAAGCTATCTTTCATACCCGTATTGTTGCTCTAGTTTTATTTCCTAGATAGTGCAAACGTTTAGTGTGAGTAGAGTTGTATCAGTGGTTGGTATAACTTGAGAGAATACTTATCCTACATTTAGCTCCTTTTTGGGTTCGACACTCTTACATATCGAAAAGGTTACAAGCGATTCCCTACACTTGTGGGTTATCAGCCGCCACATGTGGACACGGACACGGGATACATCCGCTGCGGCTTCGGCTCCGATTTGACCGAAACCTGCCAGATGCGCACGCTCGAACTCCAATAAGACAGCATGATCGATTGGCTTTTGTTTTGAGCTTCTCGATCATGGCTTCGGTAAGACGTGCACCTATGAACTCCAGGCATACAGCTTGATCGATTAGCTTTTTTTTAGTTTCTCGACCGATTAGCTTCCAGGCGTACCTACAAACTCCAGGTAGGCAGCTTGATCGAAACCTGCTAGCTAGCTTCACGTATGCAACTTGCTGGATTGATTAGCTATGAACCATGCTCACTGCTTATGTCTAACAAAGGTCGGCACGATGCCGTCCACGCCATAGTGATGGTCAGTGTTGTCGTCATCATGCGCTCTGCTCCTCCAGCGCATCAACCATGAGACGCCCTTGCTCCTCCCGCTCCTGACCCCTGATCAACAACGGCACATTCGCCAAGATGATCTGCATCTGTTCTGTTCTTGTTGCATTTTGGGTTAGGTGCGCGTGTGTCCACCGTTTTTCAGGGCAATACCAAGTCCATGTCAGCAAAACCAGCCTCCGAAACAGATTAGAGGGGCTTAGGAGGTCAACTGCATGGTTTTGTATAGTTGTGGGGGTTAAGTGTGCCAGTTTAAAGTTGAGTGGGTGCTGCGTCCAAAACGTAATACTTGTGGGGGTTATGTGGACTTCTTTCGTGCTTTGTAGCATGTAGCTTATGGTCAGTTAATCTCAATGAACCGGGCTTGTATGGAGTAGCTTGTAGATCTGATCTTCACTGCGTGATGCCGTGTGTTGATGACCAATTTTGGCTTACAAGGAGGTGTCACCAAGATGATCTCAGATGAAAATATAATGTGAACAAAAGTTGTGCGTATCGTCGAGACAACCAACTTTGGTTTTTGGATCATCTCAATCTAAGTTCATATGCAACTTGTGAAGCCAAAATAATGTGGGCGCCTTACCTTATACATGGTCTGTCCTTGGGCGCGCACACAGGGTGCTGGGCGCAGGCAGGTCGCCTGACCACATACATTGTCTGCCCTCGGGCGCGTGTCATCCGGAAAGACTAAAAAACACATCGAATTGCTTTCGACTGAATTTGAAGGGTCCAGATGAAGTCAAATGGAAAAACGCATAAAATGAAAGTTCTTTGTTTTTTCGAGAAGAACAACTTTGTCTTCTACGAGATTTTGATCAGAGGTCGGTAACTGCATCAAAAACGACCCGCAAGGTGCAGATTGAACGGTTTTGGAAGGTTCGGGTCAGACCATCCTAATTGGACCCAAATTAGGGTTTTGGACGTGAATCCAAACCTTTTCCTTGCACGGGAAGTCCAGCTGCCCTTATATACGAGGGTGCTGGCCGATTGAACAACACACAATCGTCAAACACTAAACCAATCTACAGACTTTCATCTCCTACCCTAGTTTTCTGCTTCTCGTTCGTCGGAGTTCTTCGTTTCGGAGAGCTTTGATCTACGAAGTCCTGGGGGCGAGCGAACCGACCTAGGGCAGCCCATCACCGCCGTGCGTTCAGACGGGGTCTCTCCCGGCCGCGTGGGGTTTCGGGTTCTCAAAAGAGCTCGCCGGATTGTCTTGCGTATCACGCTTCCGGTGAGCCTCCTTCGGCGACGTGTCCTGCGTATCGCGCTCGACGCCGAGGGTACACGGTGATGTGTTCATGTGTGAACACACTTTTTGGCGATTCCGCTGGAGAAGATTCGATCTATAAATTGGACAACAATGACTAATTCCAAGACCGACGCCGCCAGTATCAATACCGACAACATCATCAAGCCTACCATTGAAGACCTGTCGGAAGAACAATGCCAAGGCCTAGAGGAGTGGAAGAAGAAGAGGAGCGAGGAGTTTGAGGCGCTGTGACTCAAGCGGGAACAAGAAGACCAAGAACTGTACTTGGCCAGCTTCAAGATAGATCGACAAGGGCTGACCTCGCCGATCAAAGAGCCGGAGTTCGTACCTCTCGACCTCAACATCGAAAAACCCGCTGTAAGCAGTTCTCTTTTTTCTCCTGCGCAAATAGCTGAAATCCAGAGTCATGTTAATGATGGAACTAGTAAAATTTATGATGTAATCTTGGAGCGAGATAATGCTAAAAAGAATATACCTCCGCCTAAACCATCGGTGCCGTATGTGCTGATGAATCCGTATCATGTCCAAAGTGATCAAATTATTCCTGCGCCGGAGTTCCATACACCACTCAGGAATATCCCTTATTCGGCGACACCGCCGAATTCGGGTTCACGTTTCCCTCATACTAGCATGACGCCGAATGTTAATTCGGCTCTCGTAGCAAATCTACCGTCGGCAGGTTCATCCACGATAGAAGAGAGATTAGCCAAATTCAGGGAAGATTTAGATCAAGTTTTCTTTGAAAAATATGGAGTCAAAACAGCCAACCGAGTTTATCATAAACCCTACCCTGAATATTTTGATGCTTTGCCATATCCTCAAGGTTACAAGGTGACTGATTTTGCTAAATTTAACATGGTAGATAGCAAAACGATTTGGGAACATGTTAGCCAATATTTAGCACAGCTCGGAGAAGCTGGCAATAGCGATGAATTAAAAGTGCGCTTGTTTCCTTTGTCTTTAACTGGTACTGCTTTCTGGGACTAACCTATTAACAAGATGTCCATATTGATATTATACCAATTGTTACATGTTTTATATACACTTCATAGCATTTTTATGCATTTTCTGGGACTAACCTATTAACAAGATGCCACAATGCTAGTTCCTGTTTTCTGCTGTTTTTGTATTCCAGAAAATCAAGTCTGGAAATATTCTCGGAATTGGACGAAACTTGGACAGAACCTCCTATTTTTCCAACACGAAGACGGAGTCCAAAGGAGAGACGGAGGAGGGCCACGTGGCAGCCACACCATGGGGCCGCGCGGGCCCCCCCTGCCGCGCTGTGGGGTGGTGTGGGGCCCACGTGGCTCAGCAGCAGCCGCCCTTTCGCCTATTTATTCTTCCGACGCGAAAACCATAAATACCCGAGCCATTATCCACGAAAAGTTCCAGAGACGCCGCCACCGTCAACCCTAGCTCGGGAGGGTTCAGAAGCTCTTCCTGGCACCCTGTCGGAGAGGGGAATCATCACCGGAGGGCTCTACATCACCATGCCTGCCTCCGGAGTGATGCGTGAGTAGTTCATCCTTGGACTACGGGTCCATGGCAGTAGCTAGATGGTTGTCTCTCCACTTTATGCTATCATGTTTAGATCTTGTGAGCTGCCTATCATGATCAAGATCATCTTATTGTAATGCTACATGTTGTGTTTGCTGGGATCCGATGAATATTGAATACTATGTCAAGTTGATTATCAATCTATCTTATATGTTATTTATGATCTTGCATGCTTTCCGTTACTAGTAGATGCTTTGGCCAAGTAGATGCTTGTAACTCCAAGAGTGAGTATTTATGCTAGATAGTGGGTTCATGCCTCCGGTAATCTGGGAGAGTGACAATAACTTCTAAGATTGTGGATGTGCTGTTGCCACTAGGGATAAAATAACCGATGCTTAGCTTAAGGGTGCGCCGTTAGGTCTAATGCATTTGTTTACATTACGCACATTACTTAATGCAATTATCCGTTGTTGCAACTTAATACCAACGGGGAACTCGGATGACAACCTGGCGGTGGATTATTAGTCATAGACGCTGTTGGATAACGGTCTATATATTTTGTCGTAATGCCCACATGAATATCATAGTAATCATCATGTCATATATATGCATTGTCATGCGCTCAATATTTTGTCAATTGCCCAGCTGTAATTTGTTCACCCAGCATGTTAGTTATCTTTTATGGAGAGACACCACTAGTGAACTGTGGACCCCGGTCCATTCTTTTACAGTGATAATACAACCAACTGTAAACATTGTTCCTTTTCATTCTCTGCAATTTACTACTGTTTTCCACATCATACGTTTAATCCTTTGTTTTCAGCAAGCCGGTGAGATTGACAACCTCACTGTTTCGTTGGGGCAAAGTAGTTTGATTGTGTTGTGTGCAGGTTCCACGTCAGCGCGCCACTGACAACTTTCAGAAGTGATTTCTTGCTCCTACTGGTTCGATTAAACCTTGGTTTCATACTGAGGAAAACTGCTGCTACACTGCTTCATACCTTCCTCTTGGGGTCTCCCAACGAACGTGTGATCCACGTCATCAGAGGTACTTTTCATGAAGCTTCTGGCAAGTCACGCCTGATCTTTGTAATCCATCTTTAGTCAACAATGGTTGTCCATGCACGTATTTGGGGCAACTTTGCACCTCTGCATTGTATTTCTTATTGAATTCTTCGTCATCTAGGTATTGGTCGTTGTAAATCGGTGCAGTATTTTTTTTATTTTTAGTGGGCTTGGGCTTGGGTTGGGCTTGGACTTGGGCTTGGGCTTCATCAGGGTTCTATTTATCGTGGCCATCTTGGCATCGTCCTTCGCCCGGACGGGTGTGGTGCCTCTACGTGTCCGAAGAAGTTGGGACGGAGGCGGAGGCGGCAGATGAGCCTGCTGTGGCTGAGGAGGCAGGGACGGCAGTTGAGCCTCCTGTGACTGAGGCGGAGGCGGCAGATAAGCCTGCTGTGGCTGAGGCGGAGGCGTAGGCGGTGTTGGTGTAGCTTCAACCAAGTTGGTGGTGTTGTTCACCACAAGGGCAGTAGGTGAGTTACCATCGACAGGTGGTGTTGGTGTGGCTTCACAATTCTGTGCAACCGTTGTATCTTCAACTGCTTGTTCTCTGGAAGGCTGTTTGGCCGCAATATCAAGGAGGAGCTGTGCTGAACGGAGGCCTTCAGACGACGCCATCTGTCGAGAAGCTGTTGAGGTGGATGGCAGGGCACTGAGAAGAGAAATCTCCTTCTTGGGCCACTGTACGTATCTCAGCTTAGCCTGGCCCAAGCTTTGTACATCTGCATCGACGCGGGTGTTAAATAGCAAGATGCCTTCGAAGCCAGGCATGATCTTGTCCACAAAGCACATTGCAAAACCTGGCTTTAAGGGCACACCATCCACTTGAGGTACCACATCGTTAGGTGGCTGAACCATACCTAGTGCTGCCACCAGGGGATGATGCGTCATCACGGTTACAGGCACATGTAGTTTGCATCTCTCCGGGCTCGTGATGTCGTCCACAACATATTTGTCGGTGTCTACAAGACCATCAACTGACAATGATCCACAACTACTCCTGGCTGTAGGGAACTCCCCCCGGTGGGGATCAAGGTGACCGTCTCGAATCTGCTTAACGATATTGGCCGTAATATTTGTCTCTAGTGCTTTCATTTGAGCGTCATGTCTGGCCTTTTTCATTGCCTGCCTTTCAGCATGGTCATTTGATTGTGTTGTGTGCAGATTCCACGTTGGCGCCGGATTCCCTGGTGTTGCGCCGTGCCATATTCCGCCACCAACAACCTTCAGAAGTGATTTCTTGCTCCTACTGGTTCGATTAAACCTTGGTTTCATACTGAGGGAAACTGCTGCTACACTGCTTCATACCTTCCTCTTGGGGTCTCCCAGCGAATGTGTGATCCACGCAATCAAGCTCTTTTTCTGGCGCCGTTGCCGGGGAGCAAGAGGATTTCTGCAAGGGGAGTTTCACGCTTCCAATCTCTTTATTTTGTTATTGTCTTGCTTAATTTATTTTTATTTAGTCTTGTTTGCTTTATTTATCAAAAACACAAAAAAATAGTTACTTGCATCTAGTTTATTTTCTGTTTAGTTTCTGTTATTTCATCATGCTTCTCCCTAAGTATACTTTAAAAGACATATCTGTGGGTAGTGAGTCTATCATTGGAAGAGATAACATTGAGGACTTCTTGGGTCACATTAGTAGGCTTAAAGATTTTGAAGATAGATCCTTGGTAGAACTTGCTCCAAATTATGAAATTGCTACAGCTTCTCTAGTTCACATGTTGGAAGCTAGGTTTGTTAATCTAAATCCTATAATGCAGCATATGTTCCTTAAACTTCATGATATGGAAGATGGTGAAAAGAAAGATTTTGTTCTAGAAACCTTGCTTAAAGAATTTGGTGATGTTGCTAGAGAAGCTAGAAAAGTTTTTATTCGATATAAGATGCTTGGCTATTATATTGATGTTGTTAATACACTTGAGAAACTGGAAAAAGAGAGGCTTAAGTACACTAAAGAAACTAATTATGAGGGGAAGTTAAGATACCAATACCTTTTAAGTTTGTAGGAATGCATGAGGCACTAGAAAAGAATTTTGATTGGATTGTTCCTGAAAATTTATTTGACGAGGATAGTGTGCCTAAAAGTAATGAAAGAGGAATTTCTGAAACTTATATAGATAAGATACAATGCATTGTTGAGAAAACTTCCAACCTTTCTGTTGATGCTGGCGTTAAAGAAAAGCGCTTATGGGAGACAACCCATTATTTTATTTCTGCAATTTTTTTTTTTTTGAGTCAAGGAGTTGTTTACTTCTGTAACAATTCCTTTGTATCTTTATTTTATCGCATTGTTGTGCCAAGTATTGCCTCTAATAGGAAGATGATGCTAGATTTGGATTTCTGCGCAGGAACAGATTTCTGCTGTTCACCGTTTTAATTCTGTAAAATCACAGAAAAATTATTTAAATCTGCAAATTTTTGTGCGTGATCCTCAGATATGTACGCATCTTTCGTTAGTTTAAAGTTTTTCGATCTGAGCAACGTAAGTGCCTCGAAAAAATTCGTCTTTGCGGACTGTTCTGTTTAGACAGATTCTGTCTTTTATTTTTCGCATTCTCTCTTTTACTAGTGTTGAGTGGAATTCTTTTTTAGGGTGAAGAGCTTCACATAACATCAGTGGCAGTAGCTAATGTTAAAAGTAACGGTCATGTTTGTGTCCTTATAGAACATGTGAGTTTTTGATTGTGCACTAACCCTCTAATGAGAATTACTTTGAGTTTGGTGTGGCGGAAGTTTTCAAGGGTCAAGAGAGAAGGATGATATAATGTGATCAAGAAGAGTGAAGAGCTTAAGCTTGGGGATGCTCCCATGGATCACCCCAGCATATTTCAAGAAGACTCAAGCGTCTAAGCTTGGGGATGCCCAAGGCATCCCCTTCTTCATCAGCAACTTATCAGGTCATCTCTAGTGAAACTATATTTTAATTCTTTCACATCATATGTGCTTTACTTGGAGCGTCTGTGTGCTTTTATTTTCAGTATTTTATTTTTCTTATGGTCAACTTGATTGGACCCCAGCATTCTTGATTGGGAGAGAGACACGCTCCGCTTTTTCATATGAATACTCCTATTCTTCACTTATACTTGTTGAGTATTCTTATCTAGCTATTGCTATGCTTTTAGCTCCTGTTTTGCATGCATCTCTTATTCAGAGCTGTTAGTTCTTTTAAAGAAAGTACTCTCTTGCTTCACTTATAATTGTTTGGAGAGTTTATGTTGAAATAAATTGATTGGTGTTTGGTTGGAACAGAAAATGTTGCATGTGGTAGATGGTATAATGGAAAAAGCTTACATATTCTTGTAGATCATGTATTGGATAATTTGATACTTGTCAATTGTTTTGAGTTATCAAGTAGTTCATGTTTAAGCTTTTGTATCATGTAGTTAAAACCTATTAATGAAGAACTACCGTAAAGCTCGTTGAAATTTGGTTTGCATGATTGGTATCTCTAAGGTCTAGATATTTTCTAGTAAAAGGGTTTGGTTAACAAGACAGTGTAGAGTCTTATAATGCTTGCAATATGTTTTCATATAAGTCTTGCTGTGTCGGTTGATATCCTGTGTTTGCTTCAAATAACCTTGCTAGCCTAAACTCTGTACTGAGAGGGAATGCTTCTCGTGCATCCAAAACCTTGAGCCAAAATCCATGCCATCTGTGTCCACCATAACTACCTATATGTGGTATTTCCTTGCCATTCCAAGTAAATTTTTCATGTGCTACCTTTAAACTATTCAAACTTTATTACTCCTATTTTGTGTCAATGTTTACCAAGCTCATGAGGACGGGGTGGATGTCTTTATGTCAACTGTCAAACAGACTTTACCACCGGACTAGCGGCATATACATCCGCTTATCCATTAATTTTGCAAAAAGAGCTGGCAAATGGGGTGCCCAGTCCCAATTAATTACAACTTTAACCGCTTAATTCTCTTCACATTTTTGCCCTGATTTATCAGTCAAGCAATGACAAACAGTGAAATATCTGCATGTGTAAACAAAAGAGAAAGAGGGATGATCTGCCTTGCTGGTAGAAATAACGTCCTTCATGGGAGCCGCTCTTAAAAGTCTGGTTGGCAGGGGTCATATTGTACTTTCCATTTTCTGATTCGTTGACAATTAACAAACACCTCTCAAAACTTATTTTTACTCTCTATATGATTTCAAAAACTTAAAAAGCTCTAGCACATGATTTAATCCCTGCTTCCCTCTGCGAAGGGCCTTTCTTTTACTTTTATGTTGAGTCAGTTTTCCTACTTCTTTCTATCTTAGAAGCAAACACTAGTGTCAACTTTGGTGCAACAATTTTTATATGCTTGTATATTGCACTTATTATATGCTTTGTGTTGACAAATATCCATGAGATATATATGTTGAAAGTTGAAAGCAATTGCTGAAGCTTAAATCTTCCTTTGTGTTGGTTAAATACCTTTTACTTAGAATCTATTGCTTTATGAGTTAACTCTTATGCAAAACTCTTTGATGCTTGTCTCGAAAGTACTATTCATGAAAAGTTTTTGCTTATATGATTCAGTTGTTTGCTCATTATCTACTTGCTAGCAAACTATAGACCATTGACCTGGATCACTTCATTCATAACATGTGCTTTACAATACTATTTGATCAAGATTATGATTGTAGCATGTCACCTCAGAAATTATTTTGTTTTTATCGTTTTACCTACTCGAGGACGAGTAGAACTAAGCTTGGGGATGCTTGATACGTCTCAAACGTATCTATAATTTCTGATGTTCCATGTTGATATTATACCAATTGTTACATGTTTTATATACACTTCATAGCATTTTTATGCATTTTCTGGGACTAACCTATTAACAAGATGCCACAGTGCCAGTTCCTGTTTTCTGCTGTTTTTGTATTCCAGAAAAGCTAGTCTGGAAATATTCTCGGAATTGGACGAAACTTGGACAGAACCTCCTATTTTTCCAACACGAAGACGGAGTCCAGAGGAGAGACGGAGGGGCCACGTGGCAGCCACACCATGGGGCCGCGCGGCCCCCCTGCCGCGCCGTGGGGTGGTGTGGGGCCCACGTGGCTCGCAGCCGCCGCCCTTTCGCCTATTTATTCTTCCCGACGCGAAAACCCTAAATACCCGAGCCATTATCCACGAAAAGTTCCAGAGACGCCGCCGCCGTCAACCCTAGCTCGGGAGGGTTCAGAAGCTCTTCCCGGCACCCTGCCGGAGAGGGGAATCATCACCGGAGGGCTCTACATCACCATGCCTGCCTCCGGAGTGATGCGTGAGTAGTTCATCCTTGGACTACGGGTCCATGGCAGTAGCTAGATGGTTGTCTCTCCACTTTATGCTATCATGTTTAGATCTTGTGAGCTGCCTATCATGATCAAGATCATCTTATTGTAATGCTACATGTTGTGTTTGCTGGGATCCGATGAATATTGAATACTATGTCAAGTTGATTATCAATCTATCTTATATGTTATTTATGATCTTGCATGCTTTCCGTTACTAGTAGATGCTTTGGCCAAGTAGATGCTTGTAACTCCAAGAGTGAGTATTTATGCTAGATAGTGGGTTCATGCCTCCGGTAATCTGGGAGAGT
Source organism: Poa pratensis (assembly GCA_947311845.1). Lineage (NCBI taxonomy): Eukaryota > Viridiplantae > Streptophyta > Magnoliopsida > Poales > Poaceae > Poa > Poa pratensis. The sequence continues at coordinate 19,766,478 of CAMZMU010000094.1, forward strand.
GACAATAACTTCTAAGATTGTGGATGTGCTGTTGCCACTAGGGATAAAATAACCGATGCTTAGCTTAAGGGTGCGCCGTTAGGTCTAATGCATTTGTTTACATTACGCACATTACTTAATGCAATTATCCGTTGCTTGCAACTTAATACCAACGGGGAACTCGGATGACAACCTGGCGGTGGATTATTTGTTGTATTTTGTCGTAATGCCCACATGAATATCATAGTAATCATCATGTCATATATATGCATTGTCATGCGCTCAATATTTTGTCAATTGCCCAGCTGTAATTTGTTCACCCAGCATGTTAGTTATCTTTTATGGAGAGACACCACTAGTGAACTGTGGACCCCGGTCCATTCTTTTACACTGATAATACAACCAACTGCAAACATTGTTCCTTTTCATTCTCTGCAATTTACTACTGTTTTCCACACCATACGTTTAATCCTTTGTTTTCAGCAAGCCGGTGAGATTGACAACCTCACTGTTTCGTTGGGGCAAAGTAGTTTGATTGTGTTGTGTGCAGATTCCACGTTGGCGCCGGATTCCCTGGTGTTGCGCCGTGCCATATTCCGCCACCAACAACCTTCAGAAGTGATTTCTTGCTCCTACTGGTTCGATTAAACCTTGGTTTCATACTGAGGGAAACTGCTGCTATACTGCTTCATACCTTCCTCTTGGGTCTCCCAGCGAACGTGTGATCCACGCAATCTGCGTCCTACGTCGCCAATAGCGGGCGAGTCAACAAGTGCTGAGCAACAGGGACGTGTCACAGACAGGGGCACCGTGATTATTGACACGCATGAGTTGTCGCTCGGGGAACCGGTCGTTGACGGATCGGTTGAAAATAGGACAGCGCAACGCAGCGGCAACGAATCTGCCAAAACGGCTACCGTGGCAGAGAAATTTGTCGAAACAGCCGCCGCGACAGGAGCAAGCAGTGGAACTTGCATCGCCAAGATAGGGCTCGCCACAGCAGCAAAAACGGCGGGAGTCCTGTCGTGGCAGGGAGCGGCAGCAAATCGGCCATTCAGCCGGTTTCATCTATGCAACAGCGGACCTCGGCTAACGATCACGAAGCCAGCAGCAGCCAGACCAAGCCGAGGGATCCAAAGTACACGCAGCCTAAGTGGTGTCCTCACGGGATAACCAAAACTCAGAAGAGGAAGTTGCAGCGCATGAGGAATCAGCAGAGGGCGAAACACGATGCAGAGATGTGGAGGGACGAATTCTTCGAAGGGATTCACCCGGCTCCGTCTCAAATGCGGGTGCGCAAGGCGGTAAAAAAGCTGCAGATATGGAGGTCACACCAATTCCTACACCACCTGTGGAAAACGCCGATGCTAATACATCGCTGCGTCCACCGACATGATCACGACAGCTGATGAGTTGGAGTTGGCGGATAAGCAGGAGAGCGATTTGGAGGTGGAAACCACGCCAGAGGGCGATGAGGAGATGGTGGACTTCGAGAACACACTGCCCAGGGGCAGTATGGATATTAACATGGTGTATTACTTGCCCTCTGAGCTCCATGCTACGGACGAAGAAGGAGAGGTGGCGCAGCTGGATTTCGGTCCCAAAAATGCTATCTTTGAGAAGCCACGAGAACCGGTGAATGATTTAAAACCATTGTTTATCAAGGAACACATTGATGGATCACCGGTTGCTAGGATGCTTGTTGATGGAGGTGCCGTGGTGAATTTGATGCCGTATTCTGTCTTCAAGAAGTTGGGGCTAGATGAGGATAAGTTGATGAAGACCAACATGGTGCTCAACGGATTTGAAGGCAAGGAACGGACCGAGGCCAAAGGACTTATGAGTGTTGAGCTCACGGTGGGGAGCAAGACTTTGGCCACTGCATTCTTTGTCGCTGAGGTGCAAGGTAACTACAATGTCATACTTGGCCGTGATTGGCTCCACGCAAACCAGTGCGTGCCATCCACATTGCACCAGTTCTTAATTCAGTGGGTTGAGGATGAGGTGGAGGTCGTCCATGCGGATAATTCGGCTTGCGTTGCTTTGGCTGATTCTTTGGTGGACTGGCAGCATCCCAACGCCACATGTCTGACGGGGCACGATCTTTCAGATTTTGACTTCCTTAGTGCTACAAGGAATGGTTTTATACCCGTCTCTCTAAAGCCGATAGGTGATAATTGGCTGTCCCGTTCATAGTCTAATGGATCACAACAAAGAGTGGCTGCAGAAGAGGCTCATCGAATATCGGGCCGTTGGGAACCATATGGGAGAATCTATAGAAGAGATAGAAGACATGGACAAGTTGGGACAAGGATTCACGTCGGTTGACCCGTTGGAAGAGGTGGACATAGGGATGGCTCTGTTCCTAGGCCGACGTTTGTAAACAAAAATTTGAGCGGCGATTATAAATTAGTGTTGATCGGCTTGCTAAAAGAATGTGTTGATTGCTTTGCATGGGAATATCATGAGATGCCTGGATTAAGCCGAGAGCTAGTTGAGCATCGGTTGCCAATTAAGGCCGGTTTTAGACCTCATAAGCAACCGGCTAGGAAATTTGATCCTAATATGTATGACCGAATCAAGGAAGAGATCGGTCGTTTGCTTAAAGCTAATTTCATCAGGACTTGCAGGTATGTTGTTTGGATTTCCAACATTGTGCCCGTGGAGAAGAAAGGATCTCCCAAGCTGCGGATCTGCATCGACTTCCGGGACTTGAACAGGGCTACGCCCAAAGATGAGTACCCTATGCCTATAGCTGCTATGCTTATTAACAATGCTTCTGGTCACAGGATCATCAGTTTTCTTGATGGAAATGCGGGGTACAACCAGATTTTTATGGCCGAAGAAGACGCGTATAAGACGGCTTTTCGTTGCCCTGGTTTTGTTGGTCTATTCGAGCGGATAGTGATGACCTTCGGCCTGAAGAATGCTGGTGCCACGTATTAGCGGGCGATGAATTTAATATTTCATGATCTACTTGGAGTCATACTTGAAGTTTACATCGACGACGTTGTAGTTAAATCGAGCGCTGCTGATCCCCACTTAGCCGATTTGCGCCTAGCGTTTGAGAGGATGCGGAAGTATGGACTGAAGATTAACCCGTTGAAGTGCGCATTTGGAGTATCGGCTGGGAAGTTCTTGGGCTTTGTTATTCATGAGCATGGTATAGAAATTGATCCCAAGAAGATAGAAGCAATACAGAAAGTGGAAGCACCAAAATGTAAGAAGGACGTACAGAAATTCCTGGGCAAAATAAATTATCTGAGGCGGTTTATAGTGAATCTGTCCGGGAAAGTTAGTGCCTTCACTCCTATTTTTCGGTTGAAGTCTGATTGTGAATTTGCCTGGGGGGCAAAGCAGCAAGAAGTGTTCGAGAATATCAAGCGGTGTTTATCTACCCCTCCGGTGATGAGGGTGCCCAGGCATGGAGAGCCATCTCGGTTGTACATTGCTGCAGAAGACAGCGTTATTGGTGATGTCTTAACACAAGAAACCGATTGGAAGGAGCACATTATCACTTATTTGAGCCGACGTTTATTGGATGCCGAAACAAGGTACACATTCGTTGAAAAATTATGCTTATGCTTATATTATGCTTGCACCAAGGTACGACATTATTTGTTGTCTAGCATGTGCACTATAGCTTGTCAAACCGATGTCATAAAGTACATGTTGCACAGGCCGATTTTGAGTGGTAGAATCGGCAAGTGGGCGTATGGTTTAATTGAATATGATTTGGCTTATGAATCCTTAAAATCTATGAAAGGCCAAATTGTTGCTGATTTTATTGTTGAGCATCGGATTGACAATGAGCATGAGATAGATGTTAACCTTGTTTCGCTAGTACCATGGAGACTATACTTTGATGGTTCAGTTTGTGACGATGGCCAGGGGGGTCGACATTGTCTATATTTCTCTTCATGGTGCTGTTTTTGAGGCCTCGTGTCATTTAGAATATTTCTGCACAAATAATCAAGCCGAATATGAAGCATTGCTATTCGGGCTAGAGATGTTGGTCGCCGTGGGCGCGACACATGTGGAGGCTTTTGGTGATTCGTTGTTGATAGTGCAATAAGTAAACAATATTTTTCAGTGCATCGACGGATCACTTAGTATGTATCTTGATAAATGCTTAGACATAATTGCTACTTTGGATTATTTCAATATCTCTCATGTATCTAGGCAGGATAATAGTGTTGCAAATGATTTGGCACAACAAGCATGTGGCTATCACGTCAGCCGTGGCGCATTTCATCGTTCTTATAAGCCGATGCTTGCTTTTGGTGAAATATGTGAAGCCGAATTGACCCCCATTGATTCGGCTGCTAATGAAGGGTCCAGTGCAGGTACACAAGGAGATTGGAGGAGACCTATTATTGAATACTTGCAGGATCCTAGCAAGAGGACGGACAAGGCTGTTCGGCGGTTGGCATTCAAATATATGTTGCTGGACAATGATTTATATCGCCGAACGGTGGATGACATTCTCCTAAAGTGTCTAGATGAAGATCAAGCGAGAGTTGCCATGGGAGAGGTACATGAAGGTATATGCGGTACACATCAGTCGGCTCACAAGATGAAGTGGTTGCTACGGCGTGTTGGATTTTATTGGCCGACGATGATTAATGATTGCTTCAGGTATTATAAGGGGTGTGAGTCTTGTCAGAAGTTCAGGGACATCCAATTGGCACCTGGTGCTATGCTACATCCTATTGTAAAGCCGTGGCCGTTCAGGGGATGGGGATTGGATTTTATTGGCATGATTCATCCTGCGTCCTCGAAAGGGCATCGATTCTGAAAATAAAAGTTATGCCTCATGATCTTAAAGAGGCAAAACTCTCAATGCTATACAAGTTAGAATTGATAACAACATTAGGATGCTAGCTGAGTTACATGAAAGATGGGAAAGAGAGGAAAAAGAAGCTGAAATTGCTAAACAAAGTAGTGTTGTTAAAGTTTGCACTATTTTTACTACTAAAACTGATGAACCCTCAAGTGCTAGTAAGCCTCCTACTGTTAATGGTAAGATTATTGGTGTTGGAAATGTCTCCACTTCTGCTGCAAAAAGCTTTAAACTGCCTGATAGCACTAACATTGTTCCTGATAAAAGTGCTGAAATTTTTAAGAGTGTAGGGGATAATGGTTCCATTACCTTTCATGATAATGATTTTGATTTTGATGGTTGTAACATAACTGAAGTCATTATGTTCTTGCAAAAGCTAGCTAAGAGTCCTAAGGCTAGTGAAATAAATATGGTTTTTACTAAACACATCATCAATGCTCTCATGCATGCTAGGGAAGAGAAATTAAAACGTGAAGCTTCTATCCCTACGAAGTTAGATGATGGTTGGGAGCCCATCATTAAAATGAAAATGAATGATTTTGAATGCAATGCTTTGTGTGATCTTGGTGCTAGTATTTCTGTTATGCCTATAAAGCTTTATGATATCCTTGATCTTGCACCTTTGGAAAAATGTTATTTGGATGTTCACTTTGCTGATTCTTCTATGAAGAAACCTTTGGGGAGAGTTGATAATGTTTTTATTATGGTTAACAATAACCTTGTTCCTGTTGATTTTGTGGTTTCGGATAGTGAATGCAATCCTTCTTGTCCTATTGTTTTGGGAAGACCTTTTCTTAGAACTGTTGGTGTTGTTATTGATATGAAAGAGGGGAATATAAAATTTCAATTCCCACTCAAGAAAGGTATGGAACACTTCCCTAGGAAGAGGATGAAACACCCTTTTTATACTATTGTTAGGACAAATTATGGTGTTGATGTTTCTGGTCTTGACAATACTTGATGCATGTTTCATGCCTAACTAAAAGGCATTAAAGAGAAGCGCTTATGGGAGGCAACCCATTGTTTTTACTTTTGTTATTTATTTTTGAGTCAAGGAGCTTGTTTACTTTGTAGCAACTCCTTTGTATCTTTTTTTGTTTTTTGTTGTGCCAAGAAAAGTCTCTTATGACAAGATGATACTTATTTTTGGATTACTGCACAGGAATAGATTTCTGGACGTCACCGTTTAATTCGGTAGAAACGTATAAAAAATCGTATTGATCTGAATTTTTTTGTGCGTGTTCCTGAGATGTGTACGCAACTTTCGTACGACTAGAGTTTTTATTTACGCGACGTACGTGTCCCGAAAAAAATCATCTTTACGGACTGTTCTGGTTTTGACAGATTCTGTCTTTGTTTTGCATTCTCTCTTTTACAAGTGTTGAGTGGTTTCTTTTATGGTGGAAGAGCTTCACTTAAGCTAGTATCAGTAGCTAATGTTTGAAAATATTTTCTTATGAATTGTGTCCCTACATAACTATGTGAGATTATTTGTTTTGATGCACTAACCTGCTAATGAGAAAAATGTTGAGTTTTGATGTGCAGGAAGTTTTCAAGTGTTAAGAGAGGAGGATGATATTACAAGATCAAGAAGAGTGAAGAGTTTAAGCTTGGGGAGGCTCCCATGGATCTCCCCAGCATATTTCAAAAAGACTCAAGCATCTAAGCTTGGGGGGCATCCCCTTCTTCATCAACAAACTATCAGGTCATCTCTAGTGAGACTATATTTTTATTCCTTTACATTATATGTACTTTTCTTGGAGCGTCAGTGTGCTTTTGTTTTCAGTTTGTTTTTGTTTTGTTTGCTGCTCTATACTTGTTGGATCCTAGCACTCTTGTTTGGGAGAGAGACACGTTCCGCTTTTTCATTAGAATACTCTTGTGCTTCACTTATACTTCTTGAGTATTCTTGTCTAGCTACCGCTAAAACTTCTAGCTCTTTGTTTTCATGTATCTCTTGTTTAGAGCTATTAGTTTCTTTTGAAGAAAGTACTCTCTTGCTTCACTTATATTTGTTTGGAGAGTTGTTTAACTAAGTTGATTGGTGTTTGGTTGGAACAGAAAATGCTATGCATGTGGTAGTGGTATAAAAATGCTTACATAAGTCTTGTAGATCACTGTCTTGAGTAATTTGATACTTGTCAATTGTTTTGAGTTACCAAGTAAGTAAATGTTTAAACTTGTGCATCGTGTAAGTAATGGCTATTAGTGAAGAACTACTGTAAAGCTTGTTGATATTTGATCTTTGTATCATTGGTAGTTCTAAAAGTCTAGATATTTTCTAGTGAAAGGTTTTGGTTAACAAGGAAGACAATGTGGAGTCTTATAATTTTTCAGCCATGTTTTTATATAAGTTCTTGCTGTACCGGTTGACAGTTTGTGTTTGCTTAAATAACCTAGCTAGCCTAAACTCTGTACTAAGCGGGAATGCTGCTTGTGCATCCAAAACCCTTGAGCCAAAATCCATGCCATCTGTGTCCACCATAACTACCTATTATGTGGTATTTTCCTGCCACTCCAAGTAAATTTTTCATGTGCTACCTTTAAACTATTCAAAACTGTATAACTCCTTTTTGTGTCACTGTTTACTAGCTCATGAGGAGGTGTAGTTTTACTTTATTTCACTTATTGATCAGACTTTACACACCTGGACTAGTGGCATATACATCCGCTTATCCAATAATTTTGCAAAAAGAGCTGGCAACGGGGTGCCCAGTCCCAATTAATTACAACTTTAACCAATAATTCTCTTCACATCTTTTTGCCCCTGAGATATCAGTCAAGCAATGTTCATAAGTGTGTAAACAAAAGAGAACGAGGGATGATCTACCCGCTGGTAGAAATAACGTCCTTCATGGGAGCCGCTCTTGTAAAGTCTGATTAATTGGGTTGTACTGTATTGTCTATTACTGATTCGTTGACAATTAGCATACACCTCTCAAAATATATTTTTATACTCTCTATATGCTTTCAAAAACTTAAAAAGCTCTAGCACATGATTTAATCCCTGCTTCACTCTGCGAACGGCCTTTCTTTTACTTTACTGTTGAGTCAGTTTTCCTATTTCTTTCTGTCTCCACAAGCAAACACTAGTGTCAACTTTGGTACAACAGTTTTTATATGAATTATGTGTTTGACTTATTATATTCTTTGCCTTGACAATATCCATGAGATAAATATGTTGAAGTTGAACCCAGTGCTGAAACTAAATCTTCCTTTGTGTTAAGTCAAACACTTTCATTTAGAATTTATTGCTTTGTGAGCTAACTCTTATACAAACTCTTATATCTCCATTGTCTCCAAGGTATTATTCATGAAAGTTTGCACTTGTATGATTCATTTTGCTTACTCTTTGTTTACTTGTTAGCAAACTATAGACCATTGACTTGGATCACTTCATTCAGTTCATGTGCATTACATTACTATTTGATCAAGATTATGTTGCACTACTAGGAGAAGGGTTATAGGTGGGTTGGCATTCTGTGGCGCACCCTTAATTGGTGTGCCACAGAAATATTTCTGTGGCGCATGGCAGAAGGTGCGCCACAGAAATTTTGGACTTTCTGTGGCGCATCTGACAGACATGCGCCACAGAAATAGGACATTCTGTGGCGCATGGAAGCGAATGCGCCACAGAATCTCATATTTCTGTGGCGCATGCCCACCCGTGCGCCACAGAAATAGCGTGGGTCCCACGTTCCAATTATTGGGCCAGGTCCATCTGGGGAGATTCTGTGGCGCACGTGGCCCAGTGCGCCACAGAAAGTTCATATTCTGTGGCGCACCATCCGCCATGCGCCACAGAATCGTGGATTTCTGTGGCGCACCCAACGCCGTGCGCCACAGAAAGTTGACATTCTGTGGCGCACCGAGATGCGTGCGCCACAGAATGTTGGCCCAGATCCACAAAAAGGTGGCAGCACCCACTTTCCCCATGTGACCTTCTTCATTCTCCCCCCCCCCCCATGCATCTAGCTCGAGCTCCTCCTCTCTCCCATGGCATTTTGACCATCCTATTATCCATTATTTGTTGTTAAACCTACTTTGTTTGACATAAAATTGGTGAGGGCTTGGGGAAAGCCTCCATATATATTCTCCTCCTCTCTTTTTGTCCACTATTTTCCCTCCATCACCACACACTCTCTCTCATCGATCACGGTCACGTCTCGGGAACGGATCTAGATCTATTAGGTGAGTATTGTTGGATGGGTGTTTGTTAAAGGCATGAGAAACTTGTCGGCGGGCGATTGTGTGTGTGGTTTGCATGAAGCAAACTATTTGTTGAACGGATCTATGCATGAAACTTGTGTGTGTGGTTTGCATGTTGCTGCTTGCGCCGGCGTGGTGCATGGATGTTTGCCGAAATGTTGATTCATTTCCATTTCGGTAAATTTTTGCACCACATATGTCCTACTTCTAGGGGAAGTCATGCCGAATTTTTTCGTCGAACATTTCCGACTTAATAACACATACTCTATATGTATACCGCGTAGGCGACCATGGTCATCAAGATGAGCTCCAGTCGAATCAACAACTACAAGGAAGAAGCGAAGGCGGAAATGAGTCGGTGCAACGGGTGCCAGATACGATGTCCGTGTCGAAGTTGCAAACTTGTGAGATGGATCGACCCTGATTCCGGACAATTGGAGGAACACCTGCTCAGGCGCGGTTTCATGGAAGGCTTCAATGAAGCGCCGACAGCAAATGTTGCGCCGACAGCAAATGTTGTGCCTGAAGACGAGGGCGGGCAAGATGATCGTGACGAAGGAGATGCCGACGGACATGGTCATGATGAAGGAGTAGATGGTGGTGGAGAAGACGTGAACACGCCGCAGAGCTCGCTAATGTCGGCCTTGATGGAGTCTCATGTTCAAGAACTGCTCCTCAAGGAGGCGAGGACCGTTAGAGAGAAAGCCAAGCTGGCGCAAATGGAGAAAGACGGGAAGACTCCATTGTATCCAGGGTGCCAGCCACAGGATACGCGCTTGCAAGTAACGCTTGAACACATTGCCAACTAGTATCGAGGAGGCCAAGAAAGTCGTGTGCCCTCTTGACCTACCGCACGTTAAATACCACGCCTGCATCAATGATGGCGTAATTTATCGGGGCGAGTACGAGGACAGAACCACATGTCCGGTGTGCGGCCAAGGACGGTACAAGAGCCGTGGGAAGAAAGGTCCTCAGAAAGTGGTATGGTACTTTCCTATCACTCCCCGTCTGCAGCGGTACTTCGTGGACCCTAAGGAAGCAAAGCTCATGCAATGGCATGCGAAAAGGGAGAAGACTGAAGAAGATCCGGAGAAGGGCATGATCCTTACACACCCTTCAGACGCTAGCCAGTGGCAAGAGTTGGACGCCGTCGGAAATTTCGGAGGCGACGCAAGGAACGTCAGGCTCGGTATGAGCACCGATGGACTCAATCCGTTCGGCAACCAGAGTAGCACGCATAGCACCTGGCCCGTGTTTGTATGGCCTTACAACCTTCCCCCGTGGTTGTGCACGAAGCAAAGGTATATACACATGAGTCTTCTCATTCAGGGGCCGAAACAAGCAGGTGTCCACATACATACGTATCTCGCGCTGTTGGAAGAGGAGTTAGCCACGTTGTGGGCGACCCCAGCACGTACGTGGGATGCCTACACTGGAGATTATTTCCCCATGAGAGCCGCGCTGCTCACGACGGTGCAGGACTATCCTGGTTGCTCATATGTATCGGCCCAGGTAAGCCACGGATTCTGCGCATGTGTCAGGTGCATGGACTCAACCCCGCATCTCCAGCTACCAAGGAATCCAGGGTCTTCGAAAACCGTGTACCCTGGGGCTCGAAGGTGGCTTCGCATGGATCACCCGTGGAGGAAACGCGGTGACCTGTTTAATGGTAAGGACGAGCCCGAAGGACCCCCGATCCCGAGGAGCGGCACAGAAATCGATGAGCTGTTGAATAATTGGAAGGAGTGCCCCGCGTCGGGAAAGAAACGACCGAAGGTAGATCCGCTGCTGGGTGTATGGAAAGCGAGGTCTGTTTTCCACAACTTGCCCTACAAGACGCCACATAGCCTCGATATGATGCACATTACGAAGAATGTCACCGAGAGTCTTCTTGGCACTCTTTCCAACATGCCGGAAAAGACCAAGGATGGGATGAAAGCAAGATACGATCTGAAATGGCTTGGTGTCAGGAAAGAACTTCAGGCCCCCGATAGCGATGACGATGATGATGATGATCAGACGGAAGGGACTCAAGGTCGCCGCAAAAGGGTAAAGAAGAACACTGTGGTGCTTCCCGCTACGTGCTTCACTATGAGTCCGGAGGAGCTCGAGCAATTCTACAGGTGTCTTCTAGGAGTCAAATTTCCGAATGGTTACGCGGGGCAGATAAGCAGATATCTGGACGGTACGAAGAAGAGGTTTAGCGGGATGAAGTCTCACGACTGTCACGTGTTGTTGACGCAGGTACTTCCCGTTGCGATTCGAGGGATAATGGACGAGCACGTCCATGATACGCTGCTTGCCCTTTGCAACTTTGTCGACGTCATCAACAGGAAGTCGATCGGGGTGAAGCAGCTCGACAGGCTACAAGAAGAGATCGAGCTGGTACTATGCGAGCTCGAGATTTACTTCCCGCCAGCATTCTTTGATATATGCGTGCATCTCCTTCTCCATGTCGTTGATGACATCAGGCAGCTAGGGCCAACGTTCATGCACTACATGATGCCGTTCGAAAGGATGAACGGTGTCATGAAAGGATACGTTCGCAACAGGGCCCGTCCAGACGCAAGCATGGCCAAGGGCTTTCTAACCTACGAGTGCATCTCGTTCTGCCAGAATTATCTAAGCACCGAGAACCAGGATGTAGGTCTGCCCACGAGGAAACACTTCGACAGGCTCAATGGATATGGTCACCGAGAGGGCGCCAGCTCAATCTTTGTTAGCATGCAGGGTCGAAAGGACGACTTCGAAAGGGCTCACCGGGTCGCGCTACAACACTTGCAGCTGATCGAAACTTGGGTGGAACAGCACAAATGCTTACTCGAGAAATATTACAGCAAACTGGGCCGGCCGAGGAAGAAGGGAGACGTAACCAGAGAGCACAACTCCAGCTTCACGCGTTGGTTCAAGCAAAAGCAACTGGAGCTAGCAAAGAGGAAACCGCCATCTACTGGAGATGAAAACCTCATATTCTCCTTATCACGGGGTCCCTCGCACAACGTAAAGACCTATCAGGCGTACGACATCAACGGCTACAGATTCTACACCGAGGAAAAGGACAAGAAGTCGGAATATCAAAACTCTGGAGTAACTATGCTATCCTACGGCGATGAGGAGGCTACTGTCAAGGAAAGATACTTCGGAAGGATTGAGGACATATGGGAGCTCAACTACTGTGGAGAGGTGGTGCCAATGTTCTGTGTAAGATGGGCCAAGGACGTCGTCAAAGAAGGCCGGCATTTCACCACCATGGTAATACCCGATGCCAAATCGAAGAACGCCTCCGCGAAAAATGAGCCATGGGTACTCGCTAGCCAAGTTGAGCAATGCTTCTTCATTACCGACCCGTCAAAACCTAGCCGTGTTGTCGTGAGGAGGGGCAAGAGGAGCATCGTCGGAATGGAAGGAGGCACCACCGAGCAAGAAATGGACAACGAGCCAAAGATCGAGGAGGAATTCGACAAGTTCTTCGACATGCCTACTACTAGTACACAAAGAAGGAAGACCTCCCTACCTACCAAAGGTTGTCCGTTCACGCGAAGAAATCTCAAGGTGACCGGCCTAAAGTTTTCAACCGCGAAGAAGGGAAAGAAGAGAAACTAGCTCGCGGAACCGAGACGAAGAAGAGACTTTTTTGGTGTATTTAATTTGTGTGTGTGAGAGACAATGGAAGCATTTATATGTATGATCATGAATATGTATGACATTGTGTGTGAGACAATGCAAGAGCATATATATGTATTAAATGAATTGAATTAATATGTGTGAGACATTGTGTGTATTTTGTAACCAAAAATACCTTAAGGAAAAAAATAAAGAAATAAAAAGTGGCGATAGAATTCTGTGTTAAATCTGGCGATAGAATTCTGTGGCGCACCGCGTCAAGGGTGCGCCACAGAATCTCCTAATTCTGTGGCGCACCGCGTCAAGGGTGCGCCACAGAATCTAAGAATTCTGTGGCGCACCTCATAAAGGGTGCGCCACAGAATTATTTTGCCCACACTTACATGTGGGCCCTCCTATGCGCCGCGGCCTCACTCGCATCCACTCGCGAAAACGCCTAAGTCCCAAACAACTACTCCCGCGCGCGCGCCTCGCCGTCCTCGCCGTCGCCGTCGACGAGCGCTCCGGCCGCCCTCGCCGTCCTCGCCGTTGACCTCGCCCTCGACGTCCTCGCCTCCTCCGCCCCTCCCTCCCCCTAGCAGCCTCCGCCCCTCCCTCCCCCTTGAGCGTCGAAGGCTGCAGGACCTCCACGACGCCGCCGCGGCTGCAAGACCTCCACGACGCCACCGGCTGCAGGACCTCGACACCGGCTGCCCCTCCACGACGTCGCTGCCCTCTCCCTCCCCTTCCCGCTCGAGGTGCTTCCCCTTCCCCCTTCCTCCCTCCCCTTCCGAAATCGTGCAAGCATGGTGTTTGTAGAAATTCACAACCGAAACTTGCTGTTAATTTCTGGTGCCACTGCCGATTGGTGTTTGTGTGATACTAATTGATACTAATTGATCAATCGGTGTTTGTGTGATACTAATTGATCCGTGGAGAATATATCCTTTTCTTGCCCTTTTCTTGCCCAATGAACTGAAAAATCCACTTTGATCTTGCATGCCCTCATAGAACTCGTGACTGTTTGCTTGGTTCAGTGGTTAAAGTAGTACACTCAGTGCCAAAAATCTGAAATTGCCCATAGTATTTTTCAGAGTAATACAATAATTTTTTCAAAAGCAATGTCGCACACTGATCAATAATCCACAAAGAAAAGACATGCAATGCTATTATTTGGACATGCTTATGTTCCTTACCGAGCAGACTAGAAGTAACTTCGTAAAAAGCTAGCTTTGGCATAGGTCACTTCTTTTCTTGCCCTTTTTCTGGTGCATTTTTCAGTGAAACATCATTTAGATTATATACCATCCAAATAATAGCCACTGCCACTATGGTGTTACTGCCACTATGGTGTTGGTTTGGTACACACAAGCTTGAACTGCCACTATACTGAGATAAAAATGCAGCAAGATAAAGTAGAAAGACAATAGTATAATAAATATTCTGCATAAGTGCTACTGCCACTATGGTGTTGGTTTGGTACACACAAGCTTGAAAAGCTCACTGGTATCTTGAAAAGCTTTAAGCTGATGGCCTTGTTTTTAGATAGCTTTGCATCATGCCATACATGATACATGCATCTACCTGTGTGAACCTATGCTCATTTTTCTTTTTGCATGACAGTAGGATTGAGCATGATTATCTCTCTCGCTAAATCATGGTTTTGTTAATTTATTGCAGCACCACGAGGAGCACCTCCACCACGCCGATCTCGGACCCGAGCCTCCCTTCCCTACCCGAGGTACTAGTAGTTCCTCTCTCCCTCGATGTGGATGTGGTGATGTATGTGCATGAGGATATGTGTCCACGACCATCGTGTCGTGGTTGTTTGTGCTCCGACCATCGTGTCGTGGAGATGCCGGACGGAGATGCCGTCCGGAGATGTGGATATTTTTTGTGAAATGTTTGCAGGTACCCCGTGAGGCCCTTGAGATTGCCGGAACGTCGATTAACTTCCGTTCCGGCAAATTCGGGTACTCCATATGTCCTATTTTTAGCAAAGGTCATGCCAAAAAATTTCGTGAAATTTAGCATGACTTTGCTAAAAATAGGACATATGGGGTATTGCGGCTAATGCATGGGCCGGGGTATCTTAGTACTAAATTAAGTGATGCTTTGTTATATTTGTTGTACTAACATTTTGCCTCTTTTTAATGTAGTGCAAACATGTCCTCCGAGGCCGGCCCTTCTGAGAAGCACATGAGCGTCGAAGAACAAGCTAGACAAAAGAACATATCGTTCTGGGAATTGAACCCGCAGATGGAGGATGCGGAGGCCGCCGAACTGGCTCGTGACGGCGATGGTGACTTTCAGTTAGAGTCTGCCGAAGCCACCACCACCGATGGAGAACCCACCAGCACGGATGTCGGGGGTGGCGACCACACGGATGGCGGTGGTGGTAGTAACCCGCCTGCTAAGAGGCCTGCTAAGAGGCTTAAGAAGCCGAGGAAGGACCGGACACCGCAAGCGGTCGGCAACATCACAGACACGTTCACTAAGGTCTCCTTAAGTGGCCAACCACTGGAGCCTAGGGACATCGCAAAAGGGTACGGCATGCAACTAGGGTGCATCCTCCGGGAAAACGCATCGATCAACACGTATGACCTCAGGAATCCGGAGAATGAGGCTTTGCGCAATGACCTCCTCAAGAAGCTTCACAAACGATATATTTTCCCGGCTGATGAAACAAAAAGGTGGACAACTTCGCCATCACGAAGATGAACACCGCCTTGACAAGCTGGAGAGGCCGGGTGAAGGCGAAGATTCTTGAAAAGGGTCTTAGCTGGGAGGAGATCAGTGCCAAAGAGCCGTACCTCGAGAAAGACGATTCGATATATTCAAGGCATCCTTGTCATCTCCGGAGGCTGAAAAATGGACCGAGTGGGGGAAGAACATGCGGGCACTGAACTTAGGTAACCACCATTTGGGAAGCGGCGGTTACGCAGGAAAAAAGCCCGTTTGGGACAAGGAGGATGCCGAGGTTGCGAGACTTGGGAAAGAGAACCCGTGGCATAAATTCACGGACGAGCAAGTTAGGAACTTTGTTCGGTCCCGCTACTATCTGAAGCCGGGGACGGGGGAATTCGTTACCGACTATGAAGATGTGTTGGAATTCGAGAAAAAGCTGGTAAGGAACTTAATTACCGCGGATATCTCAAAGTCCATTTGCGTTGATTTCTACATGGGTTCACGTTTATTTCCTTTGTCCGCAGGCGGCTGAGTTGGAGATTGAGGCTGAGGCCGGCCCGTCGTCCCAGGAGCCTCCGGCCGGCCCGTGGGACACGACTTTCAACCGGGTGATGAACGTTTACAAGGGGAGGGACAAGTCAAAGCCGCCGACGTCAGCTGGCCGTGTGACCGGCTTTGGTACGGCGATGAAGTTCACCGAGTACTACAGCACGGACACCGAGAAGAAAAAGGAGAGGAGGAAGCCGGCTAAAGATAGAGCCGAGGTTCTCGAGCTAAGGAAGAAGCTGGACGCACTAGAGGCCGAGAAGGTGGACTCCAGCGTGGTGGACAAGCTAGTGGCCGAGAAGGTGGAAGAGAAGCTCCGGGCTTTGTTACCCGATGCATTGGTGCAGGGGATAACTGCTTGGCATGCGGGAGGTCAACAGGGGCCGATACACGTGCCCAGCTTCGCCGGCAGCACCTCCAGCAATAACGTGTCGCCGGTCCTGCCGACCCCACCGGTGCCCCCTGCCGTGGAGCAACATACACCAACGCCGGAGAATAATGATAATGCACACGAGCGGCCGGAGATTGATAGGCCGGCCGCCGGCACCGGCGCCCTTGTCTCGACATTAGCCGAGCTCAACGCCGTCACCAAGGTAACTAATTAGTATGTGTGTGTGAGGCAATGGAAACATATATATGTATGATCATGAATATGTATGATACATTGTGTGTGAGACTATATATGCCTTATCTCATGGTGCCCGCTATGTGTTGACTCCCAGGACATGCCTTGCATACTCCTGCATAGGGTGGGGGCCGACGGCGAGTTGAAGGAAGTCGCAAGGGCCTCGACCGTACAACCTTTGACCCGCGATATCCACAACGTCCGAATGAGCGAGCTCGTGATGAAAGTAAATGTGAAGGAGGTACTGCCTGAGTTCTGTGACATCGACCCCCCTAAGCAACCTCAGGGAGCCGAGAAACACATGAAGCTTGGCGAATGCGGGCAGTGGATGCTGGAATGGCCGAAGACCCAAATTCGTCTTGGGGATGTTCTTCAAGGGGCCAGGCGCACCGGCGGCGCCACCTCGAGGCCCCGAGCCCCGATCGTTCGGCCCCCGCCGAGGCGGACAAAAAAAGATGCTGCGGATGAACCGGCGCCACAAGCAGCCGTCACCACCACCCAGACGGAACCGCCGGTCGCCGCCACCGCCGGCCGGAAGCTACCGCCGGTCGCCCCCACCGCCGGCCGGAAGCTACCGCCGCCGGTCATCGCCGCCACCAACCGCCACAAACAGTTGTTGGGAACGTCTTCCCCGCAACCGTCCAAGGTTAGTTCTGACTTTCCGAATTCCCCGACTTTCCGACTTTCCCGACTAACGGATGTGCTATTGTTTATGTTTTAGGACAAAGCCGTTGCACCTCAACTTGGTGGCAACGACGACAATGTTGAGGAGGATGATGATAATGATGTAAACGTCGATGACTACATCAACACTGGCGCCGCCGCGGATGATATGTTCATGCCTCTTATGGATGAAGAACCCTTCCGCGACCACCACATTCAACCTGCTCGTCCCACTTCATGCACACAGCGCCTGGCCTTCACCGACACGCCTCCGGATGCCGGCGATCATCAAGCTCAACCGGGTAACATTTTCAGCCCTACCACACTGAAAGAAACAGTTAAAGCGGGGTTCACTGCACCCCCACAATCCCCAGAGAAGAAGAAAAAGAAGAGTCATCAAAGGAAGAGAAAAGCATACTCTGCGAGCCAGCAAGATCCTAAGATCCGGGGTCCTGAAGACACGAATCCACAAGGCTACTCCAGAGTTCATGAAGCTGGTAAATCTATCTTGTCCGGGGACATGCTCCGCCTTGCAGAAGGACCCATGATTACTTTGCAGAATATATCTTGTATCTAGAGGAGACCCTTCTTAAAGAGAAGAACCCAGGTTACCCGGCGTTCTCGGTCAAGGTGCCAAAAGAGTTGGTGGACTTCGTCCAGGAAGACCCCGCAGATGTGTTCTTCATAGCGTACGAGGACATCTTCAACCTGTATCACTCCAAACGGCTGGACTATAACATGGTCCGCCTATATGCTCTCGATGCGGCGATGAAGATCAGGAGAGATGATACCCCGTACATCGCGATAGTGGATCCCTACTACATGCGCGACAGCCATCTGGTGGAAGGATCAACAACACGGGAAACGGCCAAGGAGTACCTCGTTAGGGTCTTCCTGGCCAACAAGGAGAAGACCGCCCTTCTTCTGCCTTACTTTTTCGAGTAAGTACACATCTGCTCGCCACCGTCCTATCTTATGCCTTCTTGTACATTTCTTCCATCGCTGATCCTTTGTCCAACATTCTGCTTCAATTGTGTTGAGCAGGGACAAGTACTGCGCACTCATCCACGTATCCCCGAGGTGGTCCGTTGCCACTTATTTGGACTCGGGGAATAAATCCCAGCCGAGATCATACAACAGAATAAAGGGTGTTCTCGATGACGCTCTCGAGGCCTATGCCAAAAAGGGCGGCCCCTTCCATAAGAAGTCGGAATTTTTCACGGAGGACGACAACACACACAAGTTCTTGCATGGGACCGGATTCCATTGCGTCAAGCAACTGGATGGCAGTGTGATGGAGGCCTACTATGCCCTCCGTCACCTTAAAACGATTGTCCGGGATTGCGAGAAAACGAAGATTGCATCTAATCTCGCAGAATACACCAAAATGGCGGAAGGTCTCACCGATGCTGATTATAGACAAGACTTCCATCGCATCCGGCTGCAGTTAACAAATATCATCCTCGACGATGTCATGCACGCCTCAGGGTCCTTCCACTTCCGCTTCGGTACGTAGGATGTATTATAAAAGATAGCCTTGCTAAGCATTACTAGCTAGTGTGTACTTTTTTGTAGAAGTGCATGTGTAGGGTTATATATTATATATATGCTATGCTATGAAACCCAAATAGGATAGCCATATGATTTCCAACCATGACAACATTGATTGATCGTCTTGCCTCTATACTTAGATGAACAAATTATACTCTATGTATATCACTAACCAATATATATCCCAATCCATCTTCAGCGTTGTCTCAGAAGGAAATGGAAGAACGACTAGCGGCGCAGAATGACACCAGGGAGTGGAGGACGAAAGGGGGCATTCTACCGTTCCCGGCGCCGCTCAAGAAGAGGAAGCCATGATATGCATGCATGCTCCCGCGCGCTCTTGCTCACCATCATCGCCGATGTGTACTACATTTGATCCTAGTTAGGCGGTGAACACTTTATTTGTAATGTGTAGTGTGAAATGATGAACTTTTGTTTCTATCATAACTAATATATTGTGTAAATTAACATTCGGCACTTTTGTGACTATGTGTATGTATCTCGGGCACACTAAGTAATATGTGTGATGAAATAGTGATTAATGTGTGTCTGTTTATATACCTGTCAAATATATCTGTATTTCTGGATAAATCCTGTATAAATCCTGTATATACCTGTATTTATACAGCAAAATGAAAAAAATACCTGTAATACTGTTTCATATTTCTGTGGCGCACGCTTTTATTTTTTTGTGGCGCACCGGGCGTGGGTGCGCCACAGAATTCTTTGCTATGTGGCCTACCGTGCTATTTCTGTGGCGCACGGCCTGGGTGCGCCACAGAAAGTGGGTTTCTGTGGCGCATGCCCATGGTGCGCCACAGAAAACAAATTTTAGTGGCGACGATTCTGTGGCGCACCCAGCAATTCTGGGGTGCGCCACAGAATCTCAATTGGGTGCGCCACTGATAACCCTTCTCCTAGTAGTGTTGGTAGCATGTCACTTAAAAAATTATGTTGTTTTTATCGTTTACCTACTCGAGGACGAGCAGGAACTAAGCTTGGGGATGCTTGATACGTCTCAAACGTATCTATAATTTTTGATGTTCCATGATGTTATTATATCAATTGCTACATGTTTTGTTTACACTTCATAGCATTTTTATGCATTTTCTGGGACTAACCTATTAACAAGATGCCGAAGTGCCAGTTCCTGTTTTTTGCTGTTTTTCTCTTTCAGAAAAGCTAGTAGCAAAATATTCTCGGAATTGAACGAAACAAAAAGGGACGCTCATATTTTCACCGACACGATCAGAAGCCAGAAGGGGAGACGGAGACGAGCCACGGGGCCGCCTTGCCACCCTAGGGCGCGGCCAAGGGTGGGTCTGCGCCGGGCCCTGGCGAGGCTGCCTCACGAAGCTTCCGACGTCGCCCTTTCGCCTATATATTCCCGATGTTCAGTGTACCCTAAAAACACCGATCATATTCCATAAAAAGTTCCGCTGCCACCGTCGTCGCCAACTCTAGATCGGGATGGTTCTGAAGCTCTTCCCGACACCCTGCCAGAGGGGAGATCATCACCGGAGGGCTCTACATCGCCATGCCTGCCTCCGGAGTGATGCGTGAGTAGTTCATCCTTGGACTACGGGTCCATAGAAGTAGCTAGATGGTTGTCTCTCCACCTTTTACCTCCATGTTTAGATCTTGTGAGCTGCCTAATATGATCAAGATCATCTTATTGTAATGCTACATGTTGTGTTTGCTGGGATCCGATGAATATTGATACTATGAGCAAGTTGTTTATCAATCTATATGTTTATGTTGTGTAGATCTTGCATGCTCTCCGTTGATAGTAGATGCTTTGGCCAAGTAGATGCTTGTAACTCCAAGAGGGAGTATTTATGCTAGATAGTGGGTTTATGTCTCCAGAAATCTGGGCTCGAGTTGACAGAAACGACTAAGGTTGTGGATGTGCTGTTGCCACTAGGGATAAAACAATGATGCATTGTCTACGTGTCATTTGCATTGTTTACATTACACACTTTACTTCATGCAATAATCTGTTGTTTGCAACTTAATACTGGAAGTGATGCGGATGATGACCTGAAGGTGGATTATTTAGGCATAGATGAGTTGGATAGCAAGTCTATGTACTTTGTTGTAATGCCCAATTAAATCTCATAATGAACATCTTGTCATATATTGCATTGTGTCTATTTGTCAATTGCCCAGCTGTAATTTGTTCACCCAGCATGTTAGTTATCTTTTATGGAGAGACACCACTAGTGAACTGTGGACCCGGTCCATTTTCCCTCATACTGATAAAACCACCTACTCAATCATCTGTTCCTTGTTACTTTCTGCAATCACTACTGTTTTCCACACTGTGCATTTAATCCTTTGTTTTCAGCAAGCCAGAGAGATTGACAACCTCTTTGTTTCGTTGGGGCAAAATAGTTTGGTTGTGTTGTGTGCAGGTTCCACGTTGGTGATCGAGTAACGGCGCCCATCAACAACCTTCTGAAGAACCTCCGTGTCCTCCTGGTTCGATAAACCTTGGTCATATTTCAAGAGAAAACTGCTGCTGCACTACATCATACCTTCCTCTTGGGGTCTCCCAACAAACGTGTGAACTACACGCCATCATCTCTCCACTTTGTGCTATCATGTTTAGATCTTGTGAGCTGCCTATCATGATCAAGATCATCTTATTGTAATGCTACATGTTGTGTTTGCTGGGATCTGATGAATAGTGATACTATGATCAAGTTGTTTACCAAGAGGGAGTATTTATGCTAGATAGTGGGTTCATGCCTCCAGTAATCTGGGCTTGAATGACAGAAACAACTAAGGTTGTGGATGTGCTGTTGCCACTAGGGAGAACACAATGATGCTATGTCTACATGTCATTTGCATTGTTTACATTACACACTTTGCTTAATGCAGGTATCCGTTGCTTGCAACCTAATACCAACAAGGGACACGGATGTTAACCTGGCGGTGGATTATTAGTCATAGATTAGCTGGATAGCGGTCTATGTATTATGTTGTAATGCCCAAATAAATCTCACAATAAACTATCTTGTCATATACTGCATTGTCATGCCCTCATTATTTGTCAATTGCCCAGCGGTAATTTGTTTACCCAGCATGTTAATTATCTTTTATGGAGAGACACCACTAGTGAACTGTGGACCCCGGTCCATTCTTTTACACTGATAAAACCACCAACTGCAATCATCTGTTCTATGTTACTTACTGCAATTATTATTATCCACACCATACGTTTAATCCTTTGTTTTCAGCAAGCCAGGAAGACTGACAATCTTCCTGTTTCGTTGGGGCAAAATAGTTTGATTGTGTTGTGTGCAAGTCCACGTCAGCCACCACATTCCCTAACATTGCGCCGTGCCATATTGGGTGCTGCTGACACCTTCTGAAGCTCTCTTGATTCCTACTGGTTCGATAACCTTGGTAGAATTACAAGGGAAAATTGCTGCTGCACTACATCATACCTTTCTCTTGGGGTCTCCCAACGAACGTGTGCTTTCACGTCATCAAGCAAGTTCTTGCAAGTTCCATGGTGTCTTGGCTCTACACCAAATGTATCATGTACAAGAAAATTTATCAATATTGTCTCGTGGCAGTGATTCTCCTACACTATGACACCACAATGATTAGTTGGCTTCTGATGTAGCAGCTTGATTGAGGTTAGCTATGTTACTGAACATGAAATTACTTCTGGATTTGCCTAACTGGTTTCGAATCTGGTAAATTTTTATATACCTCATTCATGTGTATTGTTGTGTTCTCCTTTATCTGGTCTCTCCATATGTCCCTTGTCCAAATTGTGCTTGTTCGGTAAGACGGATGGAAGATGCTGCGATCGCCGGGGGCGGTCTGACCTACCCCTTCGCATTGTGTCGACGGCCTTCTAAACTCTTACTCGCCTTATGTTCCTCTCTCTGAACCCACAATATTTTGGTAGTTTATTAATTATGCATTCGAACTTGGGCAGGGCGGCGCATTCATCTACTTCAGTTCTGTTTTAGTGAAATCAAAGTGGTACTGTGAACATGCAACACATTAAGCTATACAAAGAACATAACCCTTTTATTGTACCATGCTTTTAGTGTTGCAGACAGCAAGGCATAATCAATTTTCCTTATAATTATTTTAGGAAATAGGAGATTGTGTTCTACACTTCACTAGACAAAATATCTGTATGAAATTTTAACAGGATTTGTATTAATTGTAGTTTCTCTCTAGAATTGAATTCCAGTATTCATAAAATTTGGGTATTTTATTCTACTTTCCTAGAAATAACAACTCAATGTGGCCAGATTACTTGTTCATCTTTCTGTAACCTCCATGGTTTCTTGGCTTGGCAGCAATTCTACGGAGCATAACAATAATAATCTAAATTGTCTCTGGCCAGCCTTCTGTTGGTGTAATGCGAGGCCTATAGAGTACAGTGATGGTTCGGATTACTAAGATTATTCTTATGTTTCATCTGTTATACAATAAATACAGTATTATTAAGACAAATGCTTTATTCAGGAAAGGATCCTCATTATTTCCAAGGTACACTGGTACCTGCCATGCATGATGGTGCATAGCCTTTTATTTTGCTACACTTGTTTGCTTTGATGTTTATGTTTGTGTGGACTGTGGTGGATGATGGAGGAGGTCTTCATGTTGTAGGCCTATTTATAGACATGATGGAATGTTTTCTTGCTAAGGCATGTTTGCGTGTTTTTCGAATTGATCATCTAACTTCCAGGCGAGATTGATAATCTGTATGACTCATCACTAATCACTTTAATTACATGTCATGCATAGATCTTGGATTGCATCTTTTTGTGAAACCCATTTTGTAATCTTGTACAGGTTGTTAGATAAATCGGCTTTTGCCCTCACTTGTTCCATGCTCTTGGGGAAGTTAATAGTGTACCATCTTGTTTCAGCTGTTTAGAAATATCATATCATCAAACCTTTACATGTGAAGACGTGTTCCGCACTTCACTAAATGTTCAATAAACCCACATTGGTAGATCATGGAATGACTCATAAAATGTGCTTTACATGTGAAGACTTGTTCCACACTTCACTAAATGTTCAATAAACCCACATTGGTAGGTCATGGTATGACTCATAAAATGGACTTTACATGTCAAGGGAATGTCGTGGATCTATGCTCTGGTGTTATGAAGCTGAACCAACTTTCTTTTCTTTCGTAAGATGAGGATATGGATGTGTGCGTCATGAGCTATGAGTTAAGCTTTCAAGGTCGTGTAGGCCATGATTTGGCAATAAAATGTCCGAGTTACGTTGTTCACTAGACGAGGGTGACTCCTTTCCAAAATAGGATGCCTATAGTTTTTGGTCAAAGACAAAAAAATGAACTTTGAGTAACTATATGGAAATATATATATCAACATCCACATATCAAATTCATACAATATGAAAATATATACCAAACTGCAACCAGGCTTCAGCCAATAAACAATTGGATATCCAAGACATTCAATAATGTAATCAATTACAGCTTGGCGCCAAATTTGGGTATGACATTCATCAAACCAATCCACTTTCTCTTCTAATTAACAACGGTTACTGCCGGTGTCACAAAAGAACGCACCATGATGAACTTCAACGTTGAATTTATCAGGACAAAGAGCTACATTGCAAAAAAAAAAATCCATTTTGAGAAACCCTAGCTCGGCAGTGAAATAATTTAACTATTTCAAGCAATTATCAGTCGAATTAATGGGTTACATTGCTCTACATGCTAAGTCTACGACACAATGAGCCATCTAAAGCAAGCACACAGCTAAAATTTGGGAGCTCGGAGCAAAAAATGACAGATGTATAGTTCATATCGTAGTCTGGAGCGGGGGCATCGGGAGCTCGTCGATGCGGGGGCGGGAGATGGGCAAACTCATTCTCCACCTCAGCTGGTTGCGGGTCCTCCTTATTCAACGACGGCGGCGAGCCATCCTTCTTATTCAGCGAGCCACCATCACACTTGGCGCCCGGAGGCCGGATCTGGACGCTGCGCGTGCGCGGGCCGGACTGCCTCCTCCTCCACCTCTGCTGATGGCGGAGCATCCATCATCTTCAGCGACGCCGACATCCACCGTCGGGTGACAGCGCCGACGCACTCGGAATCGCCTGGACAAGAGCTCTCCACTCGCGGGATTTAGTCGGTATGAATAAGTGAGAAGACAAATAAATCCAAGGATTTTTTTTGCAAAATATTACCGTGCATGTCTGTTCTTTGACAGCATCAGAGGCCAAATCATCAAATGTCGTCAGGTTTGCGACGGCGCCAAACCGGAGTGACCAATAGTTTAAGATTTGGCAGCTTGGTCGCTTTTCGCGTTTCGTAACTTGGTTACCAAAACGCACATTCGTGGCCTGGACTGAAGTATAAAAGTGTGCTGCATTCCGTTTATAGATCCGTTCATAGTACAGTATATTCTATAACATGGTTCTTATAATTTGGTAGAACATCCATCTATATATCTGCAATAATAGCTAGCCTGGACATTGTTCATTTCTATAAAAAAAATCTGATTTTTTAAAATGGTTTGGATTTAAAGAATGGTTCCAATTTTTGAAATTGTTCCTTTTAAAAAATGGTTCAGTTTACAAATGGTTCAGTTTTGAAAAATGTTATTTTTTGAAAACTGTTCTGGTTTTAAAAAATGTTTCCAATTTTTGAAAATGTACCTTTTTAATATGGTTCCTGTTTTGAAAAATGTTCATTTTTTAAAATGGTTCTAATTTTGAAAATATTCATTTTAAAAATGGTTAATTTTTTGAAAAAATTCTGATTTTTTTAAAATGCTTCAAATTTGAAATATTTAGATTATTTAAAAAACTGATTAAAAACAAAAACAGAAAACAAGATGTATCTTTTGGGCTTTTCGTCGGCAGTTTCAGTTTTCGATCGGGCGAAGCGGAACGGGCCTTCGCGACGTAGTGGGCTCGTCAAACAGACGCACGCGGACGCATCGTACGATACTGACTCGCTAAGAGCGATAGGTAGGGGAGGGACCTCCTGCCTCGCTGCCCCACCCTGCCCAAGCCGCCACCTCCGTCGGTCCGCCGACCGGCCATCCCTCTAACCCCCCAACCCCTGCAGCCCCTAACCTAACTCCGGTCACCGGTCTCGACGCAGTCACCGGCGAGCTCCCCACGCACACTCGCACCCCCTTTGATAAGGTTATTCCTCGCCTCCACCGGCGACGCCGCGGACAGCCGCGTCGTCCCCGTCTCCAGCGAGGTCCTGGCCTCAACTCCGCGGGGCGCCGCGTTGTCCCCATCGTCGGTGAGTGCTGCGCGTGGGCGTGGTCGTCTTTAGGGCTGGACTAACGAGCTGCTCGGATCTCGGCTCATTATGACTCGTGATCGTTAAGACTCGGATCGTTAAGCTCGTTAAGTATAACGAGCTAAATTTAAAGATTGGCTCGATTTGTTATATGTTCGCGAGCGCTCGCGAGTAGCTCGTTAAAACTCGTTAAGAAGATGTATTAGGGTATTCAGCCAATTAAGCAAGATATCAAGAAAGAATCAGGAGCAACAAATGTTGGACATAGAGATATACTTACAAACATATGCTGACATGCTTTGTCAAAGACCTACCGTGTGTAAAAATATTTAAAAGATGCAGATTTGCTGCCTACTGCCACGATTTGTAGCCTACTGGCATGTTACTAACGAGTTTAACGAGTAGCTCGGAAAACTCGTTAGTTTGATTGTTTAACTCGTTGGTGTTAACGAGGTAAAAGTGCTGCTCAGCTCGATTCATTAAGAAAATAAGTCGAGCTCAAACGAGTCGAGTTACCGAGCGCTCGTTAAGCTCGCTTCGAGCCTTATGTCCAGCCCTAGTCGTCTTCCTCCATGCGATGCTCTCGTCCGGTCATGGATTCACCTGCTCCGCGCGTGATGGTGGGCCGGCCCACGTGAGGCGAGGAGGCACGCGGGGGTACGCGGCGCGACCATCTTTTCCCGCTAAAGGCGTCAAATAGGATTTGCCGGTAGGGGAACCATGTTGGTTGCTGCTTCAGTTGCTCAGTAATTGTAAGTGCCAACTTGGGCCCTCAGTATCGGCCCATTTTTCGGGTTGGGCTTCTGCGATTGGGTTCAAAACGTCGCGAGGTGTTCATGGCCGACGAATCGATCGAAAGGAGCTGCTCCTTCCGTCCATTCTGGTCGGAGCCATCGATACCGGCTGACGGGGCGTGTGTCCATGGCCGGAGGAAGTCGTCGCCGCCGTAGACGGAGAGAGCGGCCGCCGCATCCCGCCGCGCCCGCGGCGGCACCAGATAGTCTCGGCATCAGGTCTGCATGCTCACCCTCGCTTGTCTCTTCCGTTTCTCGATCCAAGCTTAGTCGCCATCGGACTGCTGTCTCGATCCAAGCTTAGTCGCCATCGGACTGCTGTCTCGATCCAAGCTTAGTCACACTCGCTTGTCTCACCACGATGCAGCTGCCCTGCCCCCCTTGAACTGAACGAATCCAAGCTATTCAGTTGGTCTTCCTCATGTTCATGGTGCTGCCCTGCCACTAGAAATCCTCAATTTCTGTTCAGCGACAAAGAAGTCTGACTGCAGAACGATTTTTATACGATCTGGTCGGCCTCTGCTGACTATTTGCTTAGTTGCCTCACAACCACTTGTGCCACTTGGGATTTGGGATAGCAAGCTTTTAGGGTTAATGGACATGATCTGTTCAAAGGGGAATTGAAAATTCTGCCTAGGCGGTTTTCTGAAAAGATGGTCTATGGGGTTACATACTAGATGCAATCATGTTGCTGTACAAATTGTCATGCTGTAGATGGTTCTGATTCTGAATGAAGTTTACCATTGTTGGTATACAGCTTACCGTGGGAATATTTAGGGTACAGTTAAGTTGCCATTTTTGTTTGCCGTATGGTGTAGTAAGTATAATACCTCATTTCAAACAGTTTACTAGGAGTAGTTCATATATATGACTTCTTTGTTCTGGTCCATTGATCTTGATTTTTTTTCCGTTGACAGAGAAGTTGTTGTTGCAGAGGAGCTATCTAAGAAAG
Organism: Poa pratensis; assembly: GCA_947311845.1. Classification (NCBI taxonomy): domain Eukaryota; kingdom Viridiplantae; phylum Streptophyta; class Magnoliopsida; order Poales; family Poaceae; genus Poa; species Poa pratensis. The sequence goes on from CAMZMU010000094.1 coordinate 19,794,204, forward strand.
CCTGCAACGCCTCAGGATCTACCTCCATACCCTCGTCGGGATCTCATGCTTGGGAAAACCTTCTGGACAGCCTGCTCCACCAAATGATTGCTCTCATTAGCTCATTCCATGACTTCCTTGTTTTTACTGCCACCTGCCGTTCTTGGCGCGCTGCAGCCTCGTCCTTCCCATCTGTATATACTTTCACCTTTCCACCTCTCCACCTTGAACCAGAAATTAGCCATGGGATTTTGAACTCTAATAATCCTAAATGGAAGCTTGTTACTCCTGCCAAGAGAGCTTTATCCCTTCGCTGTTCAGCGCCCAGAATTACTTCACATCGCATGCGCTATCTAGGCTGCTCATTTGGGTATCTCATTTTCTCCGATCAGGAGCACTGCCATCTCGTCGATGTGTACACTGGTAATAAGGTGAAGCCTCCGAAACTGCAATTTAATGGCAACTCTTTGATCTACTATGGCATCCTTGTGGCTCCACTCAGTTCACCCAACTCACAGCTCATCCTTTTCTCGAGAACCTCCGTGCTCCAGTGGCAGGTTGGAACAAATTCCTGGACGGAACACCCTTTTGTGGGTGAGCTCATTCTTCAGATTGTGCTCTTCAAAGGTCAGATGTTTGCCATGGACTTTGTTCAGAGGCTACACGTCATACGCTTGGCACCTCAATTCAGCATACAGGAAGTAGCTGTTATGTGGGAAGATGACATGCTTCTAGGCCTGCATTCTAAGCCATGGTTAGTGGTCTGTGGTGACATGCTTGTCTTGGTTGATCTCTCGGTAAGCATGGATCAACTGTTTGGTTTCCCTGGCACCTTTCGAGTCTTCCGCCTCGACTTTTCGGACGAACCAGCTAAGTGGGTGAAGATGGGGTTAGAAAATTGGGCTCTTTTTCTTGCCAATGATAGGAGAACCCCTACATTTTCTAGCATGAATCCCGAAAGATGGGGAGGAAAAAGTAACTATATTTATGTTCCGACGGCATCTGAAGATTTTGATGGGCCATGGACTGCAATAGAGGTTGGACAACCAGTGCCCAGCTCAACTCACCGTATGTCATTCAGTTCTGCAGCCACTGCCCATTCCAGTCCGCTAAATAGCCTCTGGGTGCTCCCAAGTTTGGTTTACGGAGTTCGCCAGTAATCGATCATCGCTGCTTGTTGCAGTTGTAGGGTTTTTATTAGTCTTTCACGACACAAGCCCTATGAATTGCTGCGTTTATATGGTTTAGGTAGCCACTAGGTTCTTGTAACTTACATGGTTTCTTAGCTCCGCACCAAATGTATCGTGTACAAGAATATTTATCTATATTTTCTTGAGGCAGTGATTCTCCTAAGCTGTGACACCACAGCTATGTGACTGAACAGGAAAGTACTTTTTGGATATGCCAAACTGGTTTCGAATCTGGTAACTTCTTATATTACTCATTCATGTGTATGGTTGTGTGCTCCTTTATCTGGTCTCTCCATATGTCCCTTGTCCAAATTATGTTATTCACTGGGCTGGACGTACCTAGCATTAAAATCTGGAGCTTACCTACATTGTTGTGCTTGTTCGGTAAGGAGGACGGAAGAAGCTGTGACACGCCGACACACATGGAGGCATAGTCGCCGGAGGAGGTTGAGACCTACCCCTTCGCCTTGTGTCGTAGGGCGTCCTGCCGATGTAAAACCCTAAACCCTTACTCGCCTTATGTTTCTCTCTCTGAACCCACATTATGCATTCAAACCTGGGGCAGGGTGGCGCATTCATCTACTGTTCAGTTCTGTTTTAGTGTTACCAAGGTGATACTGTGAATACACAACACATTAAGATAAACAAAAACACAGACCTTTTATTTTTCCATGCTTTTAATGTTGCAGACAGCAAGGCATCATCAATTGTCCTTACACTAGACAAAAGATTTGTATGAAATAGGAGATTGTGTACAGTTCACTAGACAAAAGATTGTATGAAACTTCAACAGGATTTGTATCGATTGTAGTTTCTCTCTAGAATTGAATTCCAGTATCCATAGAATTTGGGTATCTTACTCTGACATTCTGAGAAATAACAACTCAACGTGGTCAGAATACTTGTTCAGATTTCTGTAACCTACATGGTTTCTTTACTTGGCAGCAAATGTATAGAGCATAAGAATAATAATATAACTTTCTCTGGCCAGTGATTGGGTTGTCCTGTGACGCGTAATGGTGGCTTATCGATATGGCATTTTGGTTGAGGTTTATACTGTCTACCGAACAAGAAAACATAAAGCATTTATGCATATTCCAGTATTTTTCAACAAACTTGTTCATGTGTGTATGTTCCTTCATCTGGTCTCTCTTCTTCACATTTTTAATGCTGTAATCTAATGGGAGGTGTATAGAGGAGTGATGGTTCGGTTTACTAAGATGATTCTTAAATTTTATCTATCATTCAAGAAATACAGTGTTAGTAACGCAAATGCTTTATTCGGGAATAGATGTTCATTATTTCCAAGGTACACTGGTACTTGCCATGCATGATGGTGCATGGCCTTTTATTTTGCCACCGCTACATTGTTCAACTAACCCGGTGACACTTCCAGCTAAGTTTTCCTTCCTCATTAGCAGGAACCACCAGCACAGGTAGCGGACATAGGGATGCTGTAGGGAGTGGCGATACAATATTCTGGGACGTACATGTTGCACATCGATGGAACGGTCCGAAGCACCATCCTCATTATCTCGAACTGAACCTGCTGCTGCTGCATCAGAGGCTGATAGAAACTTTGTCCAAGATGTTGTTGCATGATGGCATGTGCCACACCGCGGATGACTTGGCACCGAGACTGTTCCGAGATCTGCGCCAGCTGCTGGCAGCACTGCTGGCGCATCACCTGGCAGCTGCTCGCTTGCCACATCTGTGACCCGACAAATGGTGTTGTCACCGGGCCGCACTGCTGAATGAACGCCGTACACATGTTCATCTGTTGTTGCTGCTGGTACTGCCCGTAGCCCTGGCTGTAGGAAGTGTCCAGCTGTGCAACAGCACTGGTCGCCGCGAGGGCGATGAGAGTAAGGATGAACATTGTCTTCATGGTAGTTTGCTTTGATGTTTATGTTTGTGTGGACTGTGGAGTGTGGAGGATGATGGAGGAGTTCTTCATGGTTAGGCATATTTATAGCCACGATGGCATGGGTTCTTGCTAAGGCGTGTTTGCGTGTTTTACAAATTGATCGTCTAACTTCCGGGCGAGATCGATAATCTGTATGACTCATCAGTAATCACTTTACATGTCAAGCATATATCTTGGATTGCATCCTTTTGTGAAACTCACTTTGTAATCTTGTGAAAGTTGTTAAGATAAATTAGCTTTTGCATTCACACGTTCCATGCCTTTGGGGAAGTTAATAGTTTACCATCTTGTTTGAGCTGTTTTGAAATGTCACATCATCAAACCTTTACATGTGAAGACTTGTTCCGCACTTCACTAAATGTTCAATAAACCCACATTGGTAGATCATGGAATGACTCATAAAATGTGCTTTACATGTGAAGACTTGTTTTGCACTTCACTAAATGTTCGATAAACCCACATTGGTAGATCATGGAATGACTCATAAAATGTGCTTTACATGTCAATGGAATGGATCTATGCTCTGGTGTTATGAAGCTGACCTTTACTAAACCATCTTTTTTTTTGTAAGATGAGGATCTGAATGTGTGCATCATGAGCTATGAGTTAAGCTTTCAAGGTGGCTACCTCGTGTAGGCCATGATTGGCAGCAAATGTCTCCGTTATGTTGTTCACAAGGCGAGGGTGATTCTGGTCCGCCTTTTCGCCATATTTGATGGGCCTAGGAATGACACCCGCTCGATTTGTGTTTCTACCAAGGACGTCGACCATATCCTTTCTCGATGTCTGGTTGCCCGCTTCATGGAGCTATGCTCTTGTGTTATCAAACAAAACTTAACTATAAAATTTGCTTTCATTTAGGTAAGATGGTTGATGATATATCCATGCTCATGAGCTATTAGTTAAGCTTTCAAAGTGGCTAACTTTAGCTTGCTCGCTTCATACACTTTAGAGAATCGCCTAATGTCAAGTATATCCTATATAACTACGTAGGCAGTCCCCACTAACCTATTTCTTTCCATATGCAACATATCCACCTTATAGTAAATCTTGCACCTTAGCAGACCACCACGGTCCCCACTAACCTATTTATCTCCATATGCAACAAATCCACCCTATACTAAATCTTCCACCTCAGCAGACCACCACGTGTTCCGTTTTCTTTCGTCCAATCCTTTTGATTATAACAAAATTTTGTTCACACTAACGAGTACACATGCAACATATTCCCTATGTCCCACATGTAAGGCACATTTAATTTTTTTTTGTCGAAACCGTACAACTTTAACTATGATTTTTGTTTATAGTATGTCTTCCAAATTAGTAGGAATGCTTATGAAATAAAAGTATTTCACAAGACAAGTATAACGATACCACACACAAAATTCATATACTTTTGTATATATATTAATGATTAAAGTCGTGCATCAAAAACCATATAAAATAAAGTGTGTCTTGCATTTTGGGACAAGGGAAGTATCATTGTAGCCCATATGCTGAAAATTACTCTAGATACTCACCAAATCCAAAGTACTAACCCATTAATGTGTTTCTTATCCACCCACATCTGCAGCCACAATCCACATACACTCCATCTTCTAAATTAATCCCAGCATGTATGGGGCACTCCCTCATCTTCCACACGACCTCCGCGCTACATGAAAACGGATGGGGCATACTGAAATTTTGTGTAGATTTTCTGTTTAGAAGACGTCCTCTGCCTCATCTAACTCTAGCGGCCACGGCCTAACCCTTCTCGAAATGATCAGCTGTAAGAAATTTCCATCCATGAATTTTTTTGTCAACTCACTATTGGTTTCTAATCCCCTTAAGATGTTGTTTCAGCATGTGTCCTCCAATGGCCTCCACATAATGGTACTCCTTGCCAACCCTGATCCACTCAGTGTTTCCCTACTAGTTGCCACAATGCTCTTTCTTCTTTCACTCTCTTTGTGCACCCCCATCTCTCTCCACCTCCCTTCACCGACGCGCATATCTTGAGAACATTGTTGTTTTTGCCTTCACTCCCACCCCGATTGTTTAGGTTCCCACAATTTTCTCTTTGTATTGTCTTTGTTTTTGTTATAGATAGGAATTTTATCTACTAGTTCTGGACCACATGTATGTAGACAGGTTTTAGTGTGTAGATTCATGTGCATCTTATACTAAAACACGTTTAGATACATGCGGGTCCAAAAAGGCTAAAACATCTTACAATTCGATACGGAGGGAGTATAAAGATCCTTTATGGTCTCCTTAATTTGGTGTTTTTAACCCTATTTGTGACACATATTGTTTGATTTGTCGATTCATCCTAAGAATCAAAGCTTCTCGGTGATTCATTCATGCCTAACTAAAAGCTTCATATCCTCCCATGCAGCATGTTGTGATGTATCAATGGAGAAAAATCGAACACAATATCATTAGTTTTGATTTTCGTCCACTCAAGTAATTCCTTAAGCAACTCTTTGTTTAATTAGTTTCATGCTATTATGGCTTCTAATATTCACTGCTTACTTCCACCTCATATTAAGTTTTATGATTGTTCTCAATTGGCCACCTAATCGACAATTTTTGTGAATTAGCTGTAATTTAAATTCTCAGTACAAACAACATTTGTTCATTTTTCACGGGCAATGAGCACTATGTCAAAACGCGGTGTGAATCGCATTGAAAAGTGCGAGTGATGGTTTTGAGTTCGAATTCCATCCACAACCGCACATACTTTTAATTATTTCTTCCGTCACTGACTGTGAGACCCACATGTTTGTAAGACATCACTAGGGTAACATGTCCGCACCAAATGCGTGTGGATAGGTTGAGTTCACTATTATTATGATATTAGTCCACATTGAACATGAAAAGGTACTAGCATTATTCATTGACAATCCTTTAGCGACAATCCATCGATATTTTACACAACATCATATCTCTGCTGCAATGCACAACGTATCATCCAGGTTTGGATAACTTTGCTCGGTCTTATTGAGACAGACTAGACATTTGGTATGAGTTGGTTTTGAAGCCCAACCCTTGACTTTGGATGAGGAGGAAATTAACGATTGAACCGTCATTCTGAGAGCATAGTGTTGTGTCTAAATTCTAAAGGAAGGCATAAACAAAGCGTGCGCGCTCACACACATAACATGTAAAACACACTAAGACTAATAAAACTGCATAGGGTCTGATCTCTGCCGGGATGAAAAAAGTGCAAAAAAAAACAGAGGAACGTAACAAAAACAAAAGCAGGACACATGTAATAAGAGAGAAACCTGCAAAGAGCAAATCAATGCCGGAATTTCAGCTACAGAAATATAGGATTCCGGATCCGGATTACTTGTCATGGTTTATGAACACATGGAGCTAGCTAGCGCACGGCTGAACGTGCATTGCCGTCCGACTAGGAAAAAACGCAAAACGCCCATACACATCAAGACGCAAAGAAAAGAAGTTTAGCCAAAGATCTTGGAGCGAAAAGAAGAGACAGAGCTTCAAAGAAGCTTCGAGCTACGCAGGGTCAAGAAATCGTGGGTAAAGACGGCGGCTCAGAGATAAACCTTTCGCCGATTTGAATCACATCACGCTACTACCATCCCAGGACGAAGATCAATGGCAAGAACCAATCCTCCGTCCAAGGAGGCAGCCGTAAGACCGGCCTTTCAATGTCTCCTCACAGCCACACGAACAAGAACATTAGATTTCGTACAGAGAAACACAGGCAAAAAAGACGCACGTAGCAAGAGAGATGCAGCGGGAGATTGAACGAAATCGAGCGGAAACGAAAGGAGCCGCCGCAATGCAGAGGATGAGACGGGGGAGGGGACACACCTGGGAGGGAGCCCTAGCATTTGTTTTTAGAGCGGGAGCCCTAATACACATAGGTTGGGCTAATGGGTTGGCGTTCCACAGGCCGAAAAGTGACTCGCTGCTGCCTGTCTAGGCCCATTGGCTCAATTACACAGAAATCAATCCATCAAGGCGGACGCTAGGCGGCAAAACCCTATTTGCGGCCGTCAGTTGACCACCAGGTCGGAGCTTTATTCGTTCCCGCACATACCTGCAATGGGTACCCATTACCCGCATATCCAGTGGATATTTATCTATTAGGGTAAGGGTTTGGTAAAAAAATTACCCATGGGTAAGCAAATGGTTAAAAGTGAGTATCCAGTGGGTATTTCGGGTGCGGGTATGGTAAAGTAGTACACATATCCGCATACCCACATACCCATCTATTTTTGTTTTTGACATATATGTCAGTGGTACATAGGGTTATTCTGGGGGAAATCTCGAAATACTAACCGGCTGCGTAATTCTCGCTTGTTTCCTGTACGTCCGACCACTTAATTTTCGTCCGATTCCCCAAGCAGTCCTTGCCCACGTCGTTTCCTCTCCGGTCTCCACTACTTTTAGATCGATATGGCTCCCTTCTATCTCCTCGTCACCCCCCCTCCCCAACCAGGCAGCCATCGGCCTCCGCCCTCCTCCAGTCCACCCTACTTCTCTCTCCGTACACACTCCGCTGGACGCGGTAGCCGGCTCGGCCACGCCCGCGGCCGCTCGTGGACACTGGCGAAGGCGAGCTCCACGTAGATGAATGATTTGTTTTGTTGTTTATTTTCACATACATTGTGTTATTTAATTGTTTATTTTCTTTGTGCGGTTTGCCGAATGGATGAGTGAGCATACATGTCGATGGTTTTCTTATATATTGTGAAGTGAATGACTTTTTTGGTGGGTTTACCAGCGGGTTTTTAATACCCAAGCGGGTGCGGGTATGGTAGAAAATCTGTACCCAGACGCGGGTGTGGGTATGGGTGTGGTTAAGATAAGAAGACGCGGGTGTGGGTTTGGTTAAGCTTTACCCACACTCAATGGGTACGGGTGTCATCGTTACCCGCACACCACTTCATGGACCCGCCCAATAAGGTACTACCTTAGTTTCGGTTTTTCTCGGCTTTTCGGTTCATTTTTCTTTTCTTTTCTTTCTTTATTATTCTTTTTCTTATTTACTTTTCCATTATTATTTTTCATATTTTATTTCCTGTTTCTTTTTTATTTGTTTTCTCTTGTTCAAATAAGAATACCTTTGTTAAAATAAAAGATGATCATAATTAAAATTGTCAAGAAAATGTTCAAACTTAAAAATTGGTTAGTTTTTGAATATTGTACAAACTTGAAAAATGATCCGTGTTTGAAATATATATAAATTTTGAAAAATATTCAGAATTAAAAATTGTTCAATTTTCGTAAAGTGTTCAAATTTGAAAAATCTTCAAATTTAAATGTTCAGATCTAAAAATTGTTCATTTGAAAATGTTCAGAATCCAAAAATTGTTCAGTTTTTGAAAAATGTTCAGAATAAAATATCAAAATTTTAAAATATTCAAAATTAAAATTGTTCCGTTTCACCAGAGCGCCGGAAATATAAGGAAGACAAGGACGTGAGAGAGCAGCACCCAATCACCAACGACAGGGACGACGCAGCTGGCCGCGGCGTGATCGTGAGGTGAGGAAGAATCTTAACGAAGGGGTGCGGGTGCAGGTGTGGGTGGGGAGCTCACCGACGACTGGGGAGGGTGCGAGGATGTCGCCAACGACTAGAGTTAGGATTACTGGTGCGAGGGGTTTAGATGGATGGTCGGCTGGGGCAGCGGACGGTGGTGGTGGCGGCTCGAGCAGGGTGGGACGGCGAGGCATCGCAGTAGCGACGCCAGCCGCGGGTGGTCAGAGACGGCGGTTAGGCCAACGGTAGCGGGCGGGTCAATGAGCAGGTGGAAGAAGGTAAAAGACAAAGAAAGGAAGATGGGCCTGGCCCAGAGCGGATGCGGTGTTCGCGCGGAGCGCATTGGCGCACGCAACGAGCGGGAAATATGAGCACCCACGCTAGGCTTCGGTCGGCCGATCTGAGGCTGAAAGTCGGCCGTCCTAGGAAACCATTCACAATCATACGTATAGAATCAGCTGATGGGTACTTTTTGCTTTTTGGTCCATCATATCTTAAAAATCAACAAGCGGTAGAAAAAAGTGTATATCGCGCTGCACATGACTTTTCCCATATTTAAAACAAAAATGACATTATGATGATTTACTCCTATTATTGCAACAAAATTGCCATACGACCTTCGACTCACAATAAGTGTTGCAGTTTTACTAACTCGGTTCAAAAGTTACACTTATTTTCAATAGGAGGGACTAAAATTTTTCAAAAAAAAAGTATTGCTCTAAAAAAGTGGTTAAGCAATATTTTTTTTTCTTGTTGCAGACTTATTTGCACCAAAAATCATGAACAATTTTGACAAAAATCACAAACAATTACAAAAAAACTACTAGTTTGCAGCAATAAAGGTTAAGCAACAAATATTTATCTACATATTTATTTTGTAACAAAAATCACCAACTATTTCAATAAAAATCACTAACAATTACAACATAAAAAACACGTGTTTGCGGTATTTTATAAAACACGTAAAACATCTTTAGAAAAATAATCCAAGGAAGCAAACAAAATTGTGCAAACAACTAGAAAAAAAACATTGCAACATCTAAAGTGTGATTTCGTAGCAAAATGCAGACGAGTTTGTTACAATTTGGAAGGATGTATACAACATCGAAAAATCGAGAGGAACACAAACTTCTATCAAACACCCAGTAAACCAACATCTCACGTGTGATTTCTCAACAAGATTCGTGCGATTTGTTACAAAATTAAAAGACGTATGCGACATTTAAAAAATCACAAAAAAAGAAACTTAGCTATAAAAATAATCCCACGATGGGCTGCATAGGTTACTGAAATTTATGCATATTAGGCTGGCGGGGGTGCTGGAGCCATTGTTGACTGGGCTGGTGGGTTAGTGAATACATTCGGGCACGCCTGCTAAGTGTTTGCACGCATGGGCGGAGCAACCGACCGCGCGCATGCGACCGGTCGACCGAATCCAAGTGTTTTCCATTGACAGTGGTAAGCGCTCACATCCTAGTAAAAAGATTATTAAACTTGTGATCAATACCATGTACTCATCATGTCAAAAAAAAAAACCATGTACTCATTTGCTGATAGAGGTTGGTGACACAAGTTTAAAACTATTTGGAATAAGATCGGCAAGTTTGCAATGGATGAAGAAGGGATTGATCGTCTCCTCGTGGTGACAGACCATGCACTTTGTAATTCATGTCAATTGCGTAATAAATCTTTGCTAAGTATTACTGCTTTACAAACATACCACGGATTTTTTATAAAAAATTAATGGTTTTCCATTTTCCATATTTTCTTATTGTCATGAACTGGCTGTATATTACAAAAAGGACTATAAAAGGAATACATTGAGAATTTACCATTCTAATTTAGGTTCCACCGAAATTTATCAACCCCTGCGTCAGTTGGACCAATTAATTCACATCTGAACATCACATTCGGTGGAGAAAAATCCATAACCGTAGTGATTATTTCACCCTTGTGACGGACAAAATTATACATAGGAGGGTATTGTTCCCGGAGTGTCGCACTACCCAACCACTTATCCTCCCAAAATCTTATTTCCGAAGCATCTTTAATTATGATTTATGAATGATCCAAATCGGAAGAAATGTGTTCTCGTCGCCATTAGACTGAGCTAAAAATGTTTGTCCCATTTTTGTAATAAACATGGGACAATGCTGAGGCGTTTGCCAGACATTCGTTTCAGAAATAACAAATTGCGGATTATAGCTCATTAGACACGTAAATATCTATGAAACTTTAGAACCCGTCTACTGTTCCTAGTAATAACTTCTTCGTAGAACTGAAATCCTGTGTCCACTACCCACGTCGTTCTTAATGTTCTTCTGAACTCCTGAGGAGCGACAACTCAGTGTGATCAGTATGTTTGCTCAGTTCAGGGCATGATGCGAATATAATGTGGCGTCAATGACCTAGTGATAGGCAGCAGTCATGCTTCTGACAATCTTGGTAGCTCCTGTTCTTTTATGAAAAACGCTTAACACGTCTAACCTTTTGTCCTCAATCTGTGGCGTGCAACAGGGAGAGCACCGTCATGGAAATCAGAGCTGATAGAACCTGCTATGCGTGATCTTTCTCATTACAAACACAAGTTTTCACTGATCAAGTGCAAACAGATGTTGTATTTCTCATCTACTGCGAATTATGTAGTTTTCCTGTAGTTGGGCCATTTGATAGTATGGGCTAGGCCTGCAACTTCCTTGCATACCTAAGGTGTTCATCTGGGGCTGGGCCCAAAGCCCCAAAATGTAATTTCCTATGACCTATTAGCATCTGTGCTCATAATCTGTGGACACACACAAAAAAAACTGTGCTCATAATTATAAGCTTACTGCACTTCTTCATCTTTTCATACTAGAAACCTAAAGCGTTTATCCGTACCTTATAAGATTTTCAATCCTGATCCACCACGGGTATCAGGCGTAGAACTAATGTTCAGACTTATTATCTAAAAAGGTTTGTTTGGCCAGATTTCCAAAGGTATTACTAGAAAACCATCCAAATATTCTCAAAGTAGAACAAAAGAATCTACCACCACATCTTTTTTACATGTGGAGGTGATAACTTTGAAGACCTTTTAGGACCAAAGAAAAATTCCTAGTCGCCACTTTGGAAAAACATAACACATGCATATACCATGTTGCTGTTAACAATTGCAAGAATAAAGACTAGCCTAGCTCATCCCCATCATCTTTTAGTGCTTTCAAACCTTTTGCTTTCGCTGTCTAGCATGCCCCATCATTCTGGATCAATGCGAGGCCTCAACATCTTGATTGCATCAATGGAGAGAAAAAAAGGCACACATCCACACAACAGGCGTGGCGAGCAGGGCGTCTATGTGGAACTCATGTTAGACTTTAGGCTTTGAATCTTTTTGTCTTTGGGTGCCGAGAATCAATGTGGCCGGCAGGGTGTAGCCAACATGTTGCCATAAATTGGAAAAATGTCACAAAAATATTGGGCGAGTTTCATGCACCAATTAATATTTGATCCGTTTGGGAAAGGTGGGCGGTATATTTGTACTTGGACAGTATATGTAGCTACTTGTTTCTTTTATCTGCCATTTGGTCACTGCCTTTCACTTCTTTCTCATGTGGTGATAGATAAAAGCTTGAGCTAGCAGCAAATGTCATGCACTCCTCTTCCTTTCAGAAAAATAAATAAAAGAGCTAATTATCCTAATGAACAAACTTTTTGTAGTCACATCTGGTGGGAAAACGACTATTTTCTAGATGGCAACAAGACAAACTACACAACTGAATGGTTGAGAAAGCCCCAAAAGATCAGAGATTTATGTTCCAGTGTCCACACAGGAAAAGGATATGAGTTGATGAAGATAGACTGGAATTTGGAAGACCTCAATCTTTTACTTTTCTTTGTTAGCTTTCTTATCCAGAAATTATATGGTTGCAGCTTCTGCTTGCATAATCTATCTTGGCTCAAATTGGTTGAATTTTTGCTGTGGGTGTCCGTCCTTCCTGCACATGATGCCACCGTTGACACTTGCACTTCTAGACTAGACGCACTTGTACTTTCTCCTGCTATTCACATTGAAAGCAGACAAGTTGTACAGCAGACAAACAAATTTTCAACCAAATTCATTTACTCCATTCCAAGAAATAATCATACTTCAAGAGAAAGTTCGTGTGTGCTACAGTCCTTTCACTGGTCACAATCTGGAGAGGAAAAGAAGAACTTTTCAAAATAATTTGTTTTTATATCGAGAAATAGGTTTTCGCCCCGCTATATAAATATAGCAACCACACCGTACATCAAAGAGTTTCCTGTTGGGGCAAACAGCACAATCAAGCCCAAAAGAAAAGAAAAAGAAAACAAAGCCAACAACGATGGATCAACGAAAACAAAAAAGACTCGCAACCGCTGCGTCCTCTCCGGAGAATTCCTACCACGATCCTAGCACTCGGAATCGCCGCGTACCAAGCAGCACCTCCAAGAAGGAAAGCGACGACGACGACAACGCTGCTGCCCAGACTAGTCCTAGGGTTTCCCCCGGCACGCTACAGGTAGTGGGGAAGAGGTACATCCGACGCCCTTCAGGAAGGAGAAGCGACACCCACAGGCGTCACCGCGTCGGTGTCAAGATGACAAGGATTTCTCCCGACCCCCAAAAAACCACATCGCCGGACAATCCATAGCGCTCCACCCATCTTGCCACCCACCAACAGACGCCACCACGGAATTGAGGCCACCTCGTCGTATCACCATGGCAAGCACTGCGTGACTGACCGAACTGAGAAGCACCCGCCATAGACAAGGAACGGTAGTACCACATCCACGCGGGAGGGAACATCCTCCACCGCCTTAGGCGGTAGCCGACCGGACGCAGTAGACAAGAGCACACCAGGCCACCATGGAGCCGGAGGGCGGCAGCAGCACAGCCACCTGGAGGACGTCCTCCACCGCCATCGGCGGGTGCCGACCGGAAGCGGCAGCAGAGACACACCAGGCAGGGTAGGCCCCGCCGGGCCCTAGACATGCCCGTGAAGTCTCCGCCGCCACGCTGCTGCACATAGGCCACCGCCGCCGCTACCCAAGATCGGCACCAAAGGCCCAGCCGGACCCAGATGGGTCCGTGAAGCTCCTACCACTACGCTGCAGCAGGCGCGGCGTCGTCACCGCAACTCCCGTCGCAAGCCTGTACACGTCAGTCAAACCGGGTAACAGGGTTCGGCCCGCCCTGACCCAGATCGGGCCCAAAGGACCCAGATCTGGGCCTGTAGGGTCGTGGCCGAAGCCACCCACGCCACCGGGTGGCGCCGCCGTCAAGCTCACCACCCGCACGCCGCTGGAGATCCCGCCGCCAAGAGCAGGACGCCGTCGCCGAGAGCCGGACCGCTGTCACTGAGGAGCACCGCCCAGCGCCGCTCCGCCCCGCGCGGGGAGGACGCCGAGGGGGGAGAAGCAGGGGAGCCGCCGTCGCCGGCGCCGCCCGGGGCAAGCCCGGCGGAGGAGGCGAGGAGAGGAGGTGCTGCTGCGAGAGGCGCGGCCAGCCGCGAGAGACGCGGGGAGGAGAGGGGAGGGGCAAGTAGGAGGGGAGGGCGGCGCGGCCGGCCGGCGGCGCAGGCGCGGGATTGGGGTGGCTAGGGTTGGGGTCCCATGCATCCTCACATTCCTATTCGTTTTTTGTTTTGAGGATGCATGGGAGTTACTACCTCTGATTCTTTCTAAATTGTCGCTTTTTTGGCCATTTTTACATTGTCTCTGATATACACCTATGCCCATTATTGTTTTTCTCATTTACACGGGTTTAAAAGATACCACTACACGTGAAAAATGCGCACAATGAGGTGAAGCTATTTACCTACTACAAATCTATGAATACGCATGAAAAATTAAAAATATGTTTTAATGTATTAGAAGTATGAAATTACACATTCTGAAACGACATGCGAAAAATAACGGAGCCAGCAGCATACTCATGCTACTTCTCTCTATCTACGGTGGCACTGAATTCTTGAAACATACTCATGCAGCCGCTATTTAAATGCTGCATCTACATACCAACTTTGGCACTCAGAACCAGGGCTTTGTGGTCAGGTGTGCGGTCGGTCCATATGTCTACATTATCCGACAAATGCTGGCTGTCATGGGTTCAAAGCCGTATGCATCAAGTGATCACAACAAATTCATATTATCTTCTTCACTCGGTGGTCAGAATATCTCCAAAGGTAGGCTTCTTGGACACTTCGTACTACACTACACGGCATTGCTGTGGTTGGTGGGTGGTGGGGGGGGGGGCACTTAATTGTTATTGAGAAAAGTACATGATTAACTCCTACCTATATCTTGATCTCCTAATTATTTGCTGTGTGCGCGGGTGTGTGTGCGTGCGCGCCCGCGCGCGCGAGAGAGAGGGGGTAGATATATATCCTGTTTAATTATTGGCAAGAAGTAGTGACATGTTCAGAGGACCTTTTTATCGGCGAGAAATACTAACATATATCCAGAGTGATCTCTTGACTAATCAAATTCAAGCTTTGGACAATAATTAATTTAATAATATGTGGATTACCTTTTACATAGATATCGTTGAAATCATACTCAGAAACGCATTTTATGGTTGCCGTACTGTAACCATGAGAATTTAAGTAAATGTTCATACATGCACAATCAACTACATCTCCAAATATGGTTCCTAACTATTCAGATGAAACCGTTTCCATAGATTGTAGAACAACTAAATTCTAAAAAAATATTATCGAAGGGAGTACATAAATTTTGCATTTTTCTCCATTGTTTTGTTTTGAACAATAAAGAGGGAAAAAGAGGCTGAGTAATTAACAGGTGCTGCTACTAGTACCATGATAATCAGTGACCGGGTCGGCTTAGGATCAGGTGAGTGCGAATCTCAACTATCATCTTTTCTTTTTCTATCTTTTTTCCTTGTTCGCCGTTCAAAATGAGTTGGCGCACTCGCCTTTATCATGTTTCCTCATTCCTTTCTATTCTCCTCTTTTCCCGTAACGTTCACCACTACTTTGGCCATATGATAGACCTGAAGTACGTCATAAAGTAATCTGAGCACTCCCATTTTCTGGATTGAGACAATCGTTGATTGTACTTGTCACTAGACATAATCGTACCGGTATGATTCCTTTTACATGAATACAGCATCCTACATAAGAACTATTATAATTTATGAGAAAAACGTGACGTGTTTTTGTTGAATATTATGTACAAGTCGGATTGCGTTATGACTTTGAGTTATAGTAGGTGCACATAGGGTACGTATAACGTTGGAGTCGAGCATGTTATATCCTCGGGCCTCCTATATAATGAGTGAGACACCACATATCGTTACTCATGACGACTAGAGAGCGATGAAAGCTGGAGGGGAGCCGGCAGTATGCGTGGGCACCCATGACGGTCGATATTGCGGTA
Organism: Poa pratensis; assembly: GCA_947311845.1. Taxonomy (NCBI): domain Eukaryota; kingdom Viridiplantae; phylum Streptophyta; class Magnoliopsida; order Poales; family Poaceae; genus Poa; species Poa pratensis. Next base: position 19,810,201 of record CAMZMU010000094.1, read on the forward strand.
TTCGAAGGGTGCGCCCACACAAGTGGGATGTGATAACACATAGGAAAAGGTTGCATTTGTGAGATTAGACAGAGAAAATACTAATAATAGCATAGGAGTTTGAACTATAATACTAGTAAAAAAATTAGTTTTTTCATTTGTGAACCACCAAGTGAACCAGATGAATCGGCAGTCCGACCAGTGAACCGAGATGCTCACCAGATCGATCACATGTCATGTTTTTTAACATATGGTTGTAATTCAAGACGACTGGATAGCAATATGCACATAAGGGGAGCCGGAAACATGTAATGGCACCCAGGGCGGTGTTGCGGTATCGAAGGGATGAGTGGCTCTATTCATGCCCCCAAAAAGTAGACGAGTTCACCAAACCTCGTTCAAAAATCTAGGTGTCTCAACGGTAGATTGACCGTGCGCCTACAACATTAAGACATCACACGTGTACACGAGCGTGAGTGTGACGCTTCATCGCATGTCGAGTCTACGATGACCGGAATGTCACAAGTACTCCGGTTGCCTAGAACACTTCGATTTTATAGAAATTACATCCATCATAGTCATTGAATTTCCATTTTTCAAAAGGAGTGCAAAACTCCAATCTCTGCATAGATTAATGTGTGGTGTTAGTAGATCTTAAAAGTCTTTCGAGGCAAGCATACAAAAAGCTTGCCTATTAGGGCCTCATTGGATTGTAATATTTTTGTAATAAAATGAGAGGATTTGAATCCTACGAATTTCCTTCTATAGAAGCCATTTGGATCATATGAATGGGCTACCAAATTGCTATGTAATCCATTCTTATGCCCCCATTTCATATGATTCTAAACAATGACTCAAACTTCTTTTTAATTTCCATTTAAGAAGTTCAATGCACTTTCACTATATCGCTCTCTAATCCCTCATAAATCCTTCAAAATTCATGTGCACTATCCAAAAACACCTCTTGTAAACTTCACGTGTTTTTGAAATCCACTTCACCTGACATCTCAATTCTGCGTTTTTTCTTCTATTTCTACGTTTTCAAAATCCTGCAATCCAAAGAAGCCCTTATAATTTTTATGTAGTATTACGGGTCTTGCTACATTAGGGGGAGGGGGCTGTTTGCTAGAGTTTTCTGGAATAGGAACTTCGGAATGCAGGATTCACACTCGCGGGAATTTTGCAAGAAAGTTTCTTTAGCCTCTGATTTTGTATTAAACGTACAAGCACGAAAACATTAGCTCCAACCTCTTTTAAATTTTTATGCGGGAACCAACGCCATCACGCGAAACTCTTGCGTAGTTCTTCCGCTGGTCAGCTAGCAATTGTCGCATGTATCGTCCAAGCCCTTTCCTCTGTTTTAGACGGAAAAAATAGGATGCTCCAAGGCTGGGTACACCTGATGGGATGTTCTTTGTAGCCGGCGACGTAGTTTTTTAACCTCTTGTCCAAATATTCCTGTGTTTTCCTGAGCTTATCCAAACGCCCACATAGAAATTTTTCCTGTGGTTTTCAATCCATAGGTTTCTATCTGCATTACTAAGTGATTGCTAAGATTTTTCTATTCCAGCCCGTAAATAAGAAGAAATAACGGAAGGTTGTGAACTTGATTTTTAAAATTTACAAGGGAGAAGTGGCAGACACACATCACACGTGCACACACGCCCGACTCATAATCGCACGCTAGTAGAATCTACGACGATCGGTGTGTCGCACGAAAACTCTTGGTTCGATCGCACTGAAAATGATTAATTTCCCAGCAAAGTTAGCATACAAAATCCGCGTCCGTGTACCTCGAAACCAAAACGAACTCTTAACTACAGGCAAGAAAGTTTTTGGAGGTAGGCAGGCAGGAATCTTGCCGGTTGGAACTTGGAAGTGTTGGTATGATTCTTGCTACACTAAAAATAAATAAAAGGGAAGAAGCAGGTACGGTTAGGTTGGGAACCTATAACTTATGAAAACTAATCAAGTGCTTTGGTCAACTCCCTTCCTCTGCCTTGATTTATGCAAATCTTAACTACCAGCACTGGCCGTGCATCGCTTTAATGGCATCGACCATTGATCAAATAGTTAAAACCACAAGGAATTTTTTCGAGCAGGTAGGGTAGAGAAGAAGACACCAGGGCAGATGGGTTTAAGCAACTAAGCTAATTAATGTAACCGTAGTTCAAACAGCTAAGTTAATTAGTAGTAGTTCAAACGGCTAGCTAAACAGTACTCTCTCGTCTCGTTTGTCACATGACCGTTGGGCCAGAGACGGTAACGGCTCCAAAAACGGGTCAAAACTCAAAAGGTACGCTGAACAGATTCGAATTTGGTACGTAGTGGTCAGGCAAGAAAATAGCATAACATGGGGAGCAAGCAGGGAATCATGGCCAGTTTCAGATTTCAATTCCCTCTCGTATTTTTTGTCTTGACATGCATTCACCATAGATGAGTTTTTTTTAACGATGCGCAGAAATAATTTGCCACTACGAAAAAAATTGTTTTTTTTTGTCAATTGCTGGATTTTTTTCTTACACAAAAAATATAAATGGAAGGCTATATTGTTTTTTGAAAGGGTATAAATGGAAGGCTAATTACGGACTGATGACTTCATATGCTTTAATAACCGGGCAACGGTAAAAAAACGGTGTGTTTCCTGATGAGGGCATGCCCTTTTTGTCGTTAGCATGCCCCTTGTGCAGGACGCAGGCGATGGGGCCTGAACCGTGCACATGGACACAATCATGGCTGTCACCAGGCCGGCCACTTGAGATTTCTCCATTTCATTTCATTTTCATTTGAAAAAACATAAAAAACAGACAAGCACAAATAAAGGGTCATGGAATGCCATACCACATCACCTTCACCTCCTGCTAAACTAAACACATTTGTTTTAGAAAGAGAACACTGGAGAGGGACATGAACCCATGCCGACCTAGCTAAGCTAGGATATGTGTCAATGTGTGTGTGATATTGATGCTATGCTATGATATGCCAACATCATTAGCATTTCCTATCTACATTAATTTGTAGGTCACACCCTCTGGCCTCAGACATCATGATACTCGCTATTTTTGATGCTTTGATAGTGACATGGCTAGAGATATAAGACTATATTGCTAGGGTGGTTGTTTCTAGGGCGACTTGAGGTTTTTATATGTAAGTCAGTTCTTTGGCGTGTCAGGTTAATATATCTTCAAGTGGGGGAAATTCCACTTGAAGTAAACAAATTTTTAATGGTTAACCACATATACAAACTTGGACTTACTCAAGTTACATGTGTTCGCGTGGGAATTTCAGATGATACATATAAGCTCATGTGTATGTCTTTTAACCCATACAAGTCTACAAAAAAGTTAACCAGCGAGATATAGTCAAATAAAACCACCAACATATGTTCTACATCAAAAAAAAAAAAATTGGCACAGAGGATTTTTCCTAAGGATAAGTATTGGGTGGTCAACGGGAAAGAAAGAAGGAAACCACAACATTTTATATTTTCAAGAAAATAATTACGAATGTTGACACCTAGAGCTTACGTCCTGTTGTCCCCGGAGCATGTAGTTTAGTCTTTGTAAACACGTCATGTAGATCCAAAGTCCAAGCAGCAGCAGCAGCCATCAACAGCAAGAAAAACAATAGATTATTGAGTTATTGGGTAGGGGAAAAGTCGCACTTCTAGACAGCCCAAATTGACACCAAACTTCTCCAATACGTCCCATAATTTTTTTCTCCTTCATGCAAGTTCAATTATTTAATTATTGGGAAATGCATGGCTAACCATTCTCACTTGCAACGGGCCAAAGCATAAGCTTCCTGACCATGGACTTGGACAAAAAAGTTGTTCTTAGCCAAGGGAAATAATATGATGGTGATACTGACCTGGTCTAGATGCATGTCCAATCCGAGAGTTGTGCGTAACGATTGTTGACATCTAAATACAACTAAAGAAACAAAAATTTCAAAAAGGTTTCCTCCAAGTTCATAATTATTCTATGTGATAATCATTTTGGTTTCACCTCACCGCGTACATGCCAAGAAAGCACTACATTTAAGGAAACATAATGATAAATAACCACACATACTGTTCATAATGACATAATGCAATCACTTAATTGTTTATAAGGCATTTAGATAATAAAAAGGGCAGCCCGGTGCACGTAGCTCCCGCTTGCGCAGGGACCGGAGAAAGGTCCGACTACTTTGGGTCTTTTGTACGCAGCATTTCCCTACATTTTTGCAAGAGCCTGTTTCCAGGACTCGAACCCTTGACCTCAGGTCACAAGGCAATAAACTTACCGCTGCGCCAAGGCTTCCCTTCCTTTTAAATAATAAAAATATGGAGAAGAAATCAGTAAATACACTCTTCATTCTTTTCCTTCAAACATGATTGTCCTGAGCTTCTTGACCATAGTGCAATGAAGAGAGTAATGAGTATTCTCCCACGAGTAGCTCTGTATGTCTTTTTGTTTTTGAAAAAACCTAGATTATTTCTAATTTCATTCATGAAGCAAAATCTCTATTAAAAAATTCAAACATATTTTATTCATTCAAACGAGGCTTTGACCATTATCTATTTTGTTACTATGTGGTAGATACATTAATATAAATATTACAACAACAAAATTATGCAATAAAAAATATTAAGAAATGAATTATCTTAACAAATAAAATACACTTAGGTGATTGACATAGTATACCGCAACTAATAAAAAATAAAAATAAACACTTCTTTTAGCCAATTTAACTTCCTTATTCTGACATTAGTCATTTAACCTCCTATGTTGACTCTGGGACAAAAACGCCACAAGTAGTTCCCAACAAGGGTTTAGCAAATTAATTGATATGTCGCCTATCAACATAATTGACACAACTTGAACACTAAATAATGCCATTGCGCCTGACACTCTATCTGAGTTGACAATAGCATGAACAAGAAGAGGATTAAAGTATTGTGTATACATCAGTATTCTTTAACTAAATAATTAATATGACTCGATGGGTACGTCGAGCCGGCTGGACATGGACAGCCCCGTAGACCTCCATGTACTACGTCTGCTTCTCGTCCTACTCCCGCCATTTATTTCATGTATCAATATACTTTCCATTTCATAATATACCATAACTTTTTTTAAATGGTTGCAGTTTGGGCCAATTGCAGTATTTCCTTTTAGCAAATTTCTCCCACTTTGTCGATTAGGGAGGTGTCCTCATTTGACTTCTTGATGATGGTTAGTTGATGAGGCTGAGAGATTCTTTGGGGCAGGTGAAGACAAGAACATAACAAAAGAAATATCATCTTGTGGAAGAAAGTTAATCCTTCTCCCAGCAGACTCTGAAAGATAAGCTAATAATAGTCGCTTAATTTTGTCATGATGTTGTTCTTTTTTAGCTAAGACCTTGCAGGTAATATGTTGTACAAATGGTGCAGCATGTGTCAGGTTCAAAAGGAAAAGGATGAAAGAGCAGAGCTTTAAGTACATTGGTAGTGGTATTTATCTCAATCCTTGTGGTGATGTTTAGAGTTAAACATATGGGTGCAAGTACAATGTGCTACGCAATGATCAGTCCATATATAAAAATGCGTCCCAAGAAATTACTACATCACATGCCGTTGAAATAAAGCATCCTATGGCAAGAGTAGAATTGTTGTTAGCAATTGCAAAGGCCACTGAACTGAGACTCATCATTTGGCAGAACAGATGTCATTAAGTTGGCACCACTGGAAAATAGTACTCCATGATGCGCTTTGATAATGACATGATATATCTTTTAACACAAACATCCAGTGAACCTGCCCTGATGTATAGATGGCTCGCACAATGAATGGGTGCAATAGGAAAGCCACTATGACACACCAGAGTGAAAAAGGAACAGCAGACAGATTACACCATAAGTATTTATTTCACTCTACACAATCACATTTTCGACGAAATAAGGAAGCATGACTGCTAGAGATTTTCGGTGGGGCGATGAACAAAGAAACATATCATCAGTTACAATTGTCTTCCAAGGAAAAGAATAACACATTAACAGCTAGCACACTCCCTCTACCACTATGTCAACATAATCATGCATCAAAGGGGCAAAGCACCGGATTAACAGTGTCACTGAAACATGAACAAGTAACAAGAAAGAAGAACAAATCCCTCTCACAAACACAACCCTCCACAACAATGCAATCTTTCCTCCCAAAGAACCCATCCACTGAATCAATCATGTTCATACCCTCCCTCTTCCTTCGCCGGAATCGGCAACTGCGCTCATGCCCTCGCCTTTCTCACCCATCCTCTTCTCGTCGTCCATTCCCTTGAGATGCCCGGCGGCCTTCAGCGCCCCGATGTTGCTGACGTTCCCGAAGATGAGCACAATGATGCCGAGGAAGCAGCCCAGGAATGCAGCAGCAAATGATCCTCCTGCGCGCCCAGGGCCAGCTGATGCGACAGCAAAGCCGATCATCGCACCGATGCAGCGGACATACGCATACCAGATGGCAAATGCACCCTCCTTGCCTGGGGGCGAGGCGTCGAGCAGCAGGATACGACCAAATGAGTGCAAGATGCCATTGGCTGTGCTCTGGACAAGAGCGATAACGATGATGTGCGCAGCCCTCCACCTGTGGTTCTTGAAGTAGAACCCAGCACCCGACACGAACAGGGCGATGATGAACCCAAGCAGCTGCATACGGACTGCATCAGCACGGATGATGATCTGGATTGGGTGGAGCAACGGAAGTGAAATCAATGGGAACAGGAAGTAGAGGATCCACAGAACGAGCACAAGGACTGGCTTGATGCAAACACCGCCAATGGCGTACAACGTGCCGCTGGTGAAGATGCACATTGTGGCAAAAGATGACAGGAACACTGCCACCAAGCTTCCAATGGCCTGTGGGTAACGACCGACGGTCATGCTGTAGCTGAGCTTGGTGAAGAAGTTGGGCTCAAATGCTGTGGTGGGAGATGAGCTGCTAGGCCTGTTTGTGAAGAGACCATGGCAGATGCCAATGAACCAGATAAGGCCACTGAAGATGGAGACGACCCAGAGGCCGGTGAGCTGGTCAGTGCGCCTAAGCATGTGGTACATGAATGCAGCCATGAGAGCTGCCCCGATGCCACCAATGGCAGTGCAGTAGAGACTGAGCTGGCTAGCAGCAGCCCGGCGGCGAAGGACAAGGTGCTTGCCTGAGTCATGAGCAGCAAGGCCCCGGATCATCAGTCCAAGATTGCGGGTGTGCACAGCCTCAGCAATGATGATGGCCGCAGCAATGAAGAGGATGTAGAACAGGAACACCCAGACTGTCTTGAAGAAGCCAGTGAGCAGGCAGAAGAATGAGCCAAACGATGTTGCGGCGATGAGGATAAGCGACTGGTACTGGCCGCGATCGAGGTGGTGCGCAACCTGGGTGAGGAGCGGCGCCACAACAAGGATGCCAATTGCCCATGAAAGACCACTCCAGCCCAGGGGTGACATCTGGGAGGAAGAAATGTCAATGGAGTGCCTGGTCAGCCTCTGGTACCTGGCCACAATTCACAAACTTGGTGTGAGCATTGATGGTTTGGGTACATGACATTAACATGCAGTACAAGTATAGAATGCATGACTGAACTGTACAAAGTAAGAACTGCAAGTAAATAAAATTGTAGTGAAGATTCAAAATGTACATTGCCTATTGAAAATTACAGTGCCAGACTTCCAGTGGTAGTAGATCCCAAGATCAACTTATTACAAGGAAGATTTGTGAGTTGGGGTGTCAATGTTCACACATTTATGCAACAACATCTTGTTTGCCATCAAGGGGCAGTTAGTTGGTCCTATGCAATTTAAGCATGCCATGCTGTGGCACACCTACCAGATGGCTGGACCTGCAGTTAGCCATCAGCAAACGTTTTTGGGGGGCAAAAGCAAAGCGCTGTTGCATAATTACAACGGTTATGAGCCTCTTTTCCTGTTCAAAAGGGCTAAGAGGCAAAAGCATGGGCCTGCTTTCGTGCACTCATTTTCTTGGTTCTATCAAAAGTGAGACAAAAGCAATGTAGTCACCCCCAGCTATGCACTAGATCTGTCACCCCAGAAAATAACAGTCATATGTGGCTTTTCTCTCCTAAAAATCAGTACTGACTACAAAAAAATTAATTGTGCTAGTAGCATTTCGAACTATGAAATTGACATACAGTAACTACTACCTGAAGCATGGAAGCAGGTTTCAGAGACCGTAGTTAATGGGATACCTGAAGTATGGCGTCCTCATAAATTTCACACTTATGGCTTACACTGCCGGTTACCAGTACCATTTCATTTTCTATCTCATAGCCTAATGTTCCAACGTTCCTAATTTTTTTGAATCGGTTTTGCACAGCGCCCCTGGGAATCTCTTGTTTGACCTTATCCTCCCAGGAAATCATGTGACCCTCAGCAGGGCAGGGCTAACAAAAAGAAACTGACAAAAGAGATGCAGTTCTAATATGTTTAGATGTAGACAAGAGAGAAAATCTTAGGAAATTTAAGAAAATGGGTTATGGGAAATAGGCTAACTGAGCTATCTAGGACGAAACAGTAGCCATCTTTTGGAGCTTTGCACAAGAATCTCTTATCTGCTACTGACAATAATGGAGAGCAAGGAAACATGGAATCTCTGAGGTATCACGACCTATTTCTCCTTGGTTTTTTTGAATATACGCACCCCACGGACAGGCAGGAGCATATCATATATGTGTACTTGAACACAGTAACAAAAAGATAAATATATGGTAACGAGGTAAACAAATAAGAGTGTGCAGAAGTACAAGATCACGGGATGAAGCATGAGAAACAGCCAAAATAAATTGAAACCACAAGGCAAGAAAGAATCCGGACAGGGGTGGAGCACCATGCTCCCTCCTCTGCAGGACAAAACAAGAACCCTTTTTGTTTTGAACGGACTCACATGAGAAATCACTAGCTCAAAGTACATAAATCGAGAGGAAAACATCACTGCTTCCCAGGAAAAAAGACCCTGCAGATAAACCTAGCTCAAGCTCACTACAGAGGAACAGGGGAGAAAAAAATACAGAAAGAAGAAAACAAATCTACCAAATCTCTGCGCAAGATATGAACTAAAACCCCCCAAAAATCTCAAAAGGGCACCTCAAATCTCGCAGCAAAAGAGGAAAAAAACAAGCAAGAACTCAAAAACAGAGAAAAAACAAAACTTTGGAAGAGAAAATAAGAGAAAGAGGGGGAAGTGAGGGGGAGTGGCATCTTCTTACATGGACATCTCGTGGACGGAGCAGGTGGCGCCCTTGACGATGTACTTGGCGTCGGGGGTGAAGTCGGAGGAGGGGAAGGCGACCTGGGTGACGATGGCCGGGAACAGGACCGGCAGCAGCAGGTGGGTGATGAAGTAGGAGCAGAAGCCGTAGAGGTACCACCCCACGAGCTCCACCATGGCAGGCGGCTCCTCCGGCATGACGTACGCCGGCGCCGCCGGCTGGCGGTAGGCCTCCCTGACGACCTGGATCTCCCTGGTGTTCTCTTCCGACGAGGGCGGCGCGGCGCCGTTGCCGCCGCCGTTCTTGCCTCCGCTGCCGTTCTTGGCCATGGGCGGCGCGGCGACGGGCGGGGGCGGGACGGCGGCCTTCTCCTTGGCCGGCGGCACCGCCGCCTTCTCCTTGTCCTCCTTCTGCAGCGCCTCCCTCATGCTGCTCCGAGGCTGCGGCAATGGCTGCTGCTCCGACATTGCTCCTCCTCCTCCCCTTCTTTAAGCAGCTGCAGCGGCGGCGGCGGCGGCTAGCTACCGGGTGGGAGGGAGAGCGGACAGCTGCAGCTACCACCGAGTGTCTGGGTGTGAGAGGGAGAGAGAGCGGCTATGAGAGAGAGGGGAGTGGGTCTTTTGAGGTGCTCCGTTCTTGGGTTCGGCTCTCTCTCACTCGGTAGAGAGAGAAAGAGGAGAGGAAAAGGTGGCGGATTTGAAAGCCAGGAATGCAATGGGGTTTTGGGGAGGAGAGAGAGAGAGGGAGCTGCGAGCTGTGGAGTGGAGTGGTGTTTTGCCATTGGAGCCAGCCATGGAGGGGTGGTTTTATGGGGGCGTGGGGTTTCTGCTACGGGGACCAAGCCAACGCCACCGGAGCCGGAGGGGGCTTTGCCATGTTTGCCGTCGATGAGTTGGCCTCTATGGCCCGGTCGACTGCGACGTCCGGCGTCACGATGCCTATCAGTGATCGGCCCTGAAACTGAATTTGTTTGTTTCTCTTTTTTACTTCATTATATCTTTTAGTGTAATATATAGTTGTAGATAAATCTGATGCCAAGAGTGTAAATATCCGAGTAGTTCCTAACTTTTAGAGCAATGAGTTTTCATTACGACTCTAGTTGGTTCTGTGATAGTGACCACCTGTGTCTGGCAATGAACATGCTAAGTACTTGGCATTTTGTAGAATGTGTGCAATACGTACAAGAAAATGGTTAGTTGGTTGGCTTTGTAGTTATCAGACAGACAAGGGGAATTGTGTAGAAAAAGAATCTAAAGCATGTGAGTTGGCAAGGCAAGCCATGGATATCCACTATATTTCTTCTCACGTACGTTTAGGTTTTATCTTTGAATCCTAACAGCTAGTTCGAGATAATTTTTTTGAGAGTATGCCAAAGGCATACCTTATTTATATAGAAGGAGAATTTAACATTACAAGCACTCCATCGAATCACAAAGCGATCGTCAGGAGGGAACACCCCACACACACCCCAAACATGCTATAGCCTACTCTCTCGCGTCATCTAACAAAACTCCAGAAACACCTCTCCTGACTGCAGCCCAAAGCCGAAACTCCTCGACAATCTTGGGCACCAGCTGGTCCGGCCTGAACTGTCCCCTGACGTTGCTGAACACCCAGGCATTTCTATTCTTCCACAAGCTCCAGCACGTGAGGATCACAAGCGCGTCGAAGTCCTTCCTCGCCACCTTGCACAGACGCGCCCTACTAGTGCACCACCAATCCTTCAGAGTACAAGTACAACTAGGTTCCGAGATGTAAAGCTGCGCCTGCCGTAGCAAAACGTGCCACACCTGCCTAGCTTGGACGCACTGAGCCAGAATGTGGTCCACGTTGTCTTCCTCCTGTAAGCAAACGAAGCAACTCGATGGGTGTTCTTGCAGACCGTGTCTCGCTCGCCGATCTGATGTCCAAACTCGGTTTTTTAGTGCCAGCCATATGAATAGCTTACACTTGATAGGAGCACCGTTCTTCCAGATGCACTTGGCTACATCAGAGTATTCCAATCCATGTTGCAGGGCCTTGTATGTTGATCTTGCCGTGTACTGACCAGAGCTTGACCAAGGCCAAACAATTACATCCTCGATCGCTTCATCCCTCTGCACCCCTGTGATTGCCATCCATAACTGAATGCATTGGACAGCTGCATCTTCAGTTATTTCTCCGACGTCCAATGCCCAACGGTTGTCCACCATGGCTTCCGCGACTGTCCTCGAGTTCTTGTTCCTGGTACTCACCGTGGCCAGCACTAAGGGCGCAATTTCCGCAGCTGCTCTTCCATCTATCCAACGATCTTTCCAAAAAAGAATCTTCATTCCATTTCCTACTGTAAAACGTGCAAGCGCATTGAAAACCGCCGCCGCTTGGGTGTCCTTCAACATCGGCAAGCCCTGCCAAGGACGGCTATCATTCATTCTCCGCAGCCATTCCCACCGAGTGCGTAACGCAAGGCCTTGTAGCCGTAAATTCTTCACCCCTAGGCCACCGAAGCACGTTGGCCGAGCCACCGTCTTCCAGGCGACTAAGCACTGACCTCCCAATACCTTCTCTGTACCTGCCCAAAAGAAGGCCGTCATCCAACTCTCTATTTCCTCAAGCAACCAGATTGGTGCGTCAGCAACAAGCAGCTGATGTATAGGCTTTGCTGCAATCACCGTCTTCACGAGCGTTAATCTTCCTTCCCTAGCAATCATCCCCCTTTGCCAAGCTGGCAGAAAATCAATCACCTTGTCTAACATGGGTTGCCACTCTGCCTTTGACAAGGGTCGCAACGCCAACAACAGCCCCAAGTAACGTATTGGAAAATTCACAATGCTGCAGCCGAGGATGTTCTGAACCCGAGCTCTGTCCTCGTCCCCTCCTTTGATCACCGTTGCAGTCGATTTGTTGTGTTCGAGATAATGAAATATACGTATACTTGTTGTTGACATTAACAGGAAGAGTGTGACACTCGGTGTCACGCCCCGTATCAATGATTGGTCCTATTACATGTTTTACGTACTTGTATTGTACAAACTGAATTTGTTTGCTTCATTTTTCCACTTCTTCTTCATTTAGTGTTATACAGTTTTAGATAACTCTTATGCTAAGAGTGCAAATACGGAGCGGAAACTACTTTAGGCTCCCGAGGTCCAGTGCTCCCGCCGGTTTGAAAAATTTGAAAACCATATTTGTAAGTTTCAAAAAATTCTGAAAAAAATATCGGTTGTTGACAATATTATATCCCACGAGCGCGGAAAATATCGAATTCAAATAAATTGTATTCCGAGCTACACAAAAAAAAAACACCTAAAACTTGAAGATTTGAAAATATGCATACTTAGATCCACGCCTTTGTTATTTTTGTGTAGCTCAGAATACAAAGTTTTTGAATTGATATTTTGCACGTTTGTAGGATAAACTATTGGCTACAGCCGGATTTTTTCAGAAATTTTTTAAACTCACAAATATGATTTTCTAATATTTTAAACCGGAGGGAGCACTGGATCTCGCGAGCCAAAAATCTCCGCTCAATACGGAGTAGTTTCTAAATTAAAGAGCAATGAGGTTCATTGCGGCTCTAGTTGGTTCTGTGATAGTGACCACCAGTGGCTGGCAATGAACATGCTCTCCGTAGTTGGCATTTTATAGAAAGTGTGTAATACGTACAAGAAAATTGTTAGTTGGTTGACTTTGTAGTTATCAGACAAACAAGGCGAATTGTGTAGAAAAACAATCGTATAGCATGAGTTGGCAAGGGAAGCCATGGATACCCATGACATTTTTCTTTTCTTCTCCCATACGTCTAGGTTTTATACTTGAATCCTAACAACTACTAGTCTGAGATAATGAAATATGTATACTTGTCGACAATACAAACAGGTAGGCGGTGTTGGAGCCCTTGGGGTGGGGTACCCGTAGCAGTTCCGAGCAAAATAGAGGGACATGGGCCTCCTCTTTGGATGCCCTAGCCAGCTAGCCGGCCCCAAAATAAAAATCACATTTTTCACTTTGCCCTAGCCCCTACTCGCCTGCATCGGTCACTGGCTCTGGCTCACACACACAACGGGGAAGGGAAACCTTGTTGCTTCCCTTGTTTCTCCTCCTTTTATCTACTCTGCCTCTTGTGATGTCCATCGGCCCATTGCTCTCTATGGGGACGGGATAGGGTTTCGTTGACGCCTTGACAGTAACAGCCTCAACTATGCTTTGCTTATTGCAAATTGCAATCACTTGGGAAATTAATGGTGTGCTGGCTGACGTCGGCCGCTGCTGATGAACGGGTGCTATCACCTGCGCGTCACCCTAATAACCATAAACAAATATACAATGCGAGATTAATTAACACATGGTAATTTACCGGGTGGGTGCATGGATTTTCCTTCTCCTCTTTTTTTTTCACGTGGAACGTGCAGGTGAAAATCGGATGGGTTTGGGCCTACCATGTGTGCGGCCTGCCCGGCTCACATGCATGGGCTGGACGGAGCTAAATTCCATGGGAGAGTACTTGGAGCGAGCAAGCAGAACTACTGCTGATGGACGCTGGTTAGGGTTTCGGTGGCGTGAGGACCAGCTCGAGCTAGCTTAGCTACCCCCGAAAATAATGCAAGCTCATCAAGATGATCACAACAAAATTCGAGGGGTCATGCGCTGCTCAATTTTGCTGGAAATTGTCTTTGCCTTATGCTAATTCTACTTCATCACAACAAAAGTAAACAACTTAACTAGCAGCTCGCTCACGAGCATCAAGCTGTTCATCCAGCCCTACCGGTGGGTGCAGTGGACAAACAATACAGCCTCACTGATGATAACCCATGGAGCAAGGCAGCAGGCCATGGCCATCTCACCGCCCATAACTCAATCGAGATTCATTTGACATGGGCGAATCTCCCTATCCAAATAATTATCCACACCCAAAGTCCTCAAAAAGAAAGGCAGAGTAGCTAAGTTGGAGAAGCCATGTGTTTTTCTACACACAACAATGCTAAAAAAAAATTGTGTTGAGTGCCCAAAGTGCTCTCTCTGCTGGCTTTACAGGTAGGATGAGCAGCTAGCAGTCTTGGATTCCAACAGAAATATGAGCTTCAGAAAAGAAAGAGCTCGAAAGAGAGAAGATCATGGGTTAGCAAAATGCAATGATGCAGGCATGCCCAAGCCAGGGCTATACTGTAGCTTTACCTCCCCTTCCCGGGCGACCTCTTTTGGCTTGGAAGCTGGACCCTGGACTGCAAAAAAAAGCCCTTTTGCACCCCGGCAACTTACCATTATTTGCAGAAAAGGGCCCCTCTCTCCTCTCTTGCCCTTGCTAACTGCTAATCATATGCGAGCCCGGCCAGACAGCTGTTTTCGCTGTTCCCCAGGACCCCCAAAGTACTACCACCCCAAGCTAGTTGGTTAAAAATAATTAAAAGCGGGAAAACTAACAACGCATCTTCCCTGCATCGCATTGCAACCGTCGTCTCTGCAGCTGTCCTCTCCGCCATGGACCATACAGAGAGAGATATACAATTATACACACAGAGATTACAAAATTTAGAGAGTGAGATTAGAAAAATTCAGTTGGTTCTCTCTCTCCAAGTTCATTTTTGGAGAGCATGTGGGAGTTTTCAGTCCATTCTTCCTCCTCATGAGCCTTGCATTTGCTCGCTGGAGATCAAACTTTCAGATATTTTTGTGCAGTGCGGCGCAGGTAGGTCAGGGTCACCTCCTCCTCGTCCCAGCTCGACATTTTCAGTTGGAGAAGCATTACATTTACATGTTTGCTGGCTGCAATCATGGCTGCTAGCTCATGCGCCATGTGTGTCTGTGCGCCCATCTCACCGCTGGAACCAACTTACCAACCCACACCTAAACTAATTCAGATTACTTGCTCTGAAACAATTACCTGATGAAACTACCGAAGCATTTTTCATTACAGGATTGCACCAAGAAAGCTTCACGAGATGCATATTTGTCTCCCATTATATATGCGTAGTATTTGTCGAAAATCATTTGTTCCAAACGAGAGACACCAACCAACTGCCAGTTCCCACAATACACGTGATTTTAATTTGTGGGGAAGGGTATGCATATGATTTGAACTGACATCAAAGGGGTGCTGATACCATCTGAGTAATGGGGTCACCCCCGGCCCTATCCATGTACGTGTACAATTATTGTGAAAATACAGAGAAGACGAGAGATACTGAATGAATATCCCGGATATTGTTTGTCCCTTTCCAACGGCCATAACTGGCACAGCGGCGTTGCTCCAGCTCCAAGTACACAGATGTGCAACGTCCAGCTGGGGGCCTCTCTCCGATTTAAAGTTTTTGTTTGGAAACAAGGAATATGATTATGGGAAACTATTAAAGTCTCTTTCAGCACGAATATCCCCAGGATATAAATGATTGTGTGCGTCCAGAATCTAATTAAGGTGCACGTTGTGAATGGACACATGCATGTGATGTTCCAACAGTCATAAAAAATGTGTTAAGCACATTGTAAGTTTACATCAGGGATGTGCCAAGTGTAGGAAAAATAAGCACATTGCAAATGAACACCCTGCGTTGTGCGTTAAGCACATGTGATGTGTCAAGTGTACATACATCCAGCTGTGAAATGCAGTATGCTCTAAGTTTGTAACATCGCAACGTAGCTTAGCACGTTTTATTTATTGTTGATGTTTTTCCTTACAAGTTTACTTCAAGCTTTGGATTTATTAACCGGAACAGCGCGCCCTCTTTATGGCGGTGTGCTCTCGGTTGGAGGAAAAAATATATTTTCTTCCAATGGGTGGCAGTATAGTTTACGGATCGGCCATCTATCTCCCTAGGCACCTATACTAGCGTAGCGACCGCGAATGTTTTTTCCCCATGTGGATGTCGGCATAGTCTACGGATCGGCCTACCACTTTTCTAGACATCTGAATAGAGACTTTTTTGTGTGTGTATTTTTGCCCGTCATTTCTACTTGTATTTCCTTGTGGTTTTGTGCATGTTGTTGTGCGGATGTCGGCTGTGAGCTTGCCTTGATGCAAAATTTTGAGTCTAATGAAGCGTCCTTTATTGAAAAAAAGTTCTGGACGCATTACTTTTCACAATTTTTTTGAAACAAGGCAAAAACTTTGCCTATTTCATTAATTAAGAAAGAAGTTTGGGTTACAATAGCAAGCCAAAGGCTTGGATAAAATGTCTACTCTTGCAGAATGAGAGAGCTCAAATGCTTTGCCCTGGCAACACCCCAAAGTGCGGCATTACGCTTAATACAAGATAGAACCGAAAGAGCCATGGATGCTACGTTATGGAAAACACGGGCATTACGCTTATTCCAAATTTCCCATGCGGCGAAAAGGACTAAAGAAGCAACGCCCTTGCGCAGGTGGCCGTGGACTCCGGTGGTAGCACACCACCTCCTTCACCATCGTGTGAGCGTTCCATTAGGAGATGTCGAAGTTAGCCAAATCGAGCCAATCTTTGAGACATTTCCAAATGCAGAGAGAGTATCTACATTGAAACATGAGATGCGCCGTGGTCTCTGGATCCCTTATGCATAGTTGGCACATGCCACAATTTGGCCATCCCCGGCTCGCGAGACGATCCGCCGTCCACGCTCCATTTTGAAGGGTCAACCAAGCAAAGAATTTGCATTTGGGAGGAGCCTAAATTCTCCAAACCGCTGGCTTCATGATGGGTGTACATGGGGGGGGGGGGGGGGGGGGGGGTGTCGAATTGCGCCAAGTATGCCAAAGCCGCGGAGTATTTCCCATTGTTGGTTGGCTTCCATGTGATCACATCCACAGTATCCTCAATACGTTGCACCCCTTGAATCTTGCTCCATAGAATGAAGAATTCGTTTATGTGATTGACCAAAATACCATCGTCAAAGCAAAGGTTTTGAATCCAAAAGTCGTTGCTTAACGCCTTGTGCACGTTGAAGGACTTTTCTTGGATATGGCAAGGTTGGAGGGTGCTATGCTTTTAGGGGGGCCATCAAGCCAAGGCGCATCCCAATTTTTGCGGTCTTTCAGTCTCCAATAGAAATGGTACGGTCACGGAGGCGTAGAAGAGCTCCATGTCCTCAGCGTCGCAAGGCAGCCCCAAACCGACCCAAGGACGACACGCGGCGGTCCATTCAAACCAATGCCACATCAAGCGCAAAGCACGCGCAAACCCTAAACGCCGAGGCCTCCCATGTCGTTCGAGCTACATACCAAGTCCCACTTCACTTGCATTTTCTGTCGGAAACCTTGTCTGAAGCCGCCCAAAGAAAAGCGCGTTCAATGTTGAGGAAGGCCTTTATAATACTTTTTGGAGGGGCTAGAACGGTGAGAGGATAGATAGCTTGGGAGGTAGCGACGGATTTAATGAGGGCCACTCTTCCCGCCGTTGTGACGAATTTCCCATGTCCAATGGGAAGCTTCTGCGTCATTTTGTCAACAATAAATTGGAAGTCGACGCCACGGAGGCGAAACACCGAAAGAGGTAGACCCAAGTATCGTATAGGGAAGTGAGAGCGCACACCGAAAAACATTGCAAATGAACACCTGCGTCGTGCCAGGCGTAAAAAAAGAGATTTCGTTAAGCACATGTGATGTGTCAAGTGTACATACATCCAGCTGTGAAATGCAGCAGCAACAACAGCAGTATGCTCTAAGTTTGTAACGTCGCAACGTAGCTTAGCACGTTTTATTGTTGATGTTTTCCTTACAAGTTACTTCAAGCTTTGGATTTATTAACCGGAACAGACCGCCCTCTTTACGGCGGTGTGCTCACAGTTGGAGGAAAGATATTTTTCTCCGAATGGGTGGCGGCATAGTTTACGATCACCAATCTATCTCCCCGGTCATCTATACTAGCGTTGCGGCTGCAGATGATTTCTCCCCATGTGGATGGCGGCGTAGTCTACGAACCGGCTTACCACTTTTCTAGACATCTGAATAGACACATGGTTTTTTGTGTATTTTTGCCGCTATGTGCGGATGTCGGGTGCGAGCTCGTCTCGATGCAAAATTTTGAGTCTAATAAAGCGTCCTTTATCGAGAGAAAAGGTGTTGGACACATTACTTTTCAAAATTATTAAGGATGGTAATTTCGTAATCATTGTACTCACGCGATTGTTGGGGGATTGCCTTGGCAGATATACTACTAGGAGCATTTTTTAGATAAAGGGCTTTATTACTTAGAGTATAAGCATTACACCCGGCCTCTGCATAAAAATGCACACAGCCGCAATTCAAGCGAGAAAATAAAAAGAGTATGTGTAGCACTAGACGAATTACAAACAAGAATTGAATTAGTAGAACGCCAGTGCTGAAGGAAGACCCGAGCGCCTATGGTGGTCCAATCCGGCGATCAAGTGGCCATCCATGACGGATAAAAATATCCCTCGCCACCTCTTCCAAACGTGCACATGCCTCCGTAAAGAGGCCTCGATGTCCCTCCCGTTGTAGTATGGACCAGGAACGGAGAAAACTTGTGCACCGATAGAGTACTTGCATACGAGAAACATCTTTATCATTGAAAACCTTGTCATTTCTACTAAGCCAAAGCGACCATATAACGGCTATCGCTCCCACCCTAATAACACTTTTATACTTTTTATCAATACCATTTAGCCAGTTGCCAAAGACATTAGCAACGGACTTTGGTTGATATAAGTTAGACGCTATCTGGATGGCTGACCATATAGAACGTGCGAAACTACACTCGAAGAATAAGTGTTTTATTGTCTCTTCATGTGGACAAAACATACACTTCGTACTTCCATGCCAATTTCGTTTAACAAGGTTATCCTTTGTTAAAATGACACCCCTACGAAGATACCACGTAAATACTTTAATCTTAAGTGGTATCTTCATTTGCCAAATTTTTTTATTATCATCAACTGGCACATCGGAATGTACTAACGCCCTATACATGGAATCCACAGAGAATTTAGCATTCGCACATAGATTCCAACAAAACTCATCGGGACCCTGTGTGAGTTGAACTGAGCTCAACCGTGCCAACAGGGAGTTCCAAGACGCTAGTCTCGGTCCAAACAAATCTCGCCTGAACGTCACATTCGGAGGAGAGCATTGCATGACAGTGGCAATGGTATCTCCCTTATGACGAACAATATTGTATAGGGCTGGATATCGATCCGGAGGGTGGTGTTGTCTAACCATTTGTCCTCCCAGAATCTAATCTCCGAGCCATCCTTAATATTAAATACCCCGAAGCGAAAGAAATGTTTCTTTGTCGCCATCAGTCCAGCCCAAAAGTGGGAATCACCAGGTTTCCAATATACCTGTGATACCGCCTTTGTGCCAATGTATTTTCTCTTAAGTAGTGTTTGCCATATTCCATCTTCAGTAAGCAGCTTAAAAAGCCATTTACCTAGGAGGGCTGAGTTCTTGACATCAAGGTCATGAATACCAAGCCCTCCCTGATCTTTAGGGCGACAAACAACATTCCATTTAGCCAGTCTGTACTTCTTCTTCTCACCATCTCCTTGCCAAAAGAATCTTGATCGGAAATAGTCCAATTTATGCAAGATCCCTTTTGGTATTTGGAAGAAGGAAATCATATACAGTACCATGTTTGTTAGTACCGAATTAATGAGAACCAATCTTCCACCAAGAGATAGCAATTTTCCTTTCCAGCTAGATAGCCTAGCTTGTAGACGTTCTTCGACGTGTCTCCATTCCGCATTAGTCAGTTTCCGATAATGTATTGATATTCCAAGGTACATAATTGGGAATTGACCCTGCTCACAGCCAAAAATATCGGCATATTGAGCAGCTGCTTCTTGAGCCTCACCGAAGCAAAACAATTCACTCTTATGGAAATTAATTTTCAATCCCGATAATTGCTCAAATGCTGATAGTATCAATTTCAGATTCGCAGCTTTATCTAGATCATGTTCCATAAAGAGGATTGTATCGTCTGCATATTGAAAAATAGATAATCCTCCATCAACAAGATGTGGAACTACTCCTTCAATTTGGCCATCCGACTTAGCTCGTTCAATCATGATCGTCAACATATCCGTCACTATATTAAATAGTATAGGCGATAGAGGATCACCTTGCCTTAATCCTTTTTTTGTTTGGAAGTAGCGGCCAACGTCATCATTGACCTTTATCGCCACGCTACCTCCGGTGACAAAATTATGGATCCAAGCACACCACTCCTCTGAGAACCCTTTCATTCTCAGAGTCTATAGCAAGAACGGCCATTTGACTTTATCATACGCTTTTTCAAAGTCGATTTTAAAAATCACCCCCATCAAGTTTTTTCGTGTGCATCTCATGTACGGTCTCGTGTAAAACCACAACACCGTCAAGGATATTCCTCCCTTGCATAAAAGCTGTTTGGGTAGGTTTAACCACATGATCTGCCACAGAATTTAATCTGATGGTCGCTACTTTTGTAAAGATTTTGAAGCTAACATTCAGAAGGCATATTGGCCGAAACTGTTGTATCCTTTCGGCATTCTGAATCTTAGGCAACAAAACGATCTCCCCAAAATTAAGGCGAAATAGCTCAAGTTGTCCGGCATGTAAGTTGCCAAATAACTCAAGCAAATCAGACTTAATGGTTTCCCAGAAATGCTGGTAGAACTCAGCCGGAAAACCATCTGGTCCTGGCGCCTTATTATGCTCCATTTGAAAAACCGCCTTGCTTACCTCCTCCATAGAGAAAGGTGCAGTAAGAAAGTTGTTTTCCTCAGGAGTTACTTGGGTAATATCATCTGTTCGAGACTCATCTAGAGTAAAGTTCCCTTCCTCGGGAGCCCCGAACAAACCTTTATAGTAGTTCGTGATATATTCCTTGAGCTGATCCTGTCCTTCGATCAAGCCCTCATCCTGTAGGAGAGAATGAATGCATTTCTTTCTATGTCTGCCATTAGCAACATTATGAAAGTACTTTGTATTCGAGTCCCCTTGTAGAATGAATTGAGCTTTAGATCTTTGGTACCATTTGAGCTCTTCTTCCCGCAACATACGACCCACCTGCTCATTTGAGTGCCGTTTTAGGTCACTCTCATTTGCTGATAAGGGGCGTACTTCTGCTAGTTGATCAAGCTCATCAATAATGGAACACAGGCGCTCCTTTTCTTTTTTAAGCATACCAGTTGTGTGTCTTGCCCACCCACGAAGGAATTTACGCAAATTGCGCATCTTATTATTCCACCGCTGGATAGCGTTATCACCCACAACCGGTTGAGACCATATCCTTTTAACCAAATCATCGAAACCATCCCGTAACAGCCAACCTAATTCGAATTTGAATTGGTACTTCCCGGGCGATGTCAACGTTCCAGTAGATAGGAGTATGGGGGCATGATCTGAAAAAGCCTCTATGCGTTCGAGCGCACGAACCGTTACTAATGGATATTTATCCTCCCAGCGGGAGTCCATCAGAACCCGGTCCAGCTTCTCGTACGTCGGCTCGGGGAGACTATTAGCCCAAGTGAATTGTCTCCCCGTCATATGAACCTCTCTTAAGGACAAGCTATCGATGACAGCATTGAACAAGGTAGGCCAATGAGTATCGAATCTACCCCTACTTTTCTCGTGTCGGTACCTCAGCATATTGAAATCCCTCCTATATAATAGGATATGGGTCATCTTTAGCTAGATTATCCAACTCTCTAAGAAAATCAGCCTTATATTCTTCTTGGGCAGCACCGTACACAGCAACCAGACTCCATATAAAGTTGTCAGACTTGTTGCGGATTTGAAATTTAATGTGAAATTCACCATCCGAACGACCCAACAACTCCATGGTTTCCGTTTTGATGCCAAGTAGCATGCCACCCGATCTACCTCGAGGGGGACAAGAATGCCAATCAAACTCCACACCGCCTGAAAGGCGGTCTAGTAGAGTGCTTGGAAAATCTCGTCTACCCGTCTCAGAAATAGCCAAAAAATCCAACTTATAATCTTTCACATGATGCGCAATATTCAAATGTTTAGCCAAGTCGCCTAGACCTCTGCTATTTTCGAAAATGCCATTCATCGGGAAACAGTTGGGGATTTTGACTTTTTCGCGCTTTTACGCGAAGTTTTGTTCTTTTATTTTTGGCGGATTTGGATCTCCGACTGGTAGCATACAGGTCATCAAAAGATCCCAGCTCAGCCTCATCCATATCCACCTCGGTAACTGATACGTCCAAAACGTATCTACTTTCCCGAACACTTTTGCTATTGTTTTACCTCTAACTTGTGTGTTTTGAATACAACTAATGCGGACTAACGCTGTTTTCAGCAGAATTGCCCTGGTGTCTTGTTTTTGTGCAGAAAGTCAACTTTCGGGAAAAACACCAGAAAAGATCGCAAACCTCCTATTTTACCAGAAGACTCACGGAGCCAGAAGGGGAGGCGGAGATGGGCCACGAGTGGCCCAAACCACATGGTGGCGCGGCCAAGGGCCTGCCGCGCCAGCCTATGAGGAGGGGCCTCGGGCACCTCCCCGAGTCCCCCTTTCGACTACTTAACCCTTCTGACCTAAAAACGTCGGGGGGTCGTCCACTTCATCCAGAAACATCACCGTACGCCGCCACCATCGCGAAACCTATTTCGGGGACCAGAAACTCCGTTCTGGCACTCCGCCGGGACGGGGAATTGGAGGAGATCATCGCCATCATCATCACCGACGCTTCTCCATCGACCATCCATGTTTCCCCCATCCATGTGTGAGTAATTCCCTGCTGTAGGCTGAGGGGGATGGTAGGGATTGGATGAGATTGTTCATGTAATAAGCTATAAGATCATTAGGGCATGGTGCCCAGTATCCGTTGTTAGTACTTATTGATGTTGTTGCAACTTGTTGAGCTTAATGCTTGTCACTAGGGCCCGAGTGCCATGATTTCAGATCTGAACATGTTATTGTTTCATAATGATATGCACTGTTTATTGATCATACCTGCAAGTTGTATACACATATTGTTGTCCGGAACCCGCGGTCCCAAAGTGACAATAATTGGGACAGCCGAGGGGAATGGCTGCGATGTGAGGATCACATGTGTTCACTGCGTGTTAATGCTTTGCTCCGGTACTTATTAAAAGGAGTACCTTAATTACCAGTAGATTCCCTTGAGGCCCGGCTGCCACCGGCTGGTAGGACAGAAGATGTTGTACAAGTTTCTCATTGCGAGCACGTACGACTATATACGGAACACATGCCTACGTTTACTTAGTACTTGGATGCTTTATCATTATTATCTGCAATGCCTATGTCTTGATTATTATATGAGCTATCTTATCCATGCAGCGCCCGTTCATCCATCCCTATGCCTACAGTGTTTTAATCCTACTGTTTACTGCAATCACTACTGCTGTCTCTATTTACTGCTGCTATTATTTCACCGCTACTACTGCTATAAAACTGTTGCTACTGATAATCTGTGTCGAGCAAGACTATTCACAGGTGCAGCTGAATTGACAACTCCGCTGTTAAGGCTCTCAAGTATTCTTTGGCTCCCCTTGTGTCGAATCAATAAATTGGGTTTTACTTCCCTCGAAGACTGTTGCGATCCCCTATACTTGTGGGTCATCAAGACTATTTTCTGGCGCCGTTGCCGGGGAGCATAGCTTTATTTGGGAGTTCACTTGTGATCTATACTGCTCGCTGAAATTTATTCATCATGGGTAAAGCTCGTGATGAGAGGGTCCATGTATTGCCCTCCACTACAAGAAAAGGTACGACACTTAGTACCTCTGCTGCTCTTGACTCACCATCTGTATTGAGTCAACTTGTTACACCACCACAATCTTCACGTGTTGGTACTACTGCTGAATCTGAAATTGCCTCTGATAATGTTGATGATGCTTCTACTGTGATTGATGAGAATATTTCATTAGGTCCACTTTTAGATGCTGCTATTGCTAAGTCTAAACAACTTGAAAATACTAGAACACCTAATGGAAGTCCTACTACTCCTGTTTATTCACCTGAGTTAAGGGATTATACTTGTGATGATGATCCTGATGAAACTTATGTGGAACTTGATGATGATTTTATTGATAAATGTAATGCTACTACTGGTGCAAGTAATATGAGAAATTTTCTTGCACAACATGCTGTTAAATACAAGTTGTCACCTGATCCTAAGTTTGCCACTTCTCCTATAAACATTAAAGATAAGGATTATGATTTTTCTCTTGATTTATCTCATATATCTATTGTTGAGAAAACTCCTTTTTGTGGCACTAAGAGTGAAAGTGCTGTAGAGCACATGAATGAGCTCTCTACTTTGAGTGGCTTATTTTCTGATGATATTAAGAAGCGTAGCTACTTTGTTGCTAAGATTTTTCCTTTCTCATTAAAAGATGATGCTAAAGCTTGGTATAACAACTTGTCTCCTGGTTCTATTACTAGTCCTACTGGTTTGCTTGATGTTTTCTTTCAGAAATATTTCCCTGCTAGTGCTAAACATGATGCTTTGCAAAGAATTTATAACTTTGACCAGGAAGATGAAGAGAAACTTCCAGAGGCATGGACAAGGTTTTGCTCTCTTATCAGAGCTCGGCCTGGACATGATTTGGAAAAGCATGATCTACTTGATATATTTTACAGTGGACTAACTATTGAATCTAGAGCATATCTGGATAGTTGTGCTAGTTGTGTTTTCAGGAAAAGAACCCCTGAAGAAGCTGAAGAATTATTGGCTAAAATCAGCCAGAATTATGATGATTGGACTCTACCTGCGCCGACCCCCACACCTACACCGACACCAATATCAAAGAAGAGGGGAGGTATGATTGAATTGAATGATGAAACAATGAGGGAGGCCAAGAAGACTCTCATTGAGAAGGGTATTAAATCTGAAGATGTGAAGAACCTTCCACCTATTGAAGATTTGTGTAAGCCAATTCCTCATCCATCCATAATTGAGGTTCACTCTCTCCACAGGTTCGATGAAGGAGATATTCCCTACTCTAAACCACCTGATCAATGCTTAGATGAATTTGATAATTATGTTATTAAGCAAGATAATTTTAATATGAGAGTAGAGAATCATTTGCATGAAAATTCTCTAGCTATTAGTAAGTTGCATGATATTGTGGAGAGAACCTCCAATGATGTTAAGATGCTTATTAAACATTTCCATATGGTTCAAACTCAAATTGATCAACTCACTAAAGTGCAACAAGACATGTTAGCCAATGCTTCTAAGGAAAAATTAAAACCTGTCTATGTTAGCACTAGAAGTGGAGCTCATACTCAGGATCCTTTATATCCTGAGGGACATCCTAAAAGAATTGAACAAGATTCTCAACTAGCTGAAAATCCAGTTTCTCCTTCTAAGAAAAAGAAGAAGAAGAAACATAAAAATGTTGTAGAATCCTCTGAAACTGTTAATGATCCTAATAGTATATCTATCTCTGATGCTGAAACTGAAAGTGGTAATGAACTTGATAGTGATAAGGATAAAATGATGCTCTTGATAAAGAAGTTAGTGAAAAGGAACCTGAAAAGCATACTAAAAACACAAAGTACACTAAGGAAGATTTCATTGCTAAGAAACATGGTAATGAAAGGGAACCTTGGGTTCAAAAGCAAATGCCTTTTCCAACTAAGAAACTAAAATCAAAGGAAGAAGAACATTATAATAAATTTGTGAATGGATGAAACCCTTGTTTTGCAAATTCCTTTGACTGATGCTATTAAATTGCCTCCTTACTCAAAGTATATGAAAGATATTGTTTCTAACAAAGGAAAATTCCTAATGAGGAAATTTCTACTATGCTTGCTAATTATTCTTTCAATGGCAAGGTTCCTAAGAAGCTTGGAGATCCAGGTATACCAACCATCCCTTGCTCCATCAAGAATAATTATGTTAGAACTGCTTTATGTGATTTGGGAGCAGGAGTTAGTGTTATGCCTTTTTCTCTTTATAAGAGACTCTATCTTGATAAATTGATACCTACTGATATATCTTTGCAAATGGCTGATAAATCTACTGCTGTTCCTGTTGGCATTTGTGAGGATGTCCCTGTTCAAGTAGCTAACAATTGTTTAATTTTGACTGATTTTGTTGTTCTTGAAATGCCTGAAGATGATAATATGTCTATTATTCTTGGAAGACCTTTTCTAAATACTGCAGGTGCTGTTATTGATTGCAATAAAGGAAAAGTAACTTTCAATGTTAATGATAAAGAACATACTGTTTATTTCCCCAAGAAAGTTGACAAGATTTATGGAGTCAATACCATCTCCAATTTTAAAACTATCAAAGTGGGAAGTATTGATTGCCCTATATATGATCATCAAGAAGGATATCAAAACATTATGATTGGATCCATATCAATACAATACAAGGTAACATGAGTGTTCATGATGTTTAAATCATTTGTGTCATGTAAATTTATTTGGTGCCAAGACTTGATCAACCTTGCTATCAAATGTATTTGCATACATAAAAGAGCTAAACAACATTTCTTTCTTCAACTTTGTTTTACCTACTGTTGTGTTACTGAACTTGCAAAGTTTTAGTTGAAACTGGTCTTTATAAAATTCTATTTCTGCTCTAAGTTTATTATTTAAATATCCAGAAAATGTGCAAAATGAAAGTTTTCAAAAATTTCTGAAAATTATACCATTATTATTTTTAAAGAGGAATGTGGGAGTGCCTGGAGCTGACCAGGGGGACCCACCATGCCACCACACCACCCCACCGCGCGGCAGGGGTGTGGCCGCGCCGTGGCATGGTGTGGGCCCCACCTGGCCCTCCACTCACCCATCTTCCTCTCATTTCTTTCTCTCTCCCGACAAACACACCACCATTGCTCAAACCCGTGTTCTTGCTGCTCTTGCTCGAGATTTTTCGATCTCCTTGCTCAGCCCATCTTTGTTGCTGAAATTTGGACCATTTGCTCTCCGGTATGTGACTCCTCCATGTATCCAAGTAGAATTTTGTTTAGTAGAGTATACCTTGAGTATTTTGCTGCTGTAGGTGACTTGTTAAGTGAGTATGCATGCTTGTTCTATGTTGATATAATCAGTTTTGATGCATGTTTAGTCCTCTAGCAAGTTCATATAGTAGTTCCCCTCATTTGTATGTCTCAAAATCAATTTTTATAATGTTTGTTAAAAATTTCAGAAAAGGAAAATGCATAACCACACCTTTGAGGTGTTTGAAAGGGATTCTCAGAGAGCGAGAAGGCCTTTGAGGGCATCTACTCGAGTTAGGCGTTCCTATGATGAGGATGTCATTGCACCGAACATTGGAGATGGAGGGGGTGACCAAATCCCAAATGCTTCATCCTTTCCATGCATGGAGTTTTTGCGTAATGCAGGGTTGCTTGATGACTTCATGTTCCTCATCCAGAGAGTTGGCCTAACCACTTATATGCAGGATGAGAGCGACCAACATTATTGGCTCACCAAAACTTTTGTTGAGAGTTTTAAATTTGTGAATTCATCTTATACGCCTACTGTCCAATTTAAGATTTATGACAGGCCTGTTACAATGGGTTGGGAGACTTTTGTGCTGCCATAGATATTGCTCCTATAGGCACAGCGAAGAAGATTGCAGGGAACACCAAAGACTTTGTGGAACTTTACCGAGGAGTGACCAACGACGATGACCGCACCGCTCAGCGCGGCAAGATAAGGAACATCCAATTCCCTGCCATTAGATATTTCGTTTATTATCTTGCTACTAGCATTCTTGGTAGGGAAAACACTAGTAACATTTCTAATTATCATCTTGCTTTTCTTGCTGCTGCACTTAATGGTAACACTGCTTACAACCTTGGTGCCCTTATTGCTCGCCGTTTGGCTGCTAGTGGACCTATTTATGGAGGAATTGTTGCTTCACGAGTTATCGCATATCTAGGTCTTTCCGTTAGTCCTACTGATGAGAAGCTAACCCCTTTTAGACTTGATATTGCTGCTATGAAAGGCCATCAGTTTGTCACACCTAATTCTCATTTAGGAAACATTGTTTACAAAGTTTTATTTACTAACGGGGATGAATATGAAGTGCCTTTGCCCCAGGCCGATCTGTTCCCTTTACACAGGAGACCGTGGTCGTACTCCAAGGAGGCGTTGGAGGAGCAGCTTAGAGTGCGAGGCTTTCACCAGCAGCACCAGGAGGAGGGAGAAGCACCTGATGATGGCTACACCGTCACTTACCTTGGAGCGTCATCCAGCTCTTACCAGGACGAGGGCCTTCCTCGTCGTACTATGGAGGCGCCACTTCCTGGGCACCATGGGATTGATCTCCACTTAGGCCAAAAGCCTAAGCTTGGGGGGAGGTATATCGACATCTCACTCATTTACATATCATATCTTGTCGATACTTTGTATATCCATGTTGCAGTTTTCTTTCTTTCTTTTTAATTGTTTACCTTTTATTGCTGCATTCCAAAACACAAAAAGACCAAAAATATTTCTGTTGTTTCTCTTCATTTGTTTCTTTAAGTTTCAGTATTAGTTTGCTTAGTTTTAAAATTCGGTTTGTTATTCAAAAATCCAAAAATATTTTGCTTTATTGTTGTTTCTTTTTGCTCTTGTTTCAAAAACTCGAAAACCCAAAAATATTTGTTGTTTCTTTTTGGTTTTGTATAGTGTTTTCAGAGTTGGACAGCTATCCGTGACTCCGATGGAGCTTGGTTTTCATTCTTATCATTCGAAGCAACACAAGTGAAAAAGCAATAAGGATGATCTACAACAACTTGAGTTGGGGTGAGAGGCTGGTATGAACTCCATTTGTTTTCATTTTTGTACATATACTCATCTATGTGAGCATGCTTAGTTGGTTCATGTGAGGTATATGTCATTTAGTGGATGCTTAGTAGTTCTTGTTCTCTCATGATCGGTCCCAATTTATTAATAGTGGTAGCATGTTATGTTGATGTTTGCTTGCATTGTTCTATTCATAGAGGGTATGACATTGTGGTATCCTCCTCTGAAGAATTCATTCGAATTGACTTGGCACATGCTCATGCATGCGTATGACTGAAAAACAAAAGTCAATTAAGCCTTGATGATTTATTTTGACTCAGAGTTCTTGTATCACTTTTATGTCTCAATTAATTTCATTTTGTCGCAAGCATGATTATGACGGTTATTGCTCTCTTGATTGTCGCTTCCCAGTCTATTGCTAGCCTTCACTTGTACTGAGCGGGAATGCTGCTCGTGCTTCCAAAACCATGAAAACCAAGTTATTCCAAAGTGTCCACCATAAATACCTATGCATGGCATTTCGAACCATTCAAGTAAATTTTCATGTGCTACCTTTAAAACCTTCAAAGTACTTCTCAATTTGTGTCAATGTTTTATAGCTCATGAGGAAGTATGTGGTGTTTTATCTTTCAATCTTGTCATTTACTTCTGACAGACTTTCACCAATGGACTAGTGGCATATACATCCGCTTATCCAATAATTTTGCAAAAAGAGCTGGCAACGGGGTGCCCAGCCCCAATTAATTACAACTTTCATTAATAATTCTCTTCACATGTTTTGCCCTGATTTATCAGTAAGCAACTTAATTTTGCAATAGACACTCCTCCATGGTATGTGAATGTTGGAAGGCACCCGAGGATTCGGTTAGCCATGGCTTGTGCAAGCAAAGGTTGGGGGGAGTGTCACCCATAATGAAACTAAAATACATGTGTAAACAAAAGAGAAGAGGGATGATCTACCTTGCTGGTAGAAATAACGTCCTTCATGGGAGCCGCTCTTGAAAGTCTGGTTGACAAGGGGGTTAGAGTACCCACTACCATTCGTTGACAACAACAAACACTTCCCAAAACAATTTTGCTTCTGTTTTAAAAATGAAAAGCTCTAGCACATGATAATCTCTGCTTCCCTCTGCGAAGGGCCAATCTTTTACTTTCATGTTGAGTCACCACCTTTCTTTGAGCACTTTCTCGAGAGCATAGTTGTCATTCTTAGTGTAATGCTTGTCCCAGAATGTGGTTAACTATGATATAACTTTGATGCTTTTATCTTTGATATCTTTGATTCTAGTCTTCCCATGAATTCAGAGGTGCCTGGGCATTTATGTTTTGCTGTACAAAAACGGGCAAGCGAGATACCATCTTGTCATATCCTATTATGAGCATTACAATCTTGTGAATTAATATGTTTCATGTTTGTTGCTATTAGTATGTTGGTATCTTTTCATAGTTTACATGCCTATTGAGTGACATTATTTGCATTTGCCTCATCTTGAATTGCTTAAGCATTTGTACATATAGTGAGAATATATGCATCATATGAAGCAAATGTGTTCGTGAAAGTCTTTTATCGCACTCAGTTGTTAACTGAATTGCTTGAGGACAAGCAATAAGCTAAGCTTGGGGGGAGTTGATACGTCCAAAACGTATCTACTTTCCCGAACACTTTTGCTATTGTTTTACCTCTAACTTGTGTGTTTTGAATACAACTAATGCGGACTAACGCTGTTTTCAGCAGAATTGCCCTGGTGTCTTGTTTTTGTGCAGAAAGTCAACTTTCGGGAAAAACACCAGAAAAGATCGCAAACCTCCTATTTTACCAGAAGACTCACGGAGCCAGAAGGGGAGGCGGAGATGGGCCACGAGTGGCCCAAACCACATGGTGGCGCGGCCCAAGGGCCTGCCGCGCCAGCCTATGAGGAGGGCGCCTCGGGCACCTCCCCGAGTCCCCCTTTCGACTACTTAACCCTTCTGACCTAAAAACGTCGGGGGGTCGTCCACTTCATCCAGAAACATCACCGTACGCCGCCACCATCGCGAAACCTATTTCGGGGACCAGAAACTCCGTTCTGGCACTCCGCCGGGACGGGGAATTGGAGGAGATTGATACGTCTCCAACGTATCCATAATTTCTGCTGTTCCATGCTTATATTATACCATTTGCTACATGTTTTATATACACTTCGTATCACTTTTATGCATTTTCTGGGACTAACCTATTAACAAGATGCCACAGTGCCAGTTCCCTGTTTTCTGCTGTTTTTGGTTTCAGAAAGTTACTTCTGGAAATATTCTCGGAATTGCACGAAACAAAAGGCCAGGTCCCTATTTTTCCAGCACGTACACGGAGTCCGAAGGAGAGACGAAGATGTGCCAGGAGGTGGCCAAACCACACCTAGGCGCGGCTGGGCCCACAGCCGCGCCACCAGGTGGTTTGGGCCCCTCGGGGGTCCGCCGACATCGCCCCTTCGCCTATTTATTCCCCGAGACGCAAAAACCCTAAAACACCGAGCCTTTCATCCAGTACATATTCGCTGCCGCCGCCGTCGTCAACCCTAACTCGGGGGGTTCCTGAAGCTCTTCCCGGCACCCTGCCGGAGAGGGGAATCATCACCGGAGGGCTCTACATCGCCATGCCCGCCTCCGGAGTGATGCGTGAGTAGTTCATCCTTGGACTATGGGTCCATAGCAGTAGCTAGATGGTTGTCTTCTCCACTTGTGCCATCATGTTTAGATCTTGTGAGCTGCCTATCATGATCAAGATCATCTTATTGTAATGCTACATGTTGTGTTTGCTGGGATCTGACTTATATTGATACCTATGTGGAGCTGAATATTATATTATCATGTCTATGTCATTTGTGATCTTGCATGCTCTCCGTTACTTGTTGAAGCTTTGGCCACGTGAATACTTGTAACTCCAAGAGGGGGTATTTATGCATGATAGTTGGGTTCAACCTCTATTTAACCTGGGATAGTGACAGCAAGTTCTAAGGTTGTAGATGTGTTGTTGCCACTAGGGATAAAACAGCAATGCTTTATTCAAGGATGAATGTATTGTTTACATTACGCACATTGCTTAATGCAATTGTCTGTTGCTTGCAACTTAATACTGGAAGGGGTACGGATGTTAACCGGAAAGTGGACTATTTAGGCATAGATGCATGCTGGATAGCGGTCTATGTACTTTGTCGTAATGCCCAAATGAATCTCATAGTAGACACCACAGCTCACACATGCATGTTATATGCACTTGTCAATTGCCCAGCTGTAATTTGTTTACCCAGCATGTTAGTTATCTTATTGGAGAGACACCACTAGTGAACTGTGGACCCCGGTCCATTCTTTTACATCTGAAATACAATCTACTGCAATCATTGTTCTCTACTGTTTTATGCAAACAAACATCATCTTCCATTCGATACGTTTAACCTTTGTTTTCAGCAAGCCGGTGAGATTGACAACCTCACTGTTAAGTTGGGGCAAAGTAGTTTGATTGTGCTGTGCAGGTTCCACGTTGGCACCGGAATTCCTGGTGTTGCGCCGCACTACACTCCTCCACCAACACCTTCGAAGCAAACCTCGTTTTCCTACTGGTCCGATTAAACCTTGGTTTCATACTGAGGGAAAACTTACTGCTGCACTCATCATACCTTCCTCTTGGGGTTCCCAACTGACGTGTGACGTACAAGCAATTGTTTCTGGCACTATTAACCTAGAGCCACCAACAACGTTTTCTGGCGCCGTTGCCGGGGAAAACAGAATTGCTTCTGCAAGGGGAGTCTCTCACACCCAATCTCTTTACTTTGTTATTTGTCTTGCTTAGTTTATTTTTATTTGTTTGTTTGCTCTCTTATCAAAAACACAAAAAAATTAGTTACTTGTCTTGCCTAGTTTATTTTTATTTTGTTTTGTTTGCTTTCTCTATATCAAAAACACAAAAAAATTAGTTACTTGTTTAATTCAGTTAATTTTGTTTTTCAAAATGAATACTCCTGAGAACACTAAGTTGTGTGACTTCACTAGCACAAACAACAATGATTTCATATGCACTCCTATTGCTCCACCTGCTTCTAAAGCAGAATTTTATGAAATTAAACCTGCTCTATTAAATCTTGTTATGAAAGAGCAATTTTCTGGTGTTAGTACTGATGATGATGCTGCCCATCTTAATAACTTTGTTGAACTTTGTGAAATGCAAAAGTATAAGGATATGGATGGGGATATTATAAAACTGAAACTTTTTCCTTTCTCCTTGAGAGGAAGAGCTAAAGAATGGTTGCTTTCTTTGCCTAGAAATAGTATTGATTCTTGGACAAAATGCAAAGATGCTTTCATAGGGAAATATTATCCTCCTGCTAAGATTATATCCTTGAGAAGTAGCATTATGAATTTTAAACAACTTGATAATGAACATGTTGCTCAAGCTTGGGAAAGAATGAAATCTTTGGTGAAGAATTGTCCCACTCATGGACTGACTACTTGGATGATCATCCAAACCTTTTATGCAGGATTAAATTTTTCCTCAAGGAACTTATTGGATTCAGCCTCTGGAGGAACCTTTATGTCCATCACTTTAGGTGCAGCAACAAAGCTACTTGATGATATGATGATCAACTATTCTGAATGGCACACCGAAAGAGCTCCTCAAGGTAAGAAGGTAAATTC
Source organism: Poa pratensis (assembly GCA_947311845.1). Lineage (NCBI taxonomy): Eukaryota > Viridiplantae > Streptophyta > Magnoliopsida > Poales > Poaceae > Poa > Poa pratensis. Next base: position 19,843,721 of record CAMZMU010000094.1, read on the forward strand.
TGTTGAAGAAACCTCCTCTTTGAGTGATAAGATTGATGCTATTATGTCTATGCTTGTGAATGGTAGATCTCATGTTGATCCTAATAATGTTCCTTTAGCTTCATTGGTTGCTCAAGAAGAGCATGTTGATGTAAACTTCATTAAAAACAACAACTTCAACAACAATGCTTATAGGAATAATTTTGGTAGCAACAATTATAAGCCTTATCCTTCAAATGGTTATGGTAATTCTTATGGTAATTCCTACAGCAACAATAGAAGTGTGTCCTCTGATCTTGAAGCTATGCTTAAAGATTTTATTAGCACACAAAAAGCTTTCAATAAAACTGTTGAGGAAAAGTTTGAAAAAATTGATGATCTTGTCTCTAAAGTTGATAGTCTTGCTCATGATGTTGAAATTCTTAAACTGAAAGTTATGCCTAATGAAGTTAAAGATATTAAGTCATTTGCTACAGCAAATGCCATCCAAGTTCGAATTGATAATAATATTAGGATGTTGGCTGAATTGCATGCTAGGTGGGAAAAAGAGGAAGAACTTGAAAAAGAGAATAGTATAGTTAGAGTTTGTACTATCACCACCACTAGTAATGCTAATGTTTCACATGCTAGTAAACCTCCTACTATTGATGGTAATGTTATTGGTGTTGATAATGTCTCTACTACTTCTGCTAAGCGTTTAAAATTGCCTAAAACTGCTGAAACTTTTTCTGATAAAAGTGCTGAAATTTTTCAAACTATTGGAGACAATGGTTCCACCACCATTGACAATAATGATTTTGATTTTGATATTGTAACATCTCTGAAGTTATTATGTTCTTGCAAAAATTAGCTAGAAGTCCCAATGCTAGCACAATTAATTTGGCTTTTACAAAGCATATTACAAATGCTCTTTTGCAAGCTAGGGAGGAGAAGTTGAAACTTAAACTTCTATTCCTAAGAAATTAGAAGATGGTTGGGAACCCATCATTAAGGTAAAGGTGAATGATTTTTATTTCAATGCCTTGTGTGATCTTGGTGCAAGTGTTTCAGTTTTGCCCAAGAAGCTTTATGATATTCTTGATTTGCCACCTTTGGAACATTGTTATTTGGATGTTTTTCTCGCTGATAATGCTATGAAGAAACCTTTGGGGCGAGTTAATGATGTTTTTATTACGGTAAAAGATAACCTTGTCCCCGTTGATTTTATTGTTATGGATATTGAATGCAATGCATCTTGTCCTATTGTTTTGGGAAGACCTTTTCTTCGAACTGTTGGTGCCATCATTGATATGAAAGAAGGTAATATAAGGTACCAATTTCCTCTCGAAAGGTATGGAACACTTCCCTAGGAAGAGAATGAAGTTACCTTTTGACTCTATTGTTAGAGCAAGTTATGATGTTGATGCTTCTTCTCTTGACAACACTTGATTTTCACTTTCTGCGCCTAGCTGAAAGGCGTTAAAGAAAAGCGCTTATGGGAGACAACCCATCGTTTTTATTTGCTGTTATTTTTTTTTCTTTGAGTCAAGGATTTTTACTTCTGTAGCAACTCCTTTGTATCTTTATTTTATTGCAATGTTGTGCCAAGTAAAGTTCTATATTGAAAGTTGATGCAAGATTTGGATTTCTGCGCAGTGACAGATTTTTAGCTGTCACGGATTTGAGCTTATCTCCCTGTAGAAAATTCAAAAAATTCTGAGAAAAATCACGCATATTCCTGAGATATGTACGCAACTTTCATTATTTTAGGCCAGATCCATCTGAGCAACTTAAGTGCCTCGAAAAAATTCGTTATTCCAGACTGTTCTGTTTTTGACAGATTCTGCCTTTTGTTTTGCATTCGCTCTTTTACTGTGTTTGTGTGGATTTCTTTGCTCCACAAAGCATTGGTGGCTGTAGCTAATGTCCAGAAGCTTTGGGATTGATTGTATCATTACAGAATATGAGAATTTTTGATTATGCACTAACCCTCTAATGAGAACTGTCTTGAGTTTGGTGTGAAGGAAGTTTTCAAGGATCAAGCGAGAAGGGTGATATTATGTGATCAAGAAGAGTGAAAAGCCTAAGCTTGGGGATGCCCCCGTGGTTCATCCCAACTATATTCAGAGAGACTCAAGCGTCTAAGCTTGGGGATGCCCAAGGCATCCCCTTCTTCATCAACAAACTTATCAGGTCATCTCTAGTGAAACTATATTTTAATTCTTTCACATCTTATGCGCTTTACTTGGAGCGTCTGTGTGTTTTTATTTTTGTTTTTGTTTGAATAAATTGGATCCTAGCAATCCTTGTGTGGGAGAGAGACACGCTCCGCTTTTTCATGTGAATACTCATGTTCTTCACTTATATTTGTTGAGTATTCTTAACTAGCTACTGCAGTGCTTTTAGCTCCTGTTTTTCATGCATCTCTTCGAGCTGTTAGCACTTGTTTATAAATACTCTCTTGCTGCATTATATTATCATTTGGAGAGTTTATGTTTAATTAAAGTTATTGGTGTTTGTTTGGAAGAAAGAAAATGCTACATGTAGTAGTTGGTATTGGAAAAGACATATGCATTCTTGTAGATCATTGTCTTGTTTTGATTTGATGCTTTGCAATTGTTTTGAGCTCG